>CM056049.1:456870667-457398095 GCA_029574335.1 Rana kukunoris | reverse complement strand
CGTAGTATATGCCCGTAGTAAGCCCTTGGATATGCAATGCCAGATTAATTCCCTGCTAGCCCGGGGCGAATATGCCCTAATAGATAAGTAGCCCAGGTATTATATGCCCAGAGTAATTAGTAAGCCAGAGTATGCCCCAGATTTATTGCCAGAGTATGCCCAGAAAATGCAGAGTATGCCCAGAGTATGCCAGAGTATATGCCAGAGTATTGCAGAGTATGCCCATAGTATATGCAGAGTATAAGTATTGCCAGAGTATTGCAAGTAGCCCAGAGTGGTACAAATTGCAGAGTATGCCAGAGTGTATTGCATAGGCAAGTAAGTTATGCCCAGAGTATTGTCAGGATATATGCCCAGAGTATTGCAGAGTATGCCCAGAGTATTGCAGAGTATGCCCAGAGTATGCCCCGAGTATTGCCAGAGTATGCCCAGAGATAGTAATTGCCAAGAGATAGTTGCCAGAGTATGCAGAGTATGCCCAGAGGTATTGCAGAGTATGCCCAGAGTATTGCAGAGTATGCCCAGAATATGCAGAGTATGCCAGAGTATGCCCAGAGTATTGCCAGAGTATGCCCGAGTATGAGTATATTGCCCCTGAGTATGCCAGAGTATTGCAAGATCTATGCCCATAGTTATTGCCCAGAGTATTGCCAGGAGTATGCCCAGAGTATGGCCCAGAAGTAGTTTGCAGAGATATTGCCAGAGTATTGCCCAGAGTATTGCCAGAGTATTGCCAGAGTATTGCGGAGTATGCCAGAGTATGCCCAGGGTAATTGCAGAGTATGCCCAGAGTATTGCAGAGTATGCCCCCCAGAGTATTGCAGAGTAAAATGCCCAGAGTATTGCCAGAGTATTGCCCAGAGTATGCCAAAGTATTGCGGAGTATGCAGAGTATGCCCAGGTATTGCAGAATGCCCAGAGTACAGCAGATGTATGTCCCTAATGCAATTATGCCAGAGTATTGCAATCCCAGAGTATTGCCCAGAGTATTGCCAGAGTATTGCCCAGAAATTGCAGAGTATTGCCAGAGTAATGCCCAGAGTATTGCAGAGTATTGCCAGAGTATTGCCCAGAGTATTGAATTAGAATTGCAGAAGATCGTAATGAGCCCTGAGTATTGCAGAGTATGCCAGAGTATTGCAGAGTATGCCCAGAGTATTGCAGTGTATGCCCAGAGTATATTGCATCAGAGATTGCTAGAGTAATGCGGAGTATGTATGAGAGTGCAAAGTATGCCCAGAGTATTGCAGAGATGCCAGCCCTTGCAGTAGTTGCCCATGCCATATGCCCAGAGTATTGCCCCCAGATTAAATTGCCAGGTAGTAAGCCTTAGTATCCAGATATTGTATGAGTATATGCCCAGAGTATTTTTCCAGATAAGCCCCAGAGTTGCCCAGTATTGCCCAAGTATGCCCTATTGCAGAGTATGCCACAGTATCAATATGCAAAGTAGTAATGCAGAGTTTGCCTAACGCAAGGGACGGCTGGATCAGAGAGACAGTATGACGCATTTGTCACCAGATGCACGGCACCTGAGCGGCGACTGCCATATCAACCCGTCCCAAGATCCTAGATAGCGCCAACAGGGTCCAGGAGAACCCGGCGGTCATCAAATGATCCCGTTATTCTGTCGTGCGCTAAAGCCTCGGACATGGCCGCTAATACGTGGAAAGACAGCGATTTACTGTGATCTGGTAATGTCCTCTGACCTTTGGAAAATAACGTCCCAGTGTCGCCATACAAGGCGCGAGCGCGATTCTGACGGCCGTTAATTAACGGCCAGAGAATACAGCCCGCCCTAGAGCCGTACTTTCGGCATAGGGCGGTTTGCAAAGTGGTTAAACACAGAACACTAAACACACACAAAAGTAAGCTAGCTGCAATAAATGTACACCAACAGTATGTACACTTACTATACAGAAATCTAACTAAAATGAACAACACAAACCTAGCTTTTAAAAAAGCTCTTGGCCTTTCAGGAAGCAGGAAATCTGCAATTAAATCAATAAGAAGCAGTCAATAGCTAAGCTGCAACTTACTAAACTAACAGAAGTTGAACAACACAGCAGAAAAAAAAAAGAGCTTTTTAAAAAGCTCCTGCGCCTTTAAGGAATCAGGAAATCTGGAATATCTGCAATTAAATCAATAAGAAGCAGTCAATAGCTAAGCTGCAACTTACTACACTAACAGAAGTTGAACAACACAGCAGAAAAAAAAAGAGCTTTTAAAAAAGCTCTTGCGCCTTAAGGAATCAGGAAATCTGGAATATCTGCAATTAAATCAATAAGAAGCAGTCAATAGCTAAGCTGCAACTTACTACACTAACAGAAGTTGAACAACACAGCAGAAAAAAAAAGAGCTTTTAAAAAAAGCTCTTGCGCCTTTAAGGAATCAGGAAATCTGGAATATATGCAATTAAATCAATAAGAAAGCAGTCAATAGCTAAGCTGCAACTTACTGAACTAACAGAATTTGAACAACACAGCAGAAAAAAAAAGGGGCTTTTAAAAATCTCTTGGGCCTTTTCAGGAATCAGGAAATCTGGAATATCTGCAATTAAAGCAATAGGAAGCAGTCAATAGCTAAGCTGCAACTTACTACACTAACAGAAGTTGAACAACAAGAGCACAAAACAAAAATTAGCTTTTAAAAAAGCTCTTGGGTGTAGTTGCTTTGAAAAAAGCAGTTTAGGATTATGAGCTGGAAAATATCCACTGGAATCAGTAAGTACTGTAGCAAATAGCAACCATAAAGGACAATGCTGATGATGATGCAAGATGCAAAATACCAGCAACACAGACACAGTCTCCACACTCTCTAGCCAAGTTCTGGATCTGCAATGAAATGCTGCTGGGAGTGACCTTATATAATGCCCATACAGGCAGGTTCCTATTATTGGTTGCTAACCTATGACGAGTGTGGAAGGAGAACTCTGATTGGCTCTGATGCAGAAGGGCGGAGTAAATAATCGCGCAATATCCCTATTGCCGAATATTCGCATTTGCGAATATTCGGCAATATAAAAAAAATCGCGTCAGCTACTCGGACCAAGGTCTCTAATAATAACAGCAATGCTTTTAGACGTCGAAGGAGATCACTAGGATGTGATCTATTTTAATAATGAAACTGAAATAATCGTCTGAGGCGGAAGAAAACATAATCGCGCGATATCGCTACTGTCTCGTGATCGCATTGCGAATTTTTCGGCAATATACAATGATCGCAGCGATAAGCCTAGTGTCGCAAATTCGCATTGCGAATATTCGGTAATATAAAAGGATCGCTGCAGCTACTCGGCCCCAAGGTCTCTAATCATACCAGCAATGCTTTTTACACGTCGACGGGATGTCTAGGATGTGATCTGTCCTGAAAAAAAAATTGAAAAAATTCGAATATTCGAAATAGCGAATATTCACCGCGAAATTCGGAATATATCGCGAATACTCGAATATGCCATATTCGAGCCGAATATTCGCAATACGAATATTCGTGAGCAACACTAGTGACAAGTCCTATAAGTGTGAAAGGGGACTAAGAGTGCCAGGAGGCAGCAGGATTGTCCCCTTCCACTCCTCAGCTATAACAGCCAAGAGGCTTTTAGTTGCATCAGTTGTTATCGCTGTAAAGTCGACTCCCATTCTAAAAAATCTGCAGGTATCATCTAGGTATAACCCCCCAAAGCCGAGGCCACATATATACATACGCTCGGTGCCAAGGGGTTAAACTTACTTAACTTAAATGGTTTTGCACAGAGCAGCCCCAATCTTCTCAGGTCCATGTCTGTGCTCCTGACCCCTCCTCTTCTCTCCCCCAAAGCAAGCTGTTTGCTTTGGGGGCACTTGTGCTCAACCTCCACTCTGTTTGTCAATTAGACACACAGAATGCCTCCTCACTGACTGTCGGCTGTGATTGACAGCAGTGGGAGCCAATGGCTCTCAGCCAATCAGGAGGCAGAGACCCCATGCTCTCATGCACAACGCTGGATCATATTGGGCTCAGATAGTATTGGGGGGGGCTGTGGGGGAGCTTAATTCTCAAGGTTCTTTACCTTACTACGCCTTTAGTTTTTGGACAAGACCTTTCAGAAACCTTTCCTCCCAGCTCCTGATAATTGATTTATTCTCCAAGATACCAGTACAGAGCTTGTGGTGACATTACAGATATGTGTTATACTGACCACAGTATATGGCCTCCCTTGAAATGCCTTTAACCTCCCTGGCGGTAATCCCGAATGTGGCTTGGGGTGAATTTTGATGACCAAAAGCGGTAGCGCCCGAGCCACATACGGCAGTATCCTGGGAAAGTTACTTACCTTGTCCCCAGGATCCTGCAATGTCCTCCCCCTGTGTCCGCGGGCTGTGTACTCCACTCGATATACTGTGTGCTGGGCTCCGTTCCCTGCGAGTGTCGCAAAGCACTAGGATAGAGCCCGGCGCCAAATTCAAAAAGTGCAAAATGCAAAACACATACAGTACCAAGTAATCCTACAGATTACATTACTGTATCAAATAATTTCACTTCCCTTTTGTCCCTAATGCTTTGTCCAATGCCCTCCATGCAGTTTTATATTATATACTGTTCTTTCTGCCTGGCAACTTGAGATTGTCCGTGGCAACCGAAAAGTGTCCCTTTACATCAAAAGTGGTTATAGACCAGCTAGAAAACAGCGATAGTAAATTAGAATCACTTAGCACATTGAAAGTAACGACAGCGACAATTCTGCAAATGTCATTGTTTTTGATTTGATTACATTATTGAATACATTTTATTATTATTATTGTTATATTATTAGTTGTTATAATTATTTATAGTTATTTATTATATTATAATATTATAATTATTATTTCTTGTCTCAAACTTTTTCATACCCGGAATGTCTACTAGACTCTTGTTTGGGTAGATTTGGGTGAGTTATTACTAAGAATTACAGGCCTACAATATAAAACGCCAAATTTCCATGTGAAAACAATGTATCGCTCTGAGACGTTGGGAGGTTAAAGAAACTCTATCACTTTGTTCATTTAGAGCCTCTGGAAAGCTTAAACCTTGCCCTTCTTATATTTTTTACTTCACTTAACTCCTTGGTCACTCCAATCTTCTGTCACAGGCTGGAGTGAAATAAACATTTTTGATGTTTGGAAATTCGGATGTATCCAAAATTCTGAAACACAATAGGAACAAATTTAAACAAATCTGAAATAAATTATAACGAAACAACATTTTGTTAAAAGTCAAAAAAAAATTAAACTTATTTTTAATTCAAAAACAAATTTGAAATGTAAACATATTGCTAGCTATTGCTGATTTCCTCCAAAAAACGTGTGCAAGTGTACATAAAATAATTGATACTGTTTTGAAGCCAAAAGATATTCAAATATTAATTTAATTTAGATTTCTCTTCTGTTCGCTCACTCTGCATTTTTTAAATTGATGGAGACAAAGTAAAATATATATTTTTGAAAGCACTTACTTAAAGGGGTGTTCCACCCACATTTAGTGTTTATTAAAAGTCAGCAGCTACAAAAAGTGTAGCTGCTGGCTTTTAATAAACAGGCACTTATCTTCTCCACGTTCCAGCGACGCTCCGACCGGGGCTCTGCTCCTCTCCCCCCCTCCTCGGCCGGCATCCTCATTGCGACTGTGGGCACCCACTGCGCATGCGCGAGCCGCTGATTGGACGGGCGATCGCCTAGAACCTGTCAGTGTCCTAGACGATCGCCAAAGGAAGGGGCTGCAGTAAGGCGATTAGGCCTAATCGCCTTACAATCCCCTCGGCGGAAGCAGGAAGTGGGACAGGAAGTCCCACTCCTACTGAAGCCCCCACTCCCCCCCAAAAAAAATTACATGCCAAATGTGGCATGTAAGGGGGTGTGGAGTGGAACAAGTAGAAGTTCCATGTTTGCAGTTCATAAACTGTACATGGAGACAGTAAAACATTAAAGACAGATATTTCTTTTATAACTTACTGTAGAACAATATTTACATATTCTGAATAAACTTTGGAGGTGGTGGAGGAATGGCTTTTATGATACATGCCTCATCTCTAATGTTGTAGAAAAAAGGAGGGAAAACCAATAACTATGAAAAAGTATTGATGGTCGGACTTTGAGGCCAAGGAAGTAATTGTTTAAAAATTCAAAATTTTAATATAATAAGGTAAAAAATAAAACATACATTACAATTCAGTAACAAAAAGAAAGACAAAGGGGGGGTACAAATATATGGATTAACCACTGTGTACAAAGGGGTCCTTAAAGTGTCCGACGCACGTTTCGTCGTGAGGCTTCTTCAGGGCAGTTTGGTAAGGACTTTGTAGCGATAGTATATAACAAAGCACATGTAGTTTTCTGCAGAGATACAGGGTTATAGATTACTAATATTATTCATTATAAACAAAACAAATACAGGAGAGAAAATTCAGGCATTGTGTCATATAATTACATGGCCGACGGTCATACATCGAGTGCATCCAAGGTTCCACAAGTAGGTTACAGGCACGTGGATAAGGACGTTTTTAACAGGTCCTCCAATGGATATATAAAAAAAATTGGGATATCTAGATCAATCAAACAATATATATTATCATTAATATACCAAGGATCATTTATCAAAGAGAGAGAGGGGGGGGGGGTGGGAGAGAGCAGAGTAAAAGTGGAGAAAGCCAGTGTTGTACAAGGAAAATATAGTCTCCTTAGGAGGCTCCTATTAGATTTATATAAGGTTTGAGAGGACAGGACCATATCAACAGATCATTTAAAAATTCACCTTTACTAAAGATCAGGGCTGCTTATAAAGATTTCCAGTAAAATCAGGCAACGTGTTGCAAGCAGTTTCCTCTCTATATTTGGATAGGAAAACATATATGTATAATAGATATTGTATCTAGTTGTTACGTGTATATATATTTTTTGCAATTGTATAGAGAGGTAAAAAGAAGAAAAAAGATAGTACTAATAATGACTAATTACCAATTAAGGAGAGGGTTAGCCACCAACTGGGACAGGGGGCCTTCTTTAGATGGCCATTTTCGGGACCTCTAGTTTGTCCTGAACAGCTTTAGTGAGGGTTCCTATAATGAACTCGAACGCCAATTTGGCCACTGTGTTATCTAAATGAAGGGTCAACAAAGAAAATTCTTCGTCATTAGGTCCAAAAAGCTTTTGATCAGAAGCATGTTATTAGAGCCCAGGGCTCAAGTTCAGGTCAAGGATCATAGGCAAATATATTGGTCCTTACCGTGTGGTTGTAAATAAGTCCTGTCACATTCCCAGGGTGTATAGCCGTGTGGTACACGTGCCATGTTGTGAACTGGGTTTTTAAATAGCCGGGACGCCGTGTTTACGTCTAGCGTGATGGCGTAATGTTAGTGCGCCATATGGCGCATAGTAAGGGCATACTGCAAAGGGGCTGAGCCTCGCCATGACGCTCTCCACGCTCTTCCTAGGAGGCGGCGCCCAAGAACATACGGCGTGCAGTTGTCGCGTCGATCGTGGTGACGTCAGCGCGCTGTACGGCACACAAGTTATTTTCTATGGTTAGATAGACAACAGGGGCGTGACAACAAAAGCCCACAATTACATGCCAAAGACAGGGGCGTGACAACACGGGCTCACAACCACATTGCCAATAGCCACCTCAGACAAAACTGATACATCGAATGTATATCAAATAACATTGGGAAAATGATCTGTTGATATGGTCCTGTCCTCTCAAACCTTATATAAATCTAATAGGAGCCTCCTAAGGAGACTATATCTTCCTTGTACAACACTGGCTTTCTCCACTTTTACTCTGCTCTCTCCCATCCCCCCCTCTCTCTCTTTGATAAATGATCCTTGGTATTTTAATGATAATATATATTGTTTGATTGATCTAGATATCCCGAATTTTTTTATATATCCATTGGAGGACCTGTTAAAAACTTCCTTATCCACGTGCCTGTAACCTACTTGTGGAACCTTGGATGCACTCGATGTATGAACGTCGGCCATGTAATTATATGACACAATGCCTGAATTTTCTCTCCTGTATTTGTTTTGTTTATAATGAATAATATTAGTAATCTATAACCCTGTATCTCTGCAGAAAACTACATGTGCTTTGTTATATACTATCGCTACAAAGTCCTTACCAAACTGCCCTGAAGAAGCGTATCTTCAATCCTGGTCCTCCCACTCTCTCCCCCTTTTTTTCCCCTCCCCCTTCCCCCCTTCCTCCCCTCCCCCTCCCCATCACCAATTCTTTATATTTTCAACATATCAGGTGGCAAACACCTACTGTCTTTTCGCACTCTAAGGTGATATAAGACCTTTGTAATAAAAGGCTACCATCTTCACGAAGAAATATATATAAAAATAATTGTTGTTATGCATTTTTAATTTTAGGTTCCCTATCCAATTACCCTAACTTTTGTAGTAGACGTATACTTGAATTGGTATTGATGGCTAACTTTGTGGGCAACAACTGGGAGGGCTTTATGCTAGACATAAAGAAGACATGCTCGGTGAATACCAACTCCGAAATTGAATTCGAAAGTGTCTACCATAAACTACTCCAGACTTTTGAGAGGAAGTCTAGCCTCTTCTGGCATATTAGGTATTTTGAACAGTATATATCAGGAAACATCAATCCCAAAGGTCTTAAAGTACAAGTTTTCCCTAATATCTGGTCTATGGACCTAGATTTTAAGACCCGTTGGGAACAGAACCTTATGGGGTGCTCTAGGACAATGATGGAATTGATGGTAGAATATTATATGAAGGAGCTCAAAGTAGTGGACTGTGAGATCAAGAGAATTTATGATGACAATGAGATCACTCTAAATAAGGAGGGTTTTGGAGTCTATGATATACGACTTAAGGAAAATATCCAAGGGTTTACACATGACCTGTTGGTCAAAAAAAAAGAAAAAATGGCACGGGATAAACTAGCATTTGCTGGCCAATACGCTTTTAATTGGCCACAAACAAATGGCCCGAGAACAGGACGAAAAAATGCAAATCAATTTAGAGAGAACAAGAGAGGAATGACTAATAGAGATAAAAATATTGATTCTGATTCATCAACTAATTCTTATACCTAACAGCACTCCAGGACTGGTGACAGAGAACAACGGAAAGGATGGAACAATAGAAAACGACCTCAATAACAAGGTGGTGGGCACCAAAACGGTACTTATAGTAAGAAACGCATGACAGATAACAAGGACACACAGAGTACTAACACCCCAGTAGAAGGGGATCGATCTGAACAGGCACCCCCCACACCTAGACCGACCTCTATGTTCCCTACCTCCTCACTGGGTGTCTCAACTGAGATCTCTACCGGCTCTTCTTCCACTCTCTCTAAAATTGACTCTAATACATGACAAAACATCTTGGAAACTGCTCAAACCTTAGCTAAAACGCATAACATGAAACAACTAGGAGCTATTCCAAAAGATTCTAAAAGATGACGGATTGACCATTTCTTTAGACCACTGACAAAAAATATCCCTAACGAGAAAGAGACCATTGACGTCTCCAATATACAGACACCTCCACATTTGAGTTTATCTAGACCTCCAGTAGTGACGAATGACAATCTCAAACTAGAAATTATCAACCTGTCATCATATGCTCTAAGCCAAGCTGAAGAAGAACTTCTCAGCCTAGGTTTGAATTTCTGCCCCAACCAAGTAACCAACAAATTTGACCTTGTTAAAGATTTATATCTATTTGCTAGAAAATTGACTTTAAAGTTCATGTATGACAAGGAGAGAAAGGACAAACAGAATGAGATTGTAAATCAGGAAATATGGAAAAACTTTACAGTAGCAGACTTCCGTGCCCTTAAAACCCTAATCTCTCTATTAGATGAGAATGAGGGAAACTCAGATCAGGAAGAAATACCTGAGACTTATGAAATGAAAGGGGAAAGGATACAACTCTCCATATACAAACAGGATATTGAAATCCTAGAAAAAGCAGTCATTGAACTTCCCCTCACTCCACACAAACTCTAACGTATGGGCTTTTCTCATCCAGACCATCAAAGAGGTGGAACTTCTTCCACTTGTCAGACTTCAAAACCAAAAATTTAATTCCACACACCATTGGGCCCTTACTAAATTAAGTAGAAATAAAGAAGTGATTGTAAAACCATCAGACAAAGGGGGGAATGTGGTAATTATGAATAACTCAGAGTATAGAAACATGTGCTGGGACATACTAAAGAATCGTACATGGTATAGACCAATCAGTGAAGAAATGATTGCCAAATTTAATCAACAATTTAATGATATATTACAACAGGCATTATTCGATGGTTCTATTACCAAACCCATCTTCGATGGGATTCAAGTCCTTCACCCCAGAACCCCAACTTTCTACGCGCTACCAAAAACACACAAAAAACTAATAAACCCCCCCGGGCGCCCAATAGTGTCTGGAATGGGTTCAAAAACTGAACGCGCTAGTAGATTCATTGATCAATACTTAAGACCACATGTAGTTTCACTCCCTTCGTACATTCAAGATACACCTGATTTGCTAAGAGCTCTCGATGGCCTTACCGTACCATCAAGATGCCTCCTAGTCTCTATAGACGTGGAGGCTCTATATTCCTCAATCCCTCATGCTAAGGGTCTACAAGTGATTTCTGCCTTTATAAATGAAAAAGGCCCCAAAATGGAAAAATTGAATGAATTGGTACTAAAAACTCTAACCCATATCCTTACCAAAAATGTATTTTCTTTTGACGGGTCCCACCTCCTCCAGGTACAGGGTGTCGCTATGGGCACGTCCTGTGCGCCATCTTACGCGAACCTGTACCTGGGGGGGTGGGAGCGGGAGTTGTTTTCGTCTGACCATTACTTGCTTTCATCGATATTAGGATGGTATCGTTACATCGATGATGTGCTCCTGCTGTGGACAGGAACAATAGAGGAGCTCAATATCTTTATGCAATTCCTGGATAGGAACAACTACAACCTTAAATTTACCATGAATTGCAATAATACAGCAATTGCTTTTCTTGATATCCTAATTTATGTTGACGAAACCAAAAATATCCAAACCTCATTATATCGTAAACCAACGGCTGGAAACACCCTTCTTCACGCAGCCAGCGCTCACCCGCCCTCACTCATTAGAAGCATACCATTTGGCCAATATCTTTTTTTTCAATATTTTTTTTTATTGAGTATTTCGTTTTACAAGTAGAACAAAATGAGTACATTCCAGTTTTTCGTCAAGAATGGTTACACATAATCAGAAACAGCAAACAGCATATAGTCAAACATTACAATTTGGTAGCATAAGCCAGACAAAGCAACAGTTTTAGGTTTCACAGAACAGTTCTCAAACATATACGATACGGTATAAGAGGTATCTAAAGCTAGAACCCTGGTAGTCCGGACGGTCTAAACCGACCTCCGGAATCACAAAAACAGTGCTGCGTTGGGCCAATGTGCCCATGCGTGCCACCTCTTTTGAACTTCCGCCAGACGACCCTTGCTACAGGCCAGCGTCAGCTCAAAGTTGTGGTGGAGGTTCACTAGGTCAAGAACATTTTCTATCTTCGGAGACTCGGTCGATTTCCAGAGTCTGGCAATGCTCAGCCGAGCTGCCAGCAGGATGTTAGTGACTACTAGTTGTGAGTCCCTTGATATTCGGTCAATGTCTATGTTCAGTAATGCCAAAGGTGCTGATGGGAGTATAGGGTAGCCTGCTAGGTCCAAGAGTATTCGGAAGATGGTAGTCCAATACCTGGTAATGGACGGACAGGACCAGAATATGTGTAGTAAATCACCCTTGGCACTGCCACATCTCCAGCAGGTGTCGGGGCTATTGTTGCCAAATTTAGCTAACCTAGCCGGGGTGAGGTACCAGCGTAATGACAATTTCATAGTAAGTTCCCATAGTGCCGCATTACATGTAGCTGCATAAATGGACCGAAGTGCAGAATGCCATTGGTCTGCAGACAGAGTTTGTCCCATGTCTGCGTCCCATTGGAAGTGTGGTTTGGATTTCGCTAAGACCGTTTTTTGGCGGAAAGTATTGTAGAAAAGGGAAATTCCTTTCTTTTTGAATGGGGCAGAAGTCAGGAAAGACCACGTAGAGGGGGGGGGTGGGGTAGCACGGCTTGGGTATCCGAGATAGGCAGTGTCTGATTCTAAGGTAGGTAAAGACTTCTGAATGGGCCAGGTGGAATTTGGTTTGTATTTGGGGAAATGTAAGCAACGTTTCTCCATGTATAATGTCTTGAAGGAGAGATATACCGCTGGATGTCCAGCGTTTCAGATCTAGATCAATAGTACAGTGCCGGAGGCACTGCAGTGGTATGGGAGGGTAGAACGGCAGAGGGTGGAGTTCACCTTGGTGAACTAAAAACTTCCAAGCTAAGGCTGATGCTCGCATTGTAGGAGGGAGTGAATTAGACACCAGTGCTCCGTGCGGTACTCCCAGAATCCATTCACGGAGATTGTTAGGGTTAACCAAAGTGGATTCCAGCTGTCCCCACCTTGTAAGAGGGGCCGGCTGGAACCAGTCTGAGAGTTGTGTAAGGATCGTGGCCCAGTAGTATTCCTTAAAGTCAATGGATCCTGCCCCCCGGCATGTTTATGCCTGGAGAGCAGTTGTGCCGCACAGCGGGGCCTCTTGCCTTGCCATAGTAGTGTGTTCAGGGTAGTTTGTAGGGAATGGAAGTAGGATCCTGGAATAGGAATGGGAATTGTCCGGAATAGGTAGAGGATCTGCGGTAGGTGCATCATTTTAAATGCTGCGAGCCTCCCAGACCAGGAGAGCTCATGTTTGGCCAAACCCTGAATGTCCTTCTGGAGTTTGTCGAGGAAGGGTATGAAGTTGCATTTAAATAGATGTTTGGTGGAGCGGGTCAGTTGGATGCCCAAATAAGAGATCTCCCGATCCGCCCACGTAAAGGGAAATTGTGCTTGTAGCAGGTTTTTAGAAGTGGCGTCAAGACCCAGTCTAGTATGAAGGATTTATTAGCGTTAACCTTATAATATGACACTTCACTGAACCAATGGAGGGTTTTATTGGCTTCGACTAGGGACGTTGTCGGGTCGGTGAGCATGAGCACAACGTCGTCCCGAACAAACTGATCTTATGAGTGGTGGGGCCCAACCTAAACCCAGAGATCCGTGGATTTTGTCTAATGTGTTCCGCCAGTGGTTCTATGAGTAGGTTGAAAATCAGTGGGGATAGCGGGCAGCCTTGTCTGGTGCCATTTGATATGTTGAATGGTTGGGAAATCATATCGGCTGAGAACACTCTCGCCGAAGGGGTTGTGTACAAAGCCAGTAGAGCTGTGAGTATATGACCCTGGAATCCAAATTTTTCAAGTACGCGTCGCAGGTATCCCCAGTGGATTCTGTCGAACGCCTTCTCTGCATCCAACGCTAGGAGCAGAGAAGGCGTTCCGCTAGACTCCGCATGATGGAGAATGTCTATCACCCGTCTTGTAGCATCCGACGCTTGTCTGCCTATCGTGAACCCGGACTGGTCCCTATGAACCAATGTGGGCATGATGTTGAGAAGTCTCATAGCAATCGTTTTAGCATAGATTTTTAGGTCTACGTTGAGGAGCGATATTGGACGAAAATTTTGGGGGGAAGTCGGGTCCTTGCCCGGTTTGGGCAGTGTAACCACTAGTGCTTGTAGAGATTCCGCAGGGAATTTGGAAGAGGTGATCGCGGTGTTAAACAGTGCGGTTAAAGTAGGTGCCAGCTGTTGGGCAAATTGTTTGAAATATTCCCCCGAGAGACCATCCGGACCAGGGGATTTGCCCATTGGCAGGGATTTTATGGTTGCTAGGATTTCAGGAGCAGTGAAGGGCTCATTTAGTCGGGCCAATTGGTCCGTTGTGAGGGATGGCAGACTAACGTGATTGAGGAAATTGTCTATTTCAGTCAAGGAAGGTTGGTGAGTGTCACGGTCGTTGCGTAGGTTGTATAGGTCCCCATAGTATGCGCTGAACGCGTCGGCTATTTCTTGAGGGTTTGTGAGTTTTGCATTCGTGTGGGGGTGTCATGAACAACTTCGGCCACCAGATGGCGCTAGCGGCGCGTTGGCGCGATCGGGACGCGCGCATTCGCGGCAAGGTCGCGAGCGCGATCGCGACATTGCGACGGGAGCGGGCGCGCGCGTTCGCGGCAACGGTGCGCGCGCATCGCACGAACGTCATTCTGGCGCCAAAGGAGGATATTTAAACTTGCTGTCAGCGTTTGCCTCTTGCTGTCCGGTCTACAGCAGTTCCTGAGACTACCTGTATCTACTTACCTGAATCTGTTCCAGACAACCCGGCCTGTTCCTGACTCCGCTTGCCTTCCGCCTGCCCTGACCTATTGCCTGCCTGACGATCCGCTTGCCTTACCCTCTTTTGCCGCTGCTGCCAACTCTGTTGTTGCTCCGGTCTGACTCCTGATCTGCATTGCCTACTATACCTGCACCTGACCCGCTAGCCGGCCTCAGACTCTCCTGCTGGGGGCTTACCTCCATTGGACTACGGTACACCTCCCGCTCTGGTGATTCCTGTGCCTCCAGTCATCTTCACCTGCCATCAGCGGATACAGTCCATACTTGCCACTCTACGCAGCACCAAGAGTCTTCTGAAGCCTTCCGGCCCAGCACCTGCGCTGCAACCGGCGCTCGTGCGACTCTGCACTCCCGCACATCCCTGTTCACTCTACCAGGGGTCCCGGGATCAGAGGAGCAAGGGCAGCCACTCCTTGCACGTCGGGCTCGTCCACCAGGTACGTGACAGTACCGGACAGCCATGACCGAGCCCGCGCAGGGAGTGGATCCTATGCAAGAACTGTGTCGCCACCTGGACGGACTGACCCAAGCAGTCCGTACCCTGCAAGAGGGCTACACGCGTTTGGAAAATCGCGTCCAGGCATTGTCTGCTCCCGCTTCCACCTCTGCTGCTTCCGGCACATCCACGTCTCCCTCTGTCATCATGCTACCACCCGAACCAAAGGTTCCTACGCCAGAAAGGTTCTCCGGAGAACGTAGCAAATATCGGGCATTCCGCAATGCTTGCGAACTTTACTTCGCCCTACAACCACGGACTTTCTCTCTAGAAGCTACTAAAGTCGGTTTTGTCATCGCACTACTTTCGGGTGAACCGCAGGCCTGGGCCCATCGCCTGATGGAACAAAAGGACATTGCACTTGATGACCTGACCACCTTCTTTCAGGCTATGTCCTTACTATATGAAGATCCTCATCAGACCGCCTCCGCGGAAGCTGCCCTGCATGCTCTACAGCAGGGTCGCCGGCCAGCTGAGGACTACGTGTCTGAATTCCGCAGATGGAGTTCGGATACAAGGTGGAATGATGCGGCTCTCTGTTACCAGTTCCGCCTAGGACTTTCCGAATCACTCAAGGACGAACTGGCCCGGGTGGGAGTCCCAGAAACTTTGGAAGCATTAATTAACCTGACCATTCAGATTGACCGGCGTCTGAGGGAGCGCAGAACTGAAAGGGCCACGGCCCCATCTCGTCCTGTCTGGATGTTGCCACGGGTACCGACCGTTTCCAATCCAGCTCTATCAACTCCATCTGCCCCAGATACTTCGGAGCCGATGCAATTAGGCCTCCTCCGTCCTTCCCTCACCCCTGAGGAACGCCAACGCCGTAGAGCCAACAACTTGTGTCTGTATTGCGGGGAAGCTGGCCACTACGTGAGGACCTGTCCCGCAAAGCTCCGTAAGTGTCTGTCCACGTCATCTGTTCATCTACCTGTTCCCCCAGGCAATTCCACTCACCTAGCTGTCCCCGTTTTCTTCCAGCTTCCAGACAAGACTATCCAAGTCAGCGCCATTATTGATTCGGGAGCCTGCAGCTGTTTCTTGGATCAAGCCTTCGCCTCCAGACATCAGATCCCTCTTCGCCCTAGGGCTACTGGACTCTCTGTATACTTAGCTGATGGCTCCACATTAAGATCCGGACCGGTCACCCGGGAAACCCAGCCTTTAGCCACCACCATCGCTGGCAACCACCATGAGCTACTGCGCCTGGATGTGATTGACTCCCCCCTGTTCCCTGTCATACTGGGCTTGCCGTGGCTACAGGCCCACAACCCACGGGTCAACTGGACCACGGGAGAGATCAGCTTCCAATCTCCTTATTGCCAACAGCACTGCCTGCAAGTAGTATCTCCGCCTCCGTCCTTACTCTGCATGGACTCTGATCTCGAAACCCGCCAATCTGTCCCTGAAGTTTATCATGACTACCTAGATGTCTTCAGTAAGAAGGGAGCAGAGACCCTTCCGCCCCATAGGTCCTACGACTGCCCCATTGAACTTCTCCCGGGGGCCGAAGTCCCTTTCGGTAGGATCTTTCCCCTAACGGGTCTTGAACTTGAGACTTTGAAGACCTACATTGAGGACAGTCTAAGAAAGAAATTCATCCGCCCATCCACATCACCAGCGGGAGCAGGGATATTCTTTGTTGAAAAGAAAGACCACTCTCTTCGTCCCTGTGTGGATTATCGGGAACTCAACAAACAAATCACCATCAAGAACCGGTATCCGCTACCCCTGGTGCCTGAACTGTTCCAACGTCTGGGGGCCGCGGTCATCTTTACTAAATTAGACCTCCGCGGGGCCTACAACTTGGTCCGCATACTGAAGGGGACGAGTGGAAGACCGCCTTCCGTACCCGTTTCGGACACTTTGAATATTTAGTTATGCCCTTCGGACTTTGCAACGCCCCAGCGACGTTCCAACACTTTGTGAACGACATCTTCAGAGACTTCCTCGACCTTTTTGTAATCGTTTATCTGGACGACATCTTAATTTTTTCCCCGTCCCTGGAGAAACATCGGGGACATGTCAAAAGCGTGCTTGAGCGACTCCGAACTCACGGACTTTATGCTAAGCCTGAAAAATGCGAGTTCGAGCGCTCGAGCATACAATTCCTGGGGCTCATAATCTCAGTAAAGGGGGTGGAAATGGATCCCAAGAAGGTCTCCGCAATCCGTGATTGGCCAGCGCCGATAGATAAGAAGGGCGTCCAGCGTTTCATCGGCTTTGCGAATTTCTACAGAAAGTTCATCAAGGCCTTCTCCAGCATAATTTCTCCAATAACCGACCTAACTAAACAAACTACCCGGTTTCGCTGGACACCAGAAGCCCAGGCGGCCTTTGAAGCTCTGAAAGACCTGTTCACCTCTGCATCCATCCTCAGGCATCCCGATGCAAACCTGCCCTACATCTTAGAAGTGGATGCTTCCGAAACGGCGGTCGGGGCAGTGCTATCTCAAAGACAGGGCCCCAAGGCTCTCTTACACCCTCTCGCCTTCTTTTCCCGTAAACTGTCAACAGCCGAGAGAAATTATGATGTAGGGGACCGAGAATTGTTGGCAATAAAGGCCGCTTTGGAGGAATGGCGGTACCTCCTGGAAGGCGCGGCGCACCCAATCTTGATTTACACAGACCACAAGAACCTGGAATATTTGAAGGCGGCCAAAAGACTTAAACCGCGCCAGGCCAGGTGGGCACTTTTTTTTACAAGGTTTTCCTTTCACATCACTTACAGACCAGGGTCCAAGAATACTAAGCCTGACGCTCTATCCCGCATGTATGGTAGTTCTGAGTCTTCCAGCCCCCCGGATACCATCCTGCCTTCAGGAAATTTCCTACTACTACAAAGGGACCTATTGCCCCAAATCAGGCAAGCCTCTGCTGTGATTCCCCCTTCTCCAAGTCTGGAACTACAATCTAGGGACGGTTTACTTTGGCATCAGGACAAGATCTTCGTACCTGAAAACCTACGGGTCAGCGTCCTGAGTTCTTGCCATGACCACAAGCTGGCGGGCCATTTCGGGGTACACAAAACTTCTGAACTCTTGCAACGCTCCTTTTGGTGGCCCCAGCTCCTGAAAGATTGCAGGGACTACGTGGAATCTTGCACCACGTGCATTCGAAACAAGGGGAGCAAACTCAGAGCCTGGGGACTCCTGAAACCACTGTCGGTACCAGAAAGACCATGGAGAATGATCTCCATGGATTTCATCGTTGAGCTGCCTCCGTCAGAGGGTTTCACAACTGTCTTTGTGGTAGTAGACAGACTCTCTAAAATGGCACACTTTATACCTCTGAAGGGTACACCCTCCGCCCCGGAGACGGCCAAAGCCTTTATCAAGGAAGTGGTTAGGCTTCACGGTGTTCCTGTGGATATTGTGTCTGATCGAGGGGTGCAATTCACCTCAAAGTTTTGGAAGGCACTTTGCAGCAGTCTCAAAATTGGTCTATCATTCTCATCAGCATACCATCCGCAATCAAACGGGCAGACAGAGAGAACGAATCAGACACTCGAACAGTATCTCCGCTGCTTCTCCTCCTTCTCGCAGGAAGATTGGGTGTCCCTGCTACCCCTGGCGGAATTCGCATACAATAATTCCGTCCACTCTGCCACCAAACAATCGCCCTTCTATGCGAATTACGGCTTCCATCCTTTGTTCTTGTCCAATTCCGTCCCGGAGTGTTCGGTACCCCGCCGTCCAGGAAACTCTGACCTTCTTCGACACAAATAATAAGATTCTGCAGGAGACAATGTCTAAGACACAAGAGCGTAATAAAGAAATTTTTGACAGAAAGAGAAGAGGGGAACTCAACCTGGAACCTGGAACTAAGGTTTATTTGTCTACCCTGAATTTAAAGCTTGCATGCCCCTCGAAGAAACTAGGCCCTAGGTTTGTGGGCCCTTTTCCTGTCAAGAGGAAGATAAATGAGGTTGCCTACGAACTTGAGTTGCCAGAAACCTTCCGCATCCACCCGGTCTTCCACGTGGCCCTGCTTAAACCAGTCGTTGCTGATCCCTTCCCTGAGAGGAACACAGGTCCGCCGGAGCCAGTCCTAATAGACGGCGAGGAGGAATTTGAGGTTGAATCCATCCTGGATTGCAGGAAGAGACGCAACCAAGTTCAATTCCTCGTCAAGTGGAAAGGGTACGGACCCGAGGAGAATTCATGGGAACCGGAGGACAATATACACGCTGAAAGACTAATCCAGTCATTTAAAGACTCCCACCCGCTGGAAATATCCCGGTTGGGCATCCGGAGGCTGCCCATTGGAGGGGGGCAATGTCATGAACAACTTCGGCCACCAGATGGCGCTAGCGGCGCGTTGGCGCGATCGGGACGCGCGCATTCGCGGCAAGGTCGCGAGCGCGATCGCGACATTGCGACGGGAGCGGGCGCGCGCGTTCGCGGCAACGGTGCGCGCGCATCGCACGAACGTCATTCTGGCGCCAAAGGAGGATATTTAAACTTGCTGTCAGCGTTTGCCTCTTGCTGTCCGGTCTACAGCAGTTCCTGAGACTACCTGTATCTACTTACCTGAATCTGTTCCAGACAACCCGGCCTGTTCCTGACTCCGCTTGCCTTCCGCCTGCCCTGACCTATTGCCTGCCTGACGATCCGCTTGCCTTACCCTCTTTTGCCGCTGCTGCCAACTCTGTTGTTGCTCCGGTCTGACTCCTGATCTGCATTGCCTACTATACCTGCACCTGACCCGCTAGCCGGCCTCAGACTCTCCTGCTGGGGGCTTACCTCCATTGGACTACGGTACACCTCCCGCTCTGGTGATTCCTGTGCCTCCAGTCATCTTCACCTGCCATCAGCGGATACAGTCCATACTTGCCACTCTACGCAGCACCAAGAGTCTTCTGAAGCCTTCCGGCCCAGCACCTGCGCTGCAACCGGCGCTCGTGCGACTCTGCACTCCCGCACTCCCTGTTCACTCTACCAGGGGGTCCCGGGATCAGAGGAGCAAGGGCAGCCACTCCTTGCACGTCGGGCTCGTCCACCAGGTACGTGACAGGGGGTGGTAAAGGTAGTCGATTTTGCTTTTAGCTTGACGCCTTTTAATGCGTTGTGCTAGAGCTTTGCCTGCTTTGTTGGACGTGGAGTAGGTATTCGCTTTCCACTTCCTTTGACAGTGTTCAAAGGAGTGGAGGAGAAGGAGTCTCAGCTCCTGGCGCAGGGAGAGGATAAGGGCCGTCCTAGTTGGGTCTGGATTGGTTTTGTTTAGTTGTTCGCAGGAGTCTATCTGGGAGACCAGAGTGTCTAATTTTGCAGCTCTGCGTCTCTTGTGTGATGCGCTGAGTTTAATCAAAATCCCTCTTACAAACGCTTTGTGCGCGTTCCACACCACGCCTGGATCGGACACAGTTCCCGTATTTAGGTCAAAATATTCTGACAGGTGGTCAGAGATAGTTGGAGAGTAGGAAGGATGTTGTAAAATATAGTTGTTGGCCTGCCACACATACGTGGGCCTTGTGCTAGGAGAGTCCGAAATGGTGATGGTGATAGGGGCATGGTCCGACCAGGTCGTAGTGTGGATCACAGATGCGCTGATAGATTGCAACAGCCATTTGTCAGTAAGAAACATGTCAATACGTGAGTACGTTTTGTGGAGGGGGGAAAGGAAAGTGTAATCACGTTCTGATCCGTGATGGCACCTCCAAACGTCAAACAGGTCGATTGATTTTATGAATTGCTTAAGAGGGGATTCTCTACGTTTCGAGGTGGAGGTAGAGTCCATAGTTATATCGGGTACTAAATTAAAATCTCCACATATAATCAGGTGGCCCCTTTTGATGGGGTGAACAATTTTCTTTAGTTTTCGAAGGAAGCCGATCTGTTTGACGTTGGGAGCGTAAATGTTAACCAAGGTATAATCTGTACCATTGACATTACATAAAAGAATGACATAACGCCCATCCGGGTCGGTTACCACAGAGTGCAGGAGGAATTTGACCGTATCTCTAATTGCGATGAGCACTCCCCTTTTTTTGGAAGTGAAAGGGGCTGCAAAAACATGGGGAAAGCGTCTGTTGGAGCACAGAGGTGTCCCATGGGACAGAAGGTGGGTTTCTTGGATACACAGTATATCGCAGTTTAGGTCCAGCGCAGTTTTCCATAAGGAGTGCCGTTTTGCAGGGTGGTTCAACCCATTTACATTAAGGGACAGGATCTTAGTCGCCATTGGAGAATAATGGCCAGGGAATATGTAGGATAACCAAGGTCACTTACAGTTTGGAGAGCAGGGTGAGCTTATCCGTGTGTAGAACGCAGAACCGTCTGGCAGGAAGTCGTTGGTCAAAGGTCTGCACCGTGCGAGTCTCTGTGGAGGTAGCGGGGGTGCTGCAACTGAGAATCAAGAGTTAAATAACTGAACAGTCAAGAAACAACTGGTGGTATTGCTGAGAGCGATACGGAGTGGCTGAGCCACCAATACAGTCAGGAAGCGGAGTGCAGGGACCAAATGGTCAACTAAACCGCCGGTTTGGGGGGTAAAAGTCCCAGGGCTGAAACAAGTGAAACAAACAAGAAGAAAAAAAAAAAAGAGAAAACAGTATACGGCTGGATGCCAGGGAGAGCATCTGTTAAGTAGATATGGAAAAGCAAGCTCGGAAGAATCAGTTCATCTGCTCCGTATCATCCTCTTGGGTCACGGGGGCACGACGTGCAGGTCTGGGTCCTCTTTGAGCTTTCAGAGCAGACGGGTCTTGCGGTGGTTCAGGGAGGATACCCCATGAATGAAGCATCTGTAGACCTTTCTGCAGGTCCTGGATCACATGTGTGGAGCCATTTTTCGTTACAAGCAGGGTAGCTGGGTAGCGCCATTTGTACTGCACTTTGTTGTTGTGGAGACCCTTTGTGACTGGGTTGAGCTGGCGTCTGAGTTGAAGAGCAGGACCCCTTCGAACGGGGCTTGCAGCGGTGGGCCTCCCCTGGCGTTTGCCAGTAGCCGTTCCTTGATGTGAAAGAAATGAATTCTCATCAGGAGGTCCCTCGGTACCGTAGCAGCTAGGTGCGAGGGTTTGGCTATGCGATGGATCCTGTCAATTATAAGATCCCTGGGAGAGGCGTCAGGCAATATGGCATGAAGGAGTTCCCTGGCATATTTGGGAAGGTCTGCTGGCAATATGGATTCAGGGACCCCCCGCAGTTTCAAATTGTTCCTCCTGGACCTGTCCTCTAAATCTGCCAACTTGGCCCTCACCCACTTCTGTTCAGTTTGCATGTCCTCATAGGAGTCAACAAGATTGTTCACTGTGGTCGTGCAGTCTCCCATACTGTTCTCTAGGTATGAGACTATGCTGTCCAGCCCGTGCATTTCTGTAGTGAGTTTTGAGAAAACTGAGGAGAGATCTGTCATCAGGGAGGACTGGAGGGACAGTAACATGTCCTTCAGCGTGGTATCTACCACTGGTTGGCCTGTGGTGGGGAATTGTGCCATGGAGGAGTGCAGGGCCTGATTCGCCTGCAGTAGGCCGCAAGCCGGGGCCTCGATTTGCGGATGTATCCGCGGCGGGCCGCGATCGGTGCGGAGCCGCGCCTTCGCCGGACTCCCCGTTATGGGGTTATCCCCCGTTTTGGACATAGGAGGTGAGGCAGGGCAAGGGGGGTCCTGTAGT
The DNA here is from genome assembly GCA_029574335.1 of Rana kukunoris. Taxonomy (NCBI): domain Eukaryota; kingdom Metazoa; phylum Chordata; class Amphibia; order Anura; family Ranidae; genus Rana; species Rana kukunoris. The sequence continues at coordinate 457,375,666 of CM056049.1, read as the reverse complement.
CCCTGTGTAGGGCTTGTTAAGTCGGATCTCGCCCCCATCGTCGCCACGCCGGCGGCGCCATTTTGAGATTGACTGACCTGGCCTGTATACTGGAAGAAGGCCGTCAGCTTCTGCGGGTGCTGGTCCGTTTTCCGTTTCCCAGACATCCTCAGCAGGGGTCCAGAGGGTCTTAGGAGGATGACTGGTATAGAGTCCGGTCGCAAAACGAGCTGCTAACGTTCTGGTCCTCTCCCTGGCAGACGAGCTCATGAACTAGGCATCCATCTCGCTTGCTGGCTGGCCACGCCCCGACCATTTGGTCAATATCTTCGGCTACGCCGAAACTGCTCTGATAATGAAAAATTCAAGGCAGAGTCAGATATGCTGTACACTAGATTACTAAGTCGGGGATACAGCAAATCTTGCTTAAAAAAGGCATACAATCAAGCTGCAGGTAGGGAAAGGGCTAGTACGCTACAACAAAAAAATGTAAGTGATAAAAAATCTGAGAAAGATATAACACGGTTCATCACCACATACTCTGACCAGCATGAACAGATTTGGTTAATAATGCGAAAACATTGGCATCTAATTACAGCAGACCATACACTGTCGAAATATGTTGGACAAGATCCAAGTATAACTTTTAGACGTGCCATCTCCCTGAGAGATCGCCTTGTCCAGAGCAATTATTGTAAGGCAAAACCAGACACTACGGAAATGCCTGGCCTATTCAGATGTGGCCAATGCAATTATTGTCATCTACTAAATGAAGGCCCAAACATTCCTCTCCCTAACGGCCAGACACATAAACTATCCAAGCACATAACTTGCCAGACTAAAGGGGTTATATACATCATCTTCTGTCCATGTGGCAGCTTTTATGTGGGCAAAACGATTCGCCCATTATGGAAACGTATAAAAGACCATATGTACTATGTCACCAATGGATTACTAAATAAAACTATGGGCCACCATGTAGCATTCGTACATAAATATAGAGTCCCTCTTAAAATTTGCAGTACTTGATAGCATCCATGAGGACAAAAGAGGCGGGAATTTCGACCAAAGAGTCCTACAATGTGAGACCCAATGGATATTCCGTCTGAAAGCGAACCAACCACCAGGCCTAAACGAATCGCTTAGCTTCAAATCATTTCTTAATGTTTAAGACCTAACAGCTGTTCTTTTTCTACTAATATGATGAGATATGTCTGTCTTCATGCTCTACATCGTGTTGCTTCAGATTTTTGGCCTAACCTATCACCCATACACGACATTAGATGTAACCCCAATAGTCGACAATACTCAAAAGTTATGGTAAGCACATACTGCGGAAATTATCCATGATTTATTTTATGGTATGGGTACTTAAACATTAAAGGGGCAATCTATGGAGGTGAACTCTCCATCCCCCTATATATGCCAAAAATAAAACGCATTTTAGAATTTCTTATTCATATTTATTTTTATTTTTGATAATATGCTATATTATAAGCAATGTCTAGATTAAAATGGGAAGTAATTAAGAACATATGTATATTGTTTATTAATGTATAGACTGTTGATATCTTTTTTAATTAAGTAAGCTTTCTTTTTGAATACAGGAGAGAATATACGGCAGTGTGGGCGTGTCGTTCAATCTGGCTGTCGTTCTCAAGTGCACCCTGAGAATACTTTTATATATACATATATAGGAATATGGTATATAAAATATCCAAGAACATCATAATAAAATTAATTATAACAGGGTATCTTTATGGTTCTCTTTTTTTTTTTCCCTAATCTAAATCCACTCTATTTCTCCTCCCTTTCTTTTCACCTTTATTTTTTCTTTTTTTCTTTTTATTACTTATGTTCATATTTATTTGTTATATTCATATATTTATTTTTGTTTATTCATCTTTATTTATTAACAATTTTATTTATTTTTATTTTTATTATTTATAATTTATTATTTTTTATTTTATTCCATTTTATTTTATTTCATTCTTTCAATTTATTTCATTTATTTTCATTGGATTATTTTTTACTTTATTTCATTCACTTTTCTATTTCTTATTGATTTAACTTCATTACTATTATCATTATTATTATTTCTTCTGAATAGCGTTGTACATGCTGATTTACCAAACCTGAAAACAGTCGGTGGTTACCCTAGATAATACAAACAATGAATGACAGGCTTAGCAATCATATACTGACTTTCTTTTCCCAATGTTATTTGATATACATTCGATGTATCAGTTTTGTCTGAGGTGGCTATTGGCAATGTGGTTGTGAGCCCGTGTTGTCACGCCCCTGTCTTTGGCATGTAATTGTGGGCCTTTGTTGTCACGCCCCTGTTGTCTATCTAACCATAGAAAATAACTTGTGTGCCGTACAGCGCGCTGACGTCACCGCGATCGACGCGACAACTGCACGCCGTATGTTCTTGGGCGCCGCCTCCTAGGAAGAGCGTGGAGAGCGTCATGGCGAGGCTCAGCCCCTTTGCAGTATGCCCTTACTATGCGCCATATGGCGCACTAACATGACGCCATCATGCTAGACGTAAACACGGCGTCCCGGCTATTTAAAAACCCAGTTCACAACATGGCATGTGTACCACACGGCTATACACCCTGGGAATGTGACAGGACTTATTTACAACCACACGGTAAGGACCAATATATTTGCCTATGATCCTTGACCTGAACTTGAGCCCTGGGCTCTAATAACATGCTTCTGATCAAAAGCTTTTTGGACCTAATGACGAAGAATTTTCTTTGTTGACCCTTCATTTAGATAACACAGTGGCCAAATTGGCGTTCGAGTTTATTATAGGAACCCTCACTAAAGCTGTTCAGGACAAACTAGAGGTCCCGAAAATGGCCATCTAAAGAAGGCCCCCTGTCCCAGTTGGTGGCTAACCCTCTCCTTAATTGGTAATTAGTCATTATTAGTACTATCTTTTTTCTTCTTTTTACCTCTCTATACAATTGCAAAAAATATATATACACGTAACAACTAGATACAATGGCCCAGATTCACAGAGCGATTACGCCTGCGCAACTGGTGTTGCGCGTGCGTAAGTCTAAATGTGCGCGTGCGTTTAGATGCGCGCGATTCAGAAAACGATTTACGCCAGAAATCTATTTTTTTTTGTCCGGCGTAATTTTGTTAGACAGACGCATCCGTCCGCGCAAAAATGCGCTAGACACACCATTGATTTGCTAGTCAAATATGCTAATGAGGGAGTTGCGGGGATCCACAAAAAAACGCAGTTGCTGCGCAGGCTACGCGATGTGCGCAACAGCAAAATGTCCTGTCTAAAGTTAGAGCACCTAAAAGCTGGTCTAAATTTTTAAAAAACGTCTACATCTCACAGAAAGCAACGCCGTTACTGAGGAGCAGACCACACACACGTGTTGCACTACAATTTGACTGCCAACATGCCAGGGGCATCGTCGCTCATAGCTGCACTAGTGAATTTAGATGACCAAAGAAGGAGGAGGGCACAGAGGATGGCACGGAGGATGGCACGGGAGAGGATATACCGCACACGCATAGACCTCTTTGGCATGAGTGATTCTGAGGTGTATCGCATCTTCAGATTCCCCCCTCATGCCATTCTGGAATTAACCACAACCCTGCAGGAGGACATCACCAGCCCAACACAACGCTCACAAGCAGTGCAGCCACTGGTGAAGGTCCTGGCAACACTCCATGTCCTTGCCAGTGGCTCTTTTCAGCGTACAAGTGGAGTGGTGGCTGGGATGTCACAATCCACCATGTGCAGATGTGTGCACCAGGTTGTCCCTGCAATCCTCACACGCTTGGCCAACCAAATCATTAAACCCACCACTGAGGACCTGCGGCTGAAGGCAATGACAGATTTCTACAGAATTGTCAGATTCCCACGCACCATCGGGGCCATTGATTGCACACATGTGGCACTCCAGCCCCCCCATGAGACAGAGCACATGTACCGCAATCGGAAGCATTGGCATTCCATCAACGTACAGGTGATAGTTGATGCCCAAGGCCTCATATGGCACGTCCGTGCCAAACACCCCGGATCCACCCATGACAGCTACATCTACAATCAATGCCACATCCGAATGGAATTCGATCAGAACATGTATGGGAACACCTGGCTGGTTGGTGAGTGACATGGGAGTCAGGCATGACTATCCCCTCCCGTGATGCACATGCATGACTAACATTCTCCTGTCTTTTCCCTTCCAGGTGACTCTGCATATGCACTGGGACCCCATCTCATGACTCCTATCCGGAACCCCCAAACCCCAGGGGAGGAAAGATACAATCAAGCACACATCAAAACCCGAGCAGTGGTGGAGCGCACCTTTGGCCTCCTGAATAGTGTTGAGCGGAATACACCATATTCGATTTCGCGATATATCACGAATATTTTTCCGAATATTCGAGAAATATTCGCTAATTTCGAATATTCGTGGTATTTTTGCGTAGTATCATAAGTGCGATTTTTCGCTAATTGCGATATTTTGATTGCGATTAAAATCGCATTGCGTTTTTCCGGCCGAAAAAACGCATTGCGTTTTTCCGGCCGAAAAAACGCATTGCGCTTTTTCGGCAACATAAAATAATTGCATCAGCTACTCGGCCCTTCTTTTGCATCAGAGCCAATCAGAAATCTCGAATATCGCGCAATATTGCTATTGCCGAATATTCGAGATTTTCTGATTGGCTCTGATGCGCCAATCAGAAAATCTCGAATATTCGGCAATAGCAATATTGCGCGATATTCGAGATTTCTGATTGGCGCATCAGAGCCAATCAGAAAATCTCGAATATTCGGCAATAGCAATATTGCGCGATATTCGAGATTTCTGATTGGCTCTGATGCGCCAATCAGAAATCTCGAATATCGCGCAATATTGCTATTGCCGAATATTCGAGATTTTCTGATTGGCTCTGATGCGCCAATCAGAAAATCTCGAATATTCGGCAATAGCAATATTGCGCGATATTCGAGATTTCTGATTGGCGCATCAGAGCCAATCAGAAATCTCGAATATCGCGCAATATTGCTATTGCCGAATATTCGAGATTTTCTGATTGGCGCATCAGAGCCAATCAGAAAATCTCGAATATTCGGCAATAGCAATATTGCGCGATATTCGAGATTTCTGATTGGCGCATCAGAGCCAATCAGAAATCTCGAATATCGCGCAATATTGCTATTGCCGAATATTCGAGATTTTCTGATTGGCTCTGATGCGCCAATCAGAAATCTCGAATATCGCGCAATATTGCTATTGCCGAATATTCGAGATTTTCTGATTGGCGCATCAGAGCCAATCAGAAAATCTCGAATATTCGGCAATAGCAATATTGCGCGATATTCGAGATTTCTGATTGGCTCTGATGCAAAAGAAGGGCCGAGTAGCTGATGCAATTATTTTATGTTGCCGAAAAAGCGCAATGCGTTTTTTCGGCCGAAAAAACGCAATGCGATTTTTCGGAAAATAAAAGAATTGCATCAGCTACTCGGCCCAGGGTCTCTCTGTAATCATACCAGCATGCTTTTAGACCTTGAAGGCGATCATTGATCACTAGGATGTGATCTGTTTTAAAAATAAATTTGAAAAAAATAACAATATTCGAAATAGCGAATATTCGCCGCTATATTCGAGTTATATCGCGAATACTCGAATATGCAATATTCGTAGCGAATATTCGCGATTCGAATATTCGCGAGCAACACTACTCCTGAAGTCACGTTTCCGATGCCTGGATAAGTCTGGGGGTACACTGTTGTATTCCCCAAACTTTGTGTGCCATATCATCGTTGCATGTTGCATGCTGCACAATCTCGCAGTGAGGAAGGGCCTTCAGGTTGAGCTACGTGATGACCTGACCCCCCAACCAGACAATCAACCCCTAACCGAGGATACCCCGTCTTCTGAGGGAAGAGCAGTCAGGAGGCAGCTCATATTGGGCATCTTTGCACGTTAAACACACACATTAATCATGGCACAATGAGAATGCATGCATGCACACCACTATGGTCCCTAGCACACACACCCCACATCCTCATCAAATTGGATTGGCACCAGTCCACCATGCAGGACTTGTGAGCAGCAACGCCACGCCAAGGTTCCAATTATGTCACTGTACATTCATACACCATTCACACGGACCTGGGAATCACTTCTCCCTGGTCCTGGGGAACCCTTCTCCACCAAAATTGAGGATGACACCCCTTTTCCAGCAGGAATGTCACCCCCACATTCAAACAGCATGCACAACCCAAAATTTAAAAAAAATGTCAGCAAAATAAAAAAAAAATGCAAAAAATGTCAGCCAAAAAAAAAAAAAATGCAAAAAATGTCAGCCAAAAAAAAAAAGGGGCCAAAAAAAAATTATTGCCCTCTGCGTGAGCCATGCCTGGGACGCCCCCGGCCACGGCCCCGGCCCCTCAGGGGAGACTCATGGGGGAGGGGCAAACCCGGGGAAGGAGGAGCAGCCCCTGATATCTGCCCACCTGGCGGCCTGCCCTCCGAGGCCACGGCAATTCTGTCCAGGGAAGCACCAAGTGTTGCCGTGTTGGCCTGGATAGCCTGGGTAAGGGCCCTCACATCCTGCCCATTAGGCTGCTGTCCTGGTGTTGGAGCGGTCAGGCCAGATGGCCCTGCACCCTCCTGCACATCTGTGGATGACACAAACCATTCACAGGTTGGAGGATCCACACACTTGCCACATATTCCCTTTCACCCCCTCCCCCACACATGCTACACACCTGATAGAAAAAAAAACCTTACCTGGCACCGCGGGGACCGGACTTGTGTCAAAGCCTGGCAGGCCCTCCACTTCATGCCGGTGAAAGGTCAGGGCCACCACATGCTCCGTCGCTGAAAGCCTAATACGGCATGGTGGGCCCCCTCCTGTGCCCCTGGCATGGGCATGCATTGCGGCCAGTTTTTTTTTCACCAGACGCCGGAGATCATTTATTTTTTTGTCGATCCAAGACCGGGTCCGTGTCTCCCCCTCCCCCGATGAATTCACCTGCTCCGTGATCCTATCCAATATCTCCCTCCTCCTGGCCGGGGTGGTGGTGGCACTCTGCGGGCCGTGGAGAAAACGCCCATACTCGCTAATGGCCCGGGCAAGAATTCTTTTTTCCCCCACAGTAAAATTGAGCTTTCTTTTTCTCTCAGTCATACTTCCAAACAAACTCACTACCAGTCACCAAAAATCAGTCACAAATACAAGCACAACCAATCAGGCAAGAACACACACAAAGAGAAAACGAACACCCACAAATCACACTAGCACTCAGCAAGAAACAGTCACAAAAAAATAAAATAAAAAAAATAAAGCAAGAAAACAAACGAACAAAAATATATCAATCAAACAAACAGTCTCTCAAACACTTATCAAAAAACACTTTCACAAATATACCAACAAGCACTTGATCACACAGAACACTAATCTGACAACTACAAGACACACTGCAACGAACAACAGGAACAAAAGCACTTGGTTAAATGGGAAGGGACACAAAGGGATGTACTTTTGCAATGCAAGTGCGTTTGTGTGTGTCTATTTATGCTGTCTGCGTAGTTCACAACGTTGCCCTAGTCCATTTCCAATTTCACTGATTGCGCCGCTCCCGAGTTGTGAGCATGCGCACAGCGGAGCTGACATGGTCTCGTTCAAGCGCGCATGCGCGAGCTGGCCGGCCCTTCATTTGCATGGGGTCACGGCTCATTTCAATGTAACACGCCCACGTCCCTCCCAATTTGTATTACTCCTCCTTACGCCTCTGGAAAAAACCTTACGCTTGCGCAATTTCCTGCGCAAAAGCTACGTGAATCGGGGGATTACGCGGCTAGATGGCGCAAGTCTAACGTAATGGCGGTGCGCTACGCCGGACCGATAATGCGCTGATGTACGTGAATCTGGGCCAATATCTATTATACATATATGTTTTCCTATCCAAATATAGAGAGGAAACTGCTTGCAACACGTTGCCTGATTTTACTGGAAATCTTTATAAGCAGCCCTGATCTTTAGTAAAGGTGAATTTTTAAATGATCTGTTGATATGGTCCTGTCCTCTCAAACCTTATATAAATCTAATAGGAGCCTCCTAAGGAGACTATGGCCCAGATTCATAGAGCAATTACACCTCTCTAACTGGTGTTAGACAGGAGTAATTTCAAATTTCGTGCGCCGTATCACTAGTTTGAATCCTCAAACCATGATACGGCGGCTTCGGGCTTCGATCCGAGAGGCTTACGTCTTCGTAAGCCTTCGGATCTACGCTACGATATTTTTGCGCCCGCTGGGAGGAGTTTGCGTCGTTTTGATGCGTCGGGATATGCAAATTAGTTTTTACGGCGATCCACGAATATACGAGCGGTCTTCGCAATCGCTTACGTCTATTTTTTTTTTTACGTACTGTTAGACTAACTGGTCTAACGGTGCGTAGCCCATGTCGTTTACTGGACAAAATCTACCTGGATTCCACGTAGAGCCAGGTAAAAAACGGCGGCGTAGTGTATTTCTGATACGCTACGATAATCTAATTCTCTCTGAATCTGGGCCTATATCTTCCTTGTACAACACTGGCTTTCTCCACTTTTACTCTGCTCTCTCCCATCCCCCCCTCTCTCTCTTTGATAAATGATCCTTGGTATATTAATGATAATATATATTGTTTGATTGATCTAGATATCCCGATTTTTTTTATATACAGTATCCATTGGAGGACCTGTTAAAAACGTCCTTATCCACGTGCCTGTAACCTACTTGTGGAACCTTGGATGCACTCGATGTATGACCGTCGGCCATGTAATTATATGACACAATGCCAGAATTTTCTCTCCTGTATTTGTTTTGTTTATAATGAATAATATTAGTAATCTATAACCCTGTATCTCTGCAGAAAACTACATGTGCTTTGTTATATACTATCGCTACAAAGTCCTTACCAAACTGCCCTGAAGAAGCCTCACGGCGAAACGTGCGTCGGCGACTTTAAGGACCTCTTTGTACACAGTGGTTAATCCATATATTTGTACCCCCCCTTTGTCTTTCTTTTTGTTACTGAATTGTAATGTATGTTTTATTTTTTACCTTATTATATTAAAATTTTGAATTTTTAAACAATTACTTCCTTGGCCTCAAAGTCCGACCATTAATACTTTTTCATAGTTATTGGTTTTCCCTCCTTTTTTCTACTACTAACACGGATGTGGCCCATGTGAGTGCATTCCCTGTGTATCTTCAATCCTGGTCCTCCCACTCTCTCCCCCTTTTTTTCCCCTCCCCCTTCCCCCCTTCCTCCCCTCCCGCTCCCCCATCACCAATTCTTTATATTTTCATCTCTAATGTTGTCTTGTGAGTGAATGAATCAAATTATCAATATTTCTGGTGAATTAAAAATGTGTCCAGATCAACACATGCCTTTTATAACCTAAATTATTTTCTGTTTCAATTCTTTCATTAAAGGTTTAAACCAGCCATAGATGATGCGATTTACTTTTCTGCAACCACGGGTTGATGGAGGAATCCCTCCTGCGAAGCATTTGCGTTCTACTGGTGGGGAGGCATGGGGAGCCATGAAAAACCAAACATTCTGATTGTACCCAAGTCGATCAATTGACCCTGCTGAACTGGACAGGATTCAAACATCTACAGTATTTGTTGGCTTTACTGTAAGTACAAATAGAGAACAGTACAGCCATAGAACGTTTATGGCTAATGTACCGGTAGGCAGAACTTGCAAGCCTACGCAGGTGAGACACAGTTTGAGAATAACAAACAGCAGGGGTACATAGTAAGTAAAGCAAACTCTTCAGGATCAAACTAGATCATGAAAACCAACCAGGCATTGTAAAAAATAGGGTAGAAGCTATTTTCTGCTCCATACCTCTCTGTAGAATGCCAGAAGCAAGAAGACTAACATGTTATTGCACGACTCTCATCAAAATGAATAAAAGGTCATTGTATCATGCATATTGTCATATACATATTTTTATACATTATTATTATACTGCCTGTTCTGTAAATTTTATACATAGGCAACTCCTATTCTCCTATAATAACTACTGCAGTAGGGAACAGACACAAAAGATCCACTCAGCATCTTTCTAAAATAACTGTTCTGTTTTATTTGATGTAATTTAAGGTTTATACACATGATTACCTAGGTATCACATTAATATTACAATTGGACTTTTATGGTAACAAGGGGTGTAACATAGACAGGCTAAATTCTAATCAGGACTCAAAAGAATGCAAACATGTAATGAAAACATTATGGGCCAGATTCAGGTAGAGTTAGGCTGGAGTATCAGTGATACTCCAGCCTAACTGTCACTTTAAGCCGGCGTTTCTGTTTTCTGTAACCAGAAAACAAGAAACGCCGGGTTGGAGTTCCGATGCGAGCGGCGTAATTGAATTTCACCATCGCATCGCAACTTTAATTTAAAAATGGCGCCGGGGGCCTTCCCGCTGATTAATGGCGAAAAAATATGTTAATCAGCGGGAATCGGCAATTCACGATCGTATTCGGGCGCGACGCAGTGACTTTCCGACGTTTCCGTAAGAGATACGTGCCCCCTAGGTGGAGTATCCTATGTTAAGTATAGCCGTCGTCATCGCGTCGAAAAAAAATAATTTGCGTCGCTTGCGTAAAACGTCCATGAATGGGGATTTGACGTCATTGACGTTCACTGACAGAATTTGGAGCATGCGCACTGGGATGCATTGACAGTCGACGCATGCGCAGTACGTTCGCCGCGGGATCGCGCTTAGTTTAAATAATACACGCCCCGTACCCGCCCAATTTGAATTCCGCCGGCTCATTTTCGATACGCTGCCGCAACTTTAGGAGCAAGTGCTTCATGAATAACAGCACTTGCTCCTAAAATTTCGCCAGAGTAATGTAAATGAGAAACGTTACTCCAGATTAAAGATTCGCCCATCTACCTGAATCTGGCCCTATTAGTGCAGTGTGCACAATGAGTGCAGTGTGCAATACATAGGCAAAGCATACCAAATAGAATTACATTGTATACAGAATTTAAAAATTCCTTAACATCTATGATATTTATTTTGTCGTTCCGAATGGCCAAAAGCATGTTCTTCTGGGTTGTAATATCTTTTTTTGCAATCATGTGCAATATTTCTCATGTTTTGTTGTATTAACTGCTTGCTGACCACCGCACGCCGATGTACGTCATCAGAATGGCACAGCTGCCCATATTGGTGTACAGGTACGTCCCCTTCAAAATGCACAGCCGTGGGTCGCGACCTGGTCGGGTACTCCGTGACCACGCCTGTGGGCCGATCACAGCCGGTGTCCCACGATCGGGTCACAGAGCTGAAGAACGGGGAGAGGTAAGTGTAAACAAACCTCTCCCCGTGTCACTGATCATCTGTTCCCTGATATAGGGAACAATGATCAGTGACATCACACGCCAAGCCACGCCCCCACACAGTAAGAATCACTCCCTTAGGGCACACTTAACCCCTTCAGCGCCTCAGATTAACCCCTTCACTGCCAGTGTAATTTTCACAGTAATCAGTGTATTTTTATAGTACTGATCGCTGTAAAAATGACAATGGTCTCAAAATAGTGTCAAAAGTGTCCAATGTGTCCGCCATAATGTCGCAGTCATGATAAAAATCGCTGATTGCCGCCAATACTAGTAAAAAAACTATTAATAAAAATGCCATAAAACTATCCCCTATTTTGTAAACTCTATAACTTTTGCGCAAACCAATCAATAAACGCTTATTGCGATTTTTTTTACCAAAAATATGTAGAAGAATACGTATCGGCCTAAACTAAGGAAAAAAAAAGTTTTTTTATATATATATTTTTGGGGGTTATTTATTATAGCAAAAAGTAAAAAAATATTGCATTTTGTTCAAAATTGTCTCTCTATTTTTGTTTATAGCGCAAAAAATAAAAACTGCCGAGGTGATCAAATACCACCAAAAGAAAGCTTTATTTGTAGGAAAAAAAGGACATTAATTTTGTTTGGGAGCCACGTCGCACGATCACGCGAAGGGACCTGGTCCTTTAGCAACAAAATGGTCCGGGCTTAAGTGGTTATACCAGTACACATTACACAAAAATCATAAGTTCTGTTCAGTAACAAGAACATTTCTGCAGTTTTGTTTGAAAGGTCTGAATTGGCTTTTGAAACATTGTGTACACACTATATGAATGTCTTATGATATGTAATTTTCCCTCTGATTATCATATAATGTATAGGCCTCATTAGTGTTTGCCAAATCTTTTACAGGGTATATGGTCATGCACAGTTAGGACCAAATTTAACAAAATTGGGCCAAATGTGACATTTCAAACTTCATCAAATCATTTTGTTCCCTTTTGACCACAGGGGAGGGGACAATGTTAACTGACAGGCTTCCTCAGCTTTTGTATAATTACCAAAAAACTTTCTGTTTTTTTTGGAACAGATATGGCAAGAACCAGTTTTGATTCATTCATTTCATTAAAGTTATACTTATTCATATTATCCAACTTGAAATAGCCTTCCACTAATTTTTCTGTACCAAAAAATTAATATAATAATTTGGCACAGGTTAGGGTTGTATCATCTTAGCTCTTGCACTAACTTACCTCAAAAAACTGCCACCTTTATGTTCATATATTACATTACTTGATGATAAGAAGGCAAGCTGCCTATTAATTCAATGGAATGAATCTACTGTGCCTAAATTGTACCATATATAAAATAGGAGTCTATTGTACAGTACATATCCAATCCAATAATATTACCAGTATTTAACTCATTGGATATTCTTAAATGGAATTGTGTATGTATAGTATACTCATTTAAATGCTCCCAGTATCCCCCCCAACCCTATTCTGGCAGCAGTGGATGGTGTGCAGACGTTGACATTCGACGCGGGAACGACGGCCATACTTAACATGGGCTGTCTAATATTAGACCAGCAAAAAGCTGGTATAATTTTACGCAGCAAAAAAGATGACTAAAGATGCTGTAAGAGATTGCGATTGACGTTCGTAACTTCGTGGATGGTCGGCAAAAGCTCATTTGCATTCCCCGACGCGGAAAACGACGGGAACTCCACGCAGCGGCCGCAAATTTATTGCAGCGTAGATCCGAAGGCGTACGAACACGTATGCCAGTCGGATTGAAGCCCGCAGCCGTATTTTCATGGTTTGAAGTTTCAGAGTAGTGAAAAAACTTGCGTAATTTGAAAATACTCCAGTCTAACGCGAGTTAGACAGGAGTAAGGGCTCTGTGAATCTGGCCCATAGTTGCTGCCATCATTTCCAAAAGAAGAATTTAGTGGTATTTAATGAATAGCATTAAAGTGTTTGGAACCCAACACATGTTGATACTAGGGATGAGCCGAACAACCAGCTCCCCCTCCCCCCGGCGGTTCGGTTCGCCCCAGAACATAAAATTTGCAAAAAATGTGTACAAACACAAGAAAATCATTAAAGTCTCTGGGAAATGAACATAAAAAAAATAAAAGTGCTAATTTTGAAGGCTTATATGCAAGCTATTGCGATAACAAGTGTATGGGGACATGGGTCTTGCCCCAGGGGACATGTATCAATGCAAAAAAAGTTTTAAAAATGCAATTTTTTCCAGGAGCAGTGGTTTTAATTATTATTAAAGTAAAACAATCAAAATGAAATATTTCTTTCGATATTGGTCCTGGGGGGTCCTTAGTATGGCTGTAGTGCATCTTTCCTGTGTTTAGAACAGCAAAATGGCATTTCTAAAGGAGAAAATCTCATTTAAAACTGCTTGAGGCTGTAATGTATTGTCGGATTCCAGCAATATAGATAAAATTCATTGAAAAAAATGGCATGGGGACCTAGGTCCTGCCCCAGGGGACATGTATCGATGCAATTTTTTTTTTAAAACTGACGTTTTTTCAGCAGCAGTGATTTTAATAATGATTCAAGTGAAACAATAAAAATGAAACATTTCTTTAAATAACATGCCTGGGGGGTCTCCGTAGTATGCCTGTAAAGTAACACATGTTTCCCATGTTTATAACAGTACCACAGCAAAATTAAATTTCTAAAGGAAAAAAAGTCATTTAAAACGAATACAGATATTGAAAAAAATGGCAAGGGTTCCTTCCCCAGTCCATTAACAGGTCCTTTGGGTCTGGTATGTATATTAAGGGGAACCCAGCAGCAAAATGTAAAAAAAATACATGGGGTCCCTCCAAAATCCATACCAGGCCCTTCAGGTCTTGTATGGATTTTAAGGGGAACCATGCGCCAAAACGAAAAAAAATGGCGTAGGGGTCCCCCCAAAACCAATACCAGACCCTTATCCAAGCATGCAACCTGGCAGGCCGCATGAAAAGAGGAGGGATAAGAGAGTGTCAAAATGTTAAAAATGACAGTAGACAATTTGGGACAAGTCCTCTATTAAAAAAAAACTGTCCCGCAAAGTCTATCCAGCTTGAGCGTTGGCAGACTGAAAAAAAACCTGCAACAACTCTGCCTCCATGGGAGGCTCCCACTGACTGAATCTTTTTTGCGATGACACCTGTTATATAGCTGAGGGCAGGGCCACCCAGTGACGTAAACAGGTGACCCTGTCCCCTTCTGATGTCACGTGACGTCACATGACATCAAGAGGGGGCAGGGTCATGTATTTACATCACCGGGTGGTATATAACAGCTGTCATCGCAAAGAAGATTCTGTCGGCGGGAGCCTCCTATGGAGGCAGAGTTGTTGCTTTTTTTTTTGTTTTTTTGCAGTCCGTCGGTGCTGTGATCGAGGATGAATAAACATCGTAGGACAGTTTTTTTTTAATAAAGGAATTGTCCCAAATTGTCTACTGTCATTTTAAAAATGTTTACACTTTTTTTGGTGATTAAGTAGGTTTGCAATGAACCCCATACCCATTCACATGGGGTGGGCAGGATCTGGGGGTCCCCTTGTTAGGGACCAGATTCTGATAACCCCCCCGCCCGCAGACTCCCACAACCACCAGGCAAATGTTGTGGGCATGAGGCCCTTGTCCCCATCAACATGTGGACAAGGTGCTTTGGGAGTAACCCCAAAGCATCCTCCCCATGTTAAGGGCATGTGGCCTGGCTATCCCATCCCCCGCCTCTCGTTTCCTGTGGCCTGCCAGGTTGTATGCTCAGATAAGGATCTGGTGTGGATTTTGGGGGGACCCCTACAGATATTCTTTATTTTGTTGCAGGGTTCCCCTTAAACTCCATACCAGACCTGAAGGACCTGGTATGGGTTTTGGGGGGACCCCACACATTTTTTGGGGGGACCCCTATGCCCTTTTTTTTATTTGGCACAGGGTTCCCCTTAATATCCATACCAGACCTGAAGGGCCTGGTATGGGTTTTGGGGGGACCCCACACATTTTTTTTTACATTTTGGTGCTGGGTTCCCCTTAATATTCATACCAGAATCAAAGGGCCTGATAATGGACTGGGGAAGGAACCCATGCATTTTTTTTCAATGACTTGTATCTGCATTGCCGGGATCCGACAATTCATTACTGCAGCAAGCAGTTTTAAGTGACTTTTTTTGCTGTGGTATTGTTCTAAACACTGGAAAAATGTGCTACTTTACAGGCATACTAAGGAAACCCCCAGGCACGATATTTAATTGATAATTTAATTTATATTTCTTCAATTTAAGCATTATTAAAATCACTGCTCCTGAAAAAACGGCCATTTTTAAAACTTTTTTTTGCATTGATACATGTCTCCTGGGGCAGGACCCAGGTTACTATGCCGTTTTTTTCAATGATTTTTATCTATATTGCTGGAATCCGACAATACTGTACATAACAGCCGCAAGCATTTTAAATTTGATTTTTTCCTTAAAAATATAATTTTGCTGTGGTATTGTTCTAAACACGGGAAAGATGCGTGCTGTAAAGGCATACTAAGGTCACCCCCAGGCACAATATTTAAGGGAATATTAAATTTTTATTGTTACACTTTCAGCATTCCTAAAATCACTGCCCCTGAAAAAACTGCAGTTTTTAAAACTTTTTTTCATTGTCCCCCGGGGCAGGACCGGGTCCCCATGCAATTTTTATGGCAATAACTGGCAAATAAACATTCAAAATTAGTACTTTTGGTTTTTCATGTTAGTGTCCCCACTGTGTTCCATGGCTTTTGATTTTGACACGAACACTGCATAATGTACGCTGTTTGGTGAACAGGCGAACACCTGAACACTAGGGGCCAGATTCAGGTAGGAGAGCGGATCTTTATTCTGGAGTAACGTTCGTCATTTACGTTACTCCGGCGAAACTTTAGGAGCAAGTACTGTATTCACAAAGCACTTGCTCCTAAAGTTGTGGCGGCGTAGCGAAAATGAGTCGGTGGAATTCAAATTGGGCGGGTAGGGGGCGTGTATTATTTAAACTAGGCGCGATCCCGCGGCGAACGTACTGCGCATGTGTCGACTGTCAGTGCGCATGCTCCAAATTCTGTCAGTGAACGTCAATGACGTCAATCCCCATTCACGGACGTTTTACGCAAACGGCGTTAAACTTTTTCAATTTGACGCGATCACGACAGCCATACTTAACATAGGATACTCCACCTAGGGGGCATGTTTTTCTTTACGCCGCGTATCGCTTACGGAAACGTCGGAAGTCACTGCGTCGGGCCCGCGTACGATCGTGAATTGCCGTATCTCGCTGATTTACATATTCTCGGCGTAAATCAGCGGGAACCCCCCGAGCGCCCATTTTAAAATTGCAGTTCCGATACGATGGCGAAATACAATTACGCCGCTCGTATATGAACTCAATCCCGGCGTATCTTGTTTTCTGCATACAGAAAACAGATAAGCCGGCTCAAAGTGTGAGTTATGCTGGCGAATCACTGATACTCCAGCGTAACTCTACCTGAATCTGGCCCTAGATTTTTAACCACTTCAGGCCAGTGCTACCGTCGGATGACGGCAACAGCGCGGGCCTGAATATCCAACATGCCGTCATTTGACGGCATGTCATTCTGGCATTCCCAGCGCGCGCTGTAGTGCGCGCTGCGGGGAAGCCCTGTGTTGTCCGTGTCCCTTGGACACGGCCAATCACAGATCGCGGCAAACGGCCAATCAGAGTGGCCGTTTGCGATGCGATCTGTGGGCGAATGAGAGATGATCTCTCATAGATCATCTCTCATTGCCGTTTTACACAGAGACAGCGTCCTGTCTCTGGAGGGGAGGAGCCCGATCTGTGTTCCTTCCTACATAGGGACACAGATCGGTCACCCCCCCAGTCACCCCCCCCTCCCCCCACAGTTAGAACACACCTAGCATACACATTTAACCCCTTCCTCACCCCCTAGTGTTAACCCCTTCAATGCCAGTCACATTTATACTGTAATTAGTGCATATTTATAGCACTGATCGCAGTATAAATGTGAATGGTGTCAAAAATGTGTCAAAAGTGTCCGATGTGTCCGCCATAACGTCGCAGTACCAATAAAAATTGCAGATCGCCGCCATTGCTAGTAAAAAAAAAATAATAAAAAATAATAATTCTTTCCCCTATTTTGTAAGCGCTATAACTTTTGCGCAAACCAGTCGCTTATTGCGATTTTTTTTTTTTTTTACCAAAAATATGTAGAAGAATACGTATCGCCCTAAGCTGAGAAAAAAAAATGTGTTTTTTTTTTTTAATTGGGATATTTATTATAGCAACAAGTAAAAAATATTGTATTTTTCTTCAAAATTGTCGCTCTTTTTTGTTTATAGCGCAAAAAATAAAAATCGCACAGGTGATCAATTACCACCAAAAGAAAGCTCTACTTGTGGGGAAAAAAGGACGTAAATTTTGTTTGGGAGCCATGTCGCACGACCGCGCAATTGTGAGTTAAAGCGACGCAGTGCCGGAAGCTGAAATTTTACCTGGGCAGGAGGGGGGTGTAAGTGCCCAGTATGCAAGTGGTTAAATCAAACTTGACTCAAATAAATTGCTTATCCCCAGTTGATACTATTGTAGTTCAACATTTTTTATAAATTGTATTGATGGTAACTTACCTATAATTTCATGTTACATATTCTGTTGGGCCCATAATGAAGGCTTTCATATTGTGAAAACGTATTTTTATCTGATAAAATCACAAATATTTAAACAGTCTATGAACAAGTAGTACCTAACTAATTTGATTTGATTTGAATCAATATCAATTCAAATAGAATTCTATTTGAGTACGGACAAAAAATTTGAATCAAATTGAAAAGTAAAAAGCAAAACAAAAACCAAATGAATTACGAAAATGAATTATCCTAACATAATGAATGTAACTAAACAAAGTATGTAGTTGAGGAGAGTATTTTCTCTCAACAAAAATCTACCTCCGGTTCTAAGAAAGTGGCCCAGTTGCTTAGTAGGGGTGGAGCTTTCTAGAGCTTATCATGGGAAAAGGACCCTTTTTTGAGAGTGAAAGCTGCTGCTAGGCTTACCATGTGACCAAAAACTAAAGTTTCTCTCTTATGGAGGGGACATGGGTTGGGAAACAGGTTTCTACAAGGATTTCTGTGTGATAAGAGATTAGATAACCAAGGTTTTAATCGGACATGGTCCATCCATGTTATGCTATTAATAAAAATGCTTTATGTGTTCCTCTGCACTTTAAAAGTCCCACAGCAAGTAGAGAAATGTCTGACAGAGAGTGTCATGTTATCCAGTGGTGCTATAGAAGTACATACGCAGGTGGAGAAGTGTGTGTTCATGGGAATGGGACAAAAAATTGATTGCCACGGTGGCTATACAGAGAGAAAGTTGACCCTCTTACTTCTGGTGCCTGCGGTAAAGTGTGTATTATGTGAGGCTTATATATTTAACAATGATGAAAGCAAATATAGGTAAGAGTCATTTAAAGAGATTTCATATGCCTAAATGAAAAACTATTACAAGCTTATATGGTAATAAACTATTTATAGCCTTTCTTTCACAGTTTCCTCCACTTGTGAACAGCCTTTCAAACCAGATGCTGTTTCCAACAGATGAATGCAAATGACATAAGTACATACCAAAACATATGAAACTATTGTCAACAAACTAAAAATCAGCAAGTTTTCCCACCTGTCTTCTTACAGATAGAGCAATGCAAGCACAACGCCAAAAGTGAGGAAAATCATTGTATCAGAACACATATTTAGCTCAATAACATCTGCTTTGCAGATGGTGTATGTCTATCTACTTAGCAAGTCATTAGAGAAAGAGGCACTATTGTCCACAAAACTGGGGTTAGAGTATATACCTCCTCAGGCAAGAATACTGAAATGGATCAGTCACCTAAAATGGAAATTAATACTTTTACTTAATGAATTTATTTTTTCTTCTTTGACATATGTTTACACCTGTCTAATACTTTCTAGAAGTGGAATTTCTGGGAAATTCTTGCTGCATACATATATAATTAACTATTTAATGTTCTACATATAAATATAATCCTTTAAAATAACTTTGTAAATTATCTGAATTTCATAATTACTGTTGTATCCTGTTCTGAGCTCAAAATTGTCAAATAATGTAACATGTCCCATACTGCTCCATAGCTATTTTTATGACTCAAGGGGATGTCTTGTCTAAATGGTAATCCCCTGTTTGCTTTCAAGACTTCTGTGTAGCAAGGACCTGTGTTGACAAGCATTTACACACATAAGAACCACTTCTTATAAACCATAAAAGTCAATAGGGATGCAAAAACAACTTAAACCAATAAACTGGAAAAATAATGTGCCACGATGAGCAGTAAAAGTATTATGAGTGTTTATAATATACCATGATGGCCTGAAAACCTGAATCCCATTATTCATTTCAGATCAGACTGATCTATATATAATGTTAGGCTATGCAAAAAATATGTCAGTCTCTACCCAACAATGACTACTGCCCTCTCCCAGCCTTCTCCTCCACGCAACACATGATATTACAGTCTGCTGTTGTATTCTACGTTTTTTTTTAAATAAGGCGACAACCATACATTTCACCTTTGCTTCTGTAGATGGCAGGAATGCTTTTTTTTTTTCTTAGGCCTCGTACACACAATGTAATTTTTCCGCTGGAAATGGTCCGACGGACCATTTCAGCCGAAAAATCCGCTCGTCTGTAGGATTTTCTCCAGCGGAAAATTTCCAAAGCATGCTTTGAAACTTTTCCGCCGGACACGTGTCTGTCGGATATGTCCGCTGGTCAGTACACTCACCAGCGGACATATCCACCCGCGCAAGCGTCGTATGGATACGACGCATGCGTGGAAGTTGTTTACTTCCTGGTGTGGTGACGTGGCGGCGTCAACGTCACTGCCACGTCACCGCGCTGTCTGCCGGCGGGGATTTTGATCCGATGGTGTGTACACTCCATCGGACCAAAATAGCCCGGCGGACATATCCGATGAAAGCGGTCCGAGGACCGTTTGCATCGGATATGTCCGTCCGTGTGTACGAGGCCTTAGAGTGCATTAACTTGCCAGAATCAAAACAAGCACACATTTGCAAAATGCAGCAAAATCGTTGTGACATGTGTTTTATTCTGCAAATGGGAGGTGAACACAGGTACACAGGAACCACCGACTGAGATATATGTAACAATTGTATAAAAAAGTCCTTTGTAAAGTCTCTTAGGATATAGGTCCAAAATGTCCAATAGAAGCATTATCTATGGAAATGAACAAGGGGAAAAACACCTACTAAGTGTAGTATCAGGATTTTAGTAAAATCACAAATGCCAACTCACATGTACAAGATAAAAGCTCACTCTTTAAATAACATAAGCCTTAACATCCCAATCTTGTGCCTGTCTGTGGGCAGCTATCCACTCAGTGTAGATACACTCGTCCCATCTGGAACCACTCTGGAACATACCGGCCACACCGGGTGGAGATGACTTAATAATGGGAGGATAGCGGGACATGGCTATGCATTTGAGAGCATATACACTCCTTTCGCAAGCCGAGCAGATGACTATAAGAGCTACTACTTATTTATAGTGAAGAAGAGTCATTCATGGAACAACAAATCCCAGCAGAACCCAGGGCATTAATAAACATTATAAAAACTCATTGCTACAAAACAACTACATAATTAAAACACAATTAGAGTAAAAATATAGCTAAAGCAACCAAATAAAAGCTGACTGCGAGTATTATGTACTTACTATGCAGTGTATCTAATGTCTTTCTTTTAACCCCTAATTGACCATAGTGGTCAACCTAAAAGTAATCAATATATTAGCAGTAAAATATAAAAAAAAAAGAGAAAAATAAAGAGAATACTTGGTTCACAGATAGAGCAATTACTGTAGAGGGATAAACGCAATATATAAAAAACGGAAAATTGTATACTCACCTTTCCGTAATTTTCCTTTCCTGACGCATCTTCATGGCCGCACACACTGGGTTGTGACTCCGCCCCCACAACCTGACAGGATTGGTTAGCTATAAATTTGAAGGGGAAACGCCCCGCATCATTCTCTGTATATCATCATAAAACAGCAGGGAGGGCATCTGTGTGCGGCCATGAAGATGCGTCAGGAAAGGAAAATTACGGAAAGGTGAGTATACAATTTTCCGTTTTCCTGACGCATTCATGGCAGCACACACTGGGATATAACTCGCCAGTCGGGAGGGTGCAAGAAAACAGTAATATTTATTCTTTATAGCGCTGAGGAATTGGCTCTAAGAACAGATCTGCCGAAGTCGACGGTAGCCAGGAGAGCAGAATTCACTCTGTAGAGAGAAATGAAGATGTGTTGGGAAGACCAAGTTGCTGCTCTGCCTATGGTTTCCGGTGAAGTATATGCTGCCCAAGAAGTGGCCTCTGCCCCTGTCAAATGAGCCCTAATGCCCTCTAAGAGTCGTAAGTTGCTGGATGGAATAGGTCTCTTTGATAGCTTTAACAACCAAGAGGTAATGGTACGGGAGGTAGCTGGCTGACCTCGTCTGCTCCCGTGTGGGATAATCAAGAGAGAATCCGTCTTCCTGAGATGTAGCTGTGACGTAACTGGAGATGGTAGACTTGACATCCTAGTCATGGGACTCGCCCCTCTCATTAGTAAAAGACGGAAGGACGATGTCCTGGTTATAATGAAAGGAGGAAGTTACCCTTGGATAAAAATGGTCTGAGGGCTTCAGAACCACTCTGTCAGGGAAGAACACTAAATAGGGGTTCCATAGCCATAAGTGCTTGTATCTCCGACGCCCTCTTAACTGAGGTGATAGCAATACGGGAAGTCATCTTCAGAGCTAGGTTCCACGGTGAGACTAAGTTGAATGGAGAAAAAGGTGGATTGGACAGGGCCTCGAGTACTTCACAGAGATCCCCTGTTGGAAAGGCTGGCCTCCTAGGTGGTCTGATCTTACGTAGGCCCTGAGGAACAGAGTGAACGGATGATGAAGAGCCCATCTAGTACCCGTCATGGCTGAAAGGGCAGATACTTGCACCTTCAGGGTACCCAAGCCCGGGCCCTTGTTAAGCCCTGACTGAAGAAATTCAAGAATTTGAGATGGGATTCCAATCTCTTTGCTGCGATGACACGAACCTCTCCCAGATCCTAGTATAGGTGACATCAGTGGAGCTCCTTAGAGCTTGTACTAAGGTTGATATTACCTCCTGAGAGTATCCTAGTTCCCCTAACCTAGCTTCAAAGCTGGCAAATGCAGCTTCTCTGGGCTGGATGGAAGAATTGCCTCTGATGTATGAGATCCCAGGTTACTGGAAGATGTATTGGAGGCCGCGTACCTAGTTATAGCAGGGTCGTAAACCATGGCCTCCTCAGCCGGAACGGTATTAGTACAATAACCGTGGCTGAGGACTTCCGAAGACGGGACAGGAATCTTGTAATCCGAGAAGTTGGAAGAAAAATGTACCCAGCTCGCAGCTCTATGGAAGAACTAGGCAGTTTGTCCCTTCAGGTAATGGAAAGTGGGCTCTGGACAGGAACCTCTGACACTTGGAGTTCTTTGGCGTGGCCGCTAGGTCGACTTCTGGTACTCCACAAGTTTTCGTAAGAATGGAGAATACCTGTTGGTTCAGGGACCGTTCGTTGTTTGAAAGTGTCTCTTGGCTTAGGTAGTTGGCCAACGAATTCTGTGTTGCTGGGACGCATACTCCCCACAGATCTAACAGGTGCACTTGTGCCCCTTCCATTATGGGCGAACTTCCTCCTGAAGCGTGCGACTCCTGATGCTCCCCTGTCTCTGGAAACATGACACCGCTACTTGTTGTCCATCCTGATCAGGACACTCTTCCTCTCTAGAAGAGGCGCAATGGCCAGGAGGGCCTGAAAGGCTGCTCTGAGCTCTAAAATATTTGACATTATGCCCTGAGCCCGAAAATGCCACTGTCCTTGGGCTACTCAGTCTAGATAGTGTGGACCCCATCACCCCTGGCTGGCGTCCGATGTTACTACTTCTGGACTTGGGGGAACTTTTGGAATGGACTCCCTGAGGTCGGACGGGTGTGTCCACCACCATACTAATTGCTTTACCCAGTTCGGGATGTGAATGGTTTGGAGTATAGACGTTCTATTCCACTGCCTGAGAAAGGAGTTCTGTAAGGCCGCGTACACACGAGGGGATATGTCCGCTGAAAACGGTCCGATGGACCGTTTCAGCAGACATCTCCGCTCGTGTGTATGGGCTAGCGGACAGATTTGTCCACCCGACAGATTTCAAAGCAAGCTTTGAAATCTATCCGGTGGGGATCTGTCCGCCCGACATGTCTGCTGGTTAGTACACTTACCAGCAGACATGTCGTCCCGCACCGCCGCCGCGCCGCTGCCGAATGGATTCGGCGCATGCGCGGAAGTGTTTTACTTCCTGGTGCGGTGACGTGGCGGTGACGCGGCGGCGTCAACGTCACCGCCGCGTCACCGCCACGTCACCGCGCCGTCCGGCGGCGCGGGGAATTTGATCCGATGGTGTGTACACGCCATCGGATCAAACTCCCGATCGGACATATCCGATGGAAATGGTCCGCGGACCGTTTTCATCGGATATGTCCGATCGTGTGTATGGGGCCTAAGACTCGCATGTGCCACAGGGGCCACTGTATCAAGGGTATGGATGCTGACATGGACCCCAGGGTACTGAGGCAGGCTCTGACAGTTAGACGTCTGGATGATAGCAGACTCTATCTTCTGGAGCAAGGGCTTCAGCCTCTCTTGAGGGAGTTGCACCCGGTACAACCTGGTATTTTATTCTGCCCCTAGGAACACCCTGATTTGCCAAATGCTCTGGGTGCTGAGGCGATGCCGAATCGGGGGCACCAAAATTAGAAATGGGATTGATCGATTGAGAACCGAAGGGACCTCTGGAAGATAAGATGAACTGGGATGTGAAGGTAAACGCCCGAAAAATCTAGAGATAGCATCCAGTCTCCCACGTCTACTGACAACAAAATGGACTGAAGGCTTTTCCAATCTGAGGGCCTCTATTTTGATCGTCTGTTGAACTTCTTTAGGTCCAAGACTGGACGTAGATCCCCGTTTTTTTTTTTTGTACCAGAAATAAAGGGGAATAAAACCCCCTCCCTTTCTGGTGCGGAAGTACTTGGTAGGCTGGAATGTGTTCCCTGGCAATGTGCCTATGAATTTCCAATTGTGACCGGTCTTGATAGATGATAGTGTTCATGGATCTGTTATACGAGTTGCCCATATCCGAGCGAATCTCTTGAGTCTGGTGCTCACCTGAGCTGGGTGGGCAGACGGACCCTCAAAAAGGACTTCTGCTGTTCCCTAGCTGTGATTGGCTTACTGTATCTACATGAAGGAGGGTCGAGTCTTCCAGTCCCTCCTAAATTCCCTGCCGGGGTGGTAGGATCTAACATCCCTGTACTTGACAGGAAGATCGCGCCTGTAAGCGGGGCCCTTCTGGGGCTCTGGTTTCCTATCGGAGGGAATCAGCCCAGACTTTCCCCTGGTAACCTTGGAGATGGCCGAGTCCATCTTTGTGTCGAATACACTTGAGCCGCCATATGGAATTTTGCACCAGTTAATTTTGACGCTGCCTTCGCTATCCAGGGTCTCAGCCATAAGGCTCTTCCCAGCCATGAAGTCGCCCCCTCAGGAGCCGTAAGCCAACTTAATTTTCCTGCAGGGAGGAGAATATCTTCCCCTGGTCGGCTCCTTCTAGAATGGAATTCTCAACATTAGCTGCCTATGCAGCGATAGTTTTAGCGACTGCCGCTGTGGTGATAGCCGGCCTACAAGCGTCTCCTGTCGTGGAGCAGGCTTTCTTCAGTTCTATATTGATTTTACGATCAAGAGCGTCCCGGAAGGTAACTGCGTCTTCAATCGGTAGAGAAACGTCTCTAGCGAGTCGCATTGAAGATGAATCGACCGTAGTTGCATTGATCAAAGAATCGATCTTAGACTCCCACAAGGGGTACAATCTGCAAACTTGTTGCTCATACTGGGCCGCTTATGCGATCCCCCCCACTTATCCTTTATGGGGTTTTCCAGCTCTTCGATGAAGGGAAATGATTCAGGACCCCCTTTTCAGCACCGGAAAATATTTTTGAACCTTCAGAAGTTCTGCCATAACCTCCTCCCAGCCGATCGCTTCCTTGACTGAATGGGCAAATGGTTCAACCAAAAAGAGACAGTCCGACGCCTGCTCACACTCCTCATTCTTAGAGAGGGTTACTGCAGCCTGGCGTAACGGCCGGGCGATGTGCTTGGGGAAGGATCGCCCACATATGATCCCTGTGGCGATTCTCCTAGGAGCTCAGTATCTACTCTGGCCTCTGAATCCTTGGTTACTTCAATGAAGCACAAGCAGCAGGCCAATTCCCCTGGCAAGGCTGGCGCCCCGCATATTTGGCAAACATTTGCCGTGGTGCGGGTAAGATAGCTCTGTCTGGGATGAAGGTAATCGTCTGCGGTGGGACCGACTATGACGGGAGTGCTGTGACGCGAGCGGCTATGCCTTGATTGAAAAAATCAAGAGGGTAACCTTGAGCGACTTCTTGCTCCTTCTGCCGGAAGCATGGCTAGAATCTCCCTCTGTGCCGCAAACTTGCGTCTCTTGACCCAATAGGGCTACCAAAACTGTAGCGTCAGTGGCCAGGCTCTCTTTTTTGTCTCCCCTCTACTTACCACCTTCTGGACGGCCTCTATACCTGGTCAGCTGATGGTGGTCTGCGAGGGCAGTGGCCCCTATGAGGATAGCAGAGAGAAAGCCCGAAAAGGAGAAAAAAAAAAGAGAGAAGGGAAAACATTACAATATGTTCCCCACATAATAATTTTATATACATATATCTATCCTTTTTTTTTTTTGGATTATATTAATTGTTTAATTATGGATACACTTTCTCCTATGGTATGTTATAAATTAATATATAAATGTATTATATCTTCTATTTTTTTTGTGTGTGTGTAATCAATTAGCCCAGGCTGATCTGGGACATGCCTGCACACACCTGGTGCAATCTTCACTCTGAGTAGAGCAGAGCAGCAGGGCGGCAGCCAGAACTACAGAGCAATAGGACTGTTTCTTTTTTACTTCTTTTTTTTTGTCTTTAATGACGCGCGCATGCACAGAAGCGTCCCGCTCGCCCGGCGCCATTTTGGAAGAGGGCAGAGGAGACAGGCGGCGTCATCACTGAGCTGTGCGCATGCGCAGAGCGCCAAGGGGTACGCAGCGGTGACCCCGAGAATATGGGGTGTCAGAGGAACCACAGGGCTCAGCAGAGCTGAGAAAAAAACAACAGGCAGACAAAGGTACAAAACGGACTAACCTTAGGTGGTAAATGTAATGATACAAATACCTTTGTGGAAGCACACAGTGCACTGGAAGGAAAGACAGAGCGAAAGTGGGGGCCACTGCGAGATTTGAAGCTTTTTCAAAGCTTGCTACAGATGCCAGTAAAATTCCAAAGCCCCTGAGACCACCAGAACGGGGTTCCCACCATAAAGCTCATTTAGAGACTGTACAGGAGGGACTTCCAAACAGGAGAGGCTGAACCTGCTGGGGCGATTTGCGGTAAGAGGCATGCTTCTTGCTTGTTTATCCAATCTTGTCAGGTGAGGATAAAAAAAGAGAATGATGCGGGGCGTCTCCCCTTCAAATTTATAGCTAACCAATCCTGTCAGGTTGTGGGGGCGGAGTCACAACCCAGTGTGTGCTGCCATGAATGCGTCAGGAAAGTATATTAACATAATGTATAATTATATTGGAGTATTAAAAATTAAGAATACTTTTATACTTGCTCCTTTTTGAGCCGGCGCTACTGTAAATTTAAAGGGAAGTCTGAGAGTTAGTTTTCTCAGACGTGTGATTTTGAGCAAATTTGGCTTCTGTTCCAGCCATGGCTGTGCTGTGAGTGACCACTATTGTTCGTCTGGGTGTAGTTGTTACTCCAGGCCAAGGGTGGCAGCAGCTAGGTCAAGGTGATTTGAGTATTTTCCCTCAGCAGCCAATCAGTGGGGTTGATCGTCCCGCTGTGCATGCTAGGGAGGGGTACTTAAGGGACAGACGTCACTGGACTGGGGTCGTCGATCCTGAGTCTGTCATCCCACCACCCTCCGTGTGTCGCCCTCCTGGC
Organism: Rana kukunoris; assembly: GCA_029574335.1. Taxonomy (NCBI): domain Eukaryota; kingdom Metazoa; phylum Chordata; class Amphibia; order Anura; family Ranidae; genus Rana; species Rana kukunoris. The sequence continues at coordinate 457,348,140 of CM056049.1, read as the reverse complement.
CGTGGGAGTGTGTTCCTGTAATCCTGGCCCCTGGGACCATGTTGGGATTGTGATCTTCTGAGTAGGCCCAGTAGGCAGATTGGGTCTACGCATTGGAAGGTGATCCTGTGCTGTCCGTCCTGAGGGAGGAAGCCGCTTGATGAAGGACCTATCTTGGAGAGGACCGACCACGAGGCTGGTGTCTCAAGAACGGCCTTGAACTTCATCGAAGGATGCACCGTTTATTGAAAGGCTTGATGGTGATCACCTGTCAGTTTCAAGTTCTACAAGAAGTTACTCTGAAGAGATCCAGGTGCTAAATTCTGTACTGCGAGGATTCTGGATCGAAAAGTTTCTCGATCTGTGGGAAGGTCTGTGGCAGAGACTGTACCATTTTCCGTGTGTCATCCTGGCTGCTAGGCTAGTGAGAGAAACATATCCGGGTGCGCAAAACCCACTCTGGCTAGAGTGGCGACGAAAGCTGTGTCACTGGAAGCAGGAGTGTTTCCAGATTGAAACTACGCACCTAAACCTATCTACCTGTTACCCTTCCATCTCTTCATTCACTTCTTTTATTCTTTTATCAAGTTCAGCAAATAAATCTTAGAAAAATAAGTGAAAAGTGTGGACATTGAACCTTTTCAGCTCTCATCTAGTACCCTGAATGGCGGGGCAAAAGAGGTAACGTGCCGCCCGAAAATATCCATAAGCTCCTTCAGGGGTAGTGCTACACTTGTATATGGCAAATCTTGCCATTGGTATCCATTCTGGGAGGAAGGCTGCTTGGCACCATATGCCTAATCATCTTATCCTATCAGTTGATGACACACCTCCCCATTTGGAACACCTGTATGATGCTGGGAGTTTGGTCTGTCTGATGGGGTGTGTATATATATATATATGCCTCCCTAGCATGGGATTTTGCAACTCTCCAGGCGGTTGCAGATTCCAGACCATGGACACAGTTGAGTACACAAGATACATTTATTAGAATTAGAATACCATATCTCTTATATTCCATCATGGAGTATATCTAGTACCAGCGCAATGTGTATTTCACGTGGTTTTATCTATCTTTTTTGTCAAAATCTTGCTGTAATCAGTATCTGGATAGTCTATTTTTAATGAAAATCATGTACCAATAAAATGTATACCTTTTTACTTGATGAGTAAAATGTCCAGAGTACCGAGATAGTACATTTTCTTCTCTTTCTCTCAGCTTTGGAGACTTTTATGGGGAATAGTCTCCTTGCACTCATCTACTATTGTCTTTTGGATGATGGTACCCACAGTTCTTACACTGCAGCTTAGTTGTTTGGAGGCCTTTTTGTCAGAGGTGTAAGAGAGGCCTTCCTCATTGTGTCAGGCTCTTCTGCCAAGTATGTGACAAATATAAACACGTTGATGTCTAACGAGAGAACATAAATTATTGGTTTTCCATGTATATAGTTTCAACAGCTCGAGAAGGTGTATTCCATCTCAAATATAAGATCGCAAATTCTGGGCAAGAGGTTGGAGCAACTGATTGCTATACACTGAGAAACCACTTGTGATGCTTTTCATCGAGGCAACTATTGAGTGGCCTGAAGGATTGTGCTGGTCTTTGTGAATTTTTGGGAGGTGATAGAAATATGATAGAAATATGGGCCCAGATTCATAAAGCAATTACGCCTGTCTAACTGATGTTAGACAGGAGTAATTTCAAATTTCGCACGCCGTATCACTAGTTTGAATCCTCAAACCACGATACGGCGGCTTCGGGCTTCGATCCGAGAGGCTTACGTCTTCGTAAGCCTTCGGATCTACGCTGAGATATTTTTGCGGCCGCTGGGAGGAGTTAGCGTCGTTTTGATGCGTCGGGATATGCAAATGTGTTTTTACGGCGATCCACGAAGATACGAGCGGTCTTCGCAATCGCTCACGTCTGTTTTTTTTTACGTACTGTTAGACCAGCTTTTTGCTGGTCTAACGGTGCGTAGCCCATGTTAAGTATGGCCGTCGTTCCCGCATCGAATTATATTTTTTTTTTAATTTTTTTACGTAACTCGTTCGGGAATAGAAATGTCCGTAAACGACGCTACTCAAACAACGAATGACGTAACGACGTGATTTCGCGCAATGCACGGCGGGAAATTTGCGAACGGAGCATGCGCAGTTCGATCGCCGCAGGAACGAGCCTATTTTAAATCCTTCACGCCCCCTACTCGTGTAGATGGATTGCGACGGGAGAAATACACTACGCCGCTGTCGTTTACTGGACAAAATCTACCTGGATCCTACGTAGAGCCAGGTAAAAACGGCGGCGTAGTGTATTTCTGATACGCTACGAGAATCCAATTCTCTCTGAATCTGGGCCATGGTGTCCTACAGATTTCTTTCAAAAAGAATGTCATCTCTGTCTTATTGATAACTCTATCCACCAATGGCACAGAAACAAGGTTTTTGTCCTCTAGGCTACTTTTTGGTAATGGGTCTTGTTTAAGCTTTTTGTATGTATTGGAATCTGATGTATCATGATTAATAATTCCTTCCCTCGTATCTGATGGTTTTATAATAATATTTTAATTTTCTGATAAATCACTCAGAGCCTTCACCTCCAGGGGTTTAAGGCTGGACTCTAGAATGGATCTTAAATTAAGCCTTTTTGTACATATGCATAAGGTCCAAGTATACAACTCGTTAGAATGCCTCAAGGTTGGGACCCTTAACATACATGGGGTAAAGTATTGATTAAGGTGTAGATTTGATAGGTGGTGAGGACACAAGATGTTGATTGAAGAGAGAAAGATCAATATCTCTATTGTCTAGGTACCTCTAGTGCAGCAAGTCCTTCTAAATCCAATTCTTCATATAATATACTACAATCTCTTTGATCTAGAGCAGGCCACTGTCCCATCTGAACCGTAATTCCATAATTAAGGAATCTTTTTTCCCTCTGGTTACCGCTGCTGTTATTCTCAAGGCAGCACAGAGAGCAGGAGGTGGGGGATAGCAATTAGAGAGTGGGAGGCACATCTACCCTAGATCGAGGGCAGGAACGAGAGCTGCATGAGTTAACTTTCCAGATTAACTAATAGGTTATTGGTTGCTAGAAAACGGGCAACCCTAGCAACCAATCACCAGCCAGTTACTAGGAAAAGTTAACCTCGGCATCTCCCTGCTCTCCCCTCCATCTAGTGCTTCTGTGACTCCCAGCCACTCTCTGCTCTGTGTAAAGTAGGCAAGAAGGCATAATTGAGAAGGATGGTGGGGGGCAAGGGGTGACGTGAAGGAGTTAGTGGTGTGTGTGTGTGGAGGGGGCTGATTTGAAGGGGGTGGCAGATGTGAAGGGGCAAAGCACATTATTGTGATTATGGGAGAGTGATGTGAAAGGGGAGCAGGGCTGTGGGGGGAGAGTAATATAAAGGGGGCAAGTGGGGGAGATGTAAATCGAACAGTGATGTGGGGGTGATGTGAAGAAGGGGAAGGGCTGGTGGGAGGTAGATTTGTAGGGGGCAGTGCTGTGTGTGGTGGGGTGATGTAAAGGGGGGGTCAGTGCTGTGGGGGAGATGTAAAGGGAGGGGCAAGTGCTGTATGGGGAGATGTAAAGAGGGCAGTGCTGTGGGGGGTGGGAAGGGGGCAGTGCTTTGGGCAGGAGATGTGACGTAAAGGGGGGAAGTGCAGTGGGGGGATGTAACGGAGGCAGTGCTGGGTCAGGTAGATGTAAAGAGGATGAACACAAACAGCTAGATTCACGTACCTCGCGCATCTTTCTGCCGGCGTATCGTATCTTCTTTGCGCTACGCCGGTGCAACGTTGAGAGGCAGGCGTAGCGTATAGTTGTCGGCGTAAGCCGGCGTAAGTCAAGGTAGGTGGAAGTGGACTGGAAGTGGGCGTGATATATTTAAATGAAGCGTGACCCCATGCAAATGATGGGAAGAGCTTTTAAAAAACGAACTGCGCATGCGTCGTATCTTGGACGTATCCCAGTGCGCATGCTCACAGTTATGTCGAGATAACTGCCTAAGATACTGTAGGTCAAAACACTGCCTACGATGTGAACGTAACCTACGCACAGCCCTATTCATCTACTATGTAAACGACATAAAAATCGACGGCTTTTGTTCCCTGGTCCATACCTTTGAATGGGTTGCGCCTCCTATATGAGGAATAACTTTACGCCGGACGTAACCCTTATGCAAATCGCTTAAAACATGCCCCGGGTGCAAGTACGTTTGTGAATCGGCGTATCTTACTCATTTGCATTTTTCAAATTGATACGCAGAATGTGTCCAGCGTAACTATGCACCCACAATACGCCAGCGTAGGCAACTTACGCCCGTTTTTTCCGACGTATCTAGCTTGGGGAATCGGAGATATACGACGGAGCACATTTGTACTTATGACGGCGTATCTATAGAATGTGTGGACTCATGCACAAAATTTCTACATCTCCTAAGATGCAAAGAACAACCAGACAATTAATGCCCAATGAAATTTTGCTCAGAAACACCAAAACAATCAATCATAAAATACAAATTGTTTATTACAACTATTATTGAAAAAGTGGAGTTAAAAACAAATATGTTAATTCACAGGTATCCATAGGAGGAAAAAATAAAAAAGAAAGTAACCAGTAATAATAAGCTACTAGCAGTGCTGGGGTTTCAATTCTAGAAACATACATGTACAAATATAGATATAAATATCAGCATAAAAGAGTAATTTGTATAAACCAATACACATATATAAACATGTTGTGCTAATTAGGGATGATTAGCTCCGCGTTCGATTCGAACGTATGTTCGACTCGAACATTGTCTGTTCGTGCGTTTGACGGGACATTCGCGCCAAATTCGAATGACGCTCAGCGGTCCATAATTCACTGCGGCATTGCACGCTGATGATTGGCCAAACATGCACTATGACCCTGCATGCTTGGCCAATCACAGTGCGCAAAAAACGGAGAGCCATAATTGGCCAAAGCCAGGGTGGCTTTGGCCAATTATGGCTCAGGGCTTTAGCACACGCCCCCCACTATATAAGGCCGCCTGCTGGGCGGCCTCGTGTAGTGTGTTTCTTTGCTGAACAGAGATCAGTCAGAGAGACAGAGAGATTGTCTTTTTATATAGCTAGGCTAGCTAGGCTAGTCAGTTTAGCTTAATTTACAGTGTGTAGAGGATATATATACATCCCTAGGAGTTGTACATATATTTATATACAACCACTATATACAACCACTTTAAATAAAATCTTTACTCAACTAGAACATATCTCATCAGAAACATTGGATTTTTATTGGAAAAAAAATAAAATTTTACAATAACAAAGTCTCTACAATACCACAGGTATTAATTTGGTTGCAAATCGTGTCCTACATCATACATGAAATTATAACTGTGTAACCTTTGAGCAGTATAATACATGTATTTTAGCAATTGCTGCTGGACCCTCATCATATTACACCTTAAAGATAACAATAGGAAACTATACAGGAAAAGGAAAGGGAAAGTAAGAAGATTACCAAACTACTAATGTACTCCACTAGTGTGTTTTGTTGATAAAAAAAAAGAGGGGGGGGGTGGTATTTGTAAAAATAATAATGTCATTATTCACATGATGACGCTATCGTTTAGGAGATTTTTTTTCCACAAAGAGCAGAGATATATTTAAGTTTATATGTCCTCATCCAGGTTTCCCATTCATATCTGATGTTTTTGTTTCTATCATTACAAGTAGCATGGTACAGTGAAATAGCAGTGTTCATGTGTACAGTGAAGATGGACTCGTTGTATAACCTCTGACAAATTATGTGAGTCATACCTTCACCATTTGCTTATTAATGTTAAGCATGCCTCTGTTAGTATAGTGAGTGATAGTATAATGTCATCTGCAAATAACTTCCTGAAGCTTGAATACCTGCAATAGATGGGGACTGGCAGATGGATTTGGCAAAGTGTTCCATATCCAATAAAAATGCAATGGGTAAGAGGGGGCAGCCTTGCATAGTACCATTTGTGATAGCAAAGCTGTCAGAGAGTATTGATGAGCTAAAGACATGCACCAATGGGGTAGTATAAAGACCCGGTATGAGAGAAAAAACCCTCTAAAACCAAACTATCCCCAATGTACTTTTTTTTTCAGCACCAAGAGAGGGCAGTTGGATGGAATCAAGAAAGTGTAGGTTGAGGGGAATGCAGATCTGAGAAAAGGTTGTACAGATTTTTATAGTATTTCATGAATAAGATTGATATGTCTTTAGATTGGAAAACCTTTTCATGGGTCTTAGGGTGGCGTAGAAAGGTCAATCTTAGCCTAGCTTGTCTAGACTGAATTGGAAGTGTTAAGAATTTTCTAGCTTTATTGCTCTGGGGGTAGACTGTAGCTCGAAGACACATTAGACTCTTATTGTGGCCCTGTGGGCATATACCAGAAGTTGGTGTAGCGCACATCTGTAATCCTGAAGCTATTAAGTTACCGCTTCTGGACCACCCCATAAAGATATACTGCGGCAGTGTGGTCCTCCAGTGCGAAATTACTTACAGGTACGTGATTTCATGCACAGGTCTAGGGCGTGTGCGCACACCATCGGCGACCTGCTGCTATTGTGATTGGACACAACAGGAGTCAATTAGCGGGTCCACAGTTAGTAAGCACTCATTGGGAACGCATTTAAGCCTTTGATCCCTGCCAGTGTCATTTGTACAGTGGCAGTGATTTTTTTTTAGCACTGATCACTGTATTGGTGTCACTGGTCTTCAAAAAGTGTCACTTAGTTTCAGATGTGTGCACTGCTATGTCACAGTCCTGCTAAAAAACAGTGATCACCGCTATTACTAGTAAAAATAAATAAATAAAAATTCCATAAATATATCCCATAGTTTGTAGGCGGCGATATAACTTTTGCGTAAAATAATCAATATATGCTTGATGTTTTTATCTTTTAACAAAAATATGTAGCAGAATACATCTTGGTCTAAATTGATGAATAAATTAGATTTTTTACATTTTTTTATTGGATATGTTTTATAGCAGAACTTAAGAAATATTGTTTTTTGTTTTCAAAATTGTTGTTTATTTTATGTTTATACCGCAAAAAATAAAAAACGCAGAGGTGATAAAATTCCACAAAAAAGAAAGCTCTATTTGTAGGGAAAAAAATACATACATTTTATTTCGGTACAGCGTTGCACGACAACGCAATTGTCAGTTAAAGCAATGCAGTGCCATATCACAAAAAATGGTCTGGTCACGGAGGGGGTGAAACCTTCTGAGGCTGAAGGGTAAACCAGAAGAGACCTGCTTTTTTTTTAAGGCTTTTTAGCTGTTGAATGCAGGTTAGCAGTTCTTGTGTGGTTTGTGTTCTCCTTTTTTTTCTCCCTAGAGGCCAATTGTATTAACAGGGCCAAAATATACGCTTTATGCGTACACCAATCTGGATATAAGTGTGAAGCAATGCTGGATATTAGCAACAAAATATGTGTTGCTGCGCCACTGTACAACAGGGCTAACCATTTGCTTTCCCTTTAGTTCACCTGAAATGGGGGGCATGATCCAAACAAGATAAATCATGAATGGATACTTTAGCCACTTTGTGTAGAAGATGGGCTTCTGATATAACTAGGTTCATCCTTGCGTATGAGCAATGTAGGTGGGAGAAAAAGGTGAAATCTGTTTCCGATTCACTAAAGCATCGCCAAACGTCATAGAGCATCTCTCTATGCAATAATGCTTTCAAGGTTTGTCTAGAAACCAAGGCATAATTAGATAAGAGCAATAAGTAATAAAATTAAAAGTCCATAAGGCACTAGTGGGAATAAAGAAGGAGAATCCAATGTCCTCCGATATGCTGGATATGCATCCTTAGGTATGCACTGAGAGTACAGCTTGGTAACAGAAAAATCCATAAAAGAAAAACAAACATCAACCATCAAAAACGATAAGAAAAAAAGATCCAGAGTCATATCCCATATTGCGTGCAGCATCAGGTGGGCCTTTGGTAGGGCCTGGGGAGCTTAACCCCAAAGAATCTGCAAGAAGATCGAAAAAACAACAATATGAAGTTTATCCCATATAGGACCAGCAACATAATGAATAGGGATGGTCCCGATGTTCTAATCGAGCGTAAGTTACATTGTACCCCTACTCATTCACCAAAAAAAGTGTCAAAAAGTAAAACACAATACACAGTTTTTGAAAATTCCTCTATTAACCACTTAAAGACCCCCGCACGCACATATACGGCCACAACATGGCTCGTACAGGCACAAGGGCGTAAATTTACGTCCCCGCCTGAGTGCGGTTCGGGGGTCCCATCGGGACCCCCTCCGCGGCGTGCGGGGGTCTCCCTACCTCTGGGAGCGATCCGGGATCTGCGGGCGGATGTCCGTGTTTTCCGCCCCCCCCGCGATCGCTCCCAGCCAATGGGAGCGCGCTCCCAGCCTGTCACTTCCTCCTCCTGTGTTTACACAGGAAGGAGGAAATGATGTATTCTCTCATCGCAGCGCTGTTTCCCAGCGCTGCTGATGAGAGAAGACATGACAAGTAAGTGTGCACCAACACAACACTGACACACACTCACATAGGCATATTAACCCCTTGTGATCGCCCCCCCCCCCACCCCCCTGTCACAGTGTTACTGAATGCAGTGATTTAATCACTGCATTTAGTGTCAGTGTGACAGGCACTGTAAAAAACAATTAGTGTTAGGTTCAGGATAGCCCCCCCACCCCCCCTAATAAAGTTTTAACCCCCTGATCACCGCCCTAGTTAACCCTTTCACTCCCTATTGCCAGCGTCACTAAGCGATCATTTTTCTGATCGCTGTATTAGTGTCGCTGTTCCCGCTAGGTAGCTATTTTTTTTATTGCGATTTTTTTTTTTACTAAAGACATGTGGCTAAATAAATTTTGGCCTAAATGTTTGACTAAAATTTAGTTTATTTGATTTTTTTTTAACAAAAAGTAAAAAATAGTGTTTTTTTTTCAAAAATGTCGCTCTATTTTTGTATATAGCGCAAAAAATAAAAATCGCAGAGGTGATCAAATACCACCAAAAGAAAGCTCTATTTGTGGGAAGAAAAGGACGCAAATTTTGTTTGGGAGCCACATTGCACGACCGCGCAATTGTCTGTTAAAGCGACGCAGTGCCGAATCGCAAAAACACCTTGGGTCATTTACCAGCGTATTGGTCCGGGTCTTAAGTGGTTAAAGAAGAGAAAAAAAGTGTCCCATGTCTCAAGATGTCCATCCATCTTTAATCATGCTGCCAGACAGACCTGAAAAATAGAAAAAAATAAAACCTCCGTCCCATCAACTGCTGTCAACTGCTGTCTCTTGGCTGTGACAGCTGATATATAGGCATGGGCGAGGCCTCCCGGTGATGTAACCGAGTGGTTACATCAGTGGGTGGCCCCACCCTTGCCTATACCCTTGCCTATATAACAGCTGTATCAGAAAAAAGACAGCAGTCGCCGGGAGGCCTCCCATGGAGGTGGAGTATTTTCATTTTTTTTCTATTTTTCAGGTCCATCAGGGGCGTGATCAACAATGAATGGACATCGCGAGACACTTTTTTTTACTTTTTTAATAAAGGAATTGTCAAAAACTGTCTTTTGTGGTTTTTACTTTTTGACACTTTTTTGGTGAATGGGTAGGGGTACAATGTACCCCATACCCGTTCACATGGGGGCGTTGGGATCTGGGGGCTTCCTTGTTAAAGAGGGCTTCCAGATTCCAATAAGCCCCCCGGCTGCAGACCCCCACAACCAATTCCCAGGGTTGTGGGGACGAGACCCTAAAGCACCCACCCCATGTTGAGGGCAAGCAACCTGGTAGGGTTCAGGAGGGGGGGCACTCACTCTTACCCCCCTTTCCTGGCCTGCCAGGCTGCTTGCTCAGATAAGGGCCTAAAATGGATTTTGGGTGGACCCTACGCTGTTTTTTTTATTTTGTTCTGGAGTTCCCCCTAAAGCGGAGTTCCACCCACATTTTTCACCCTTCACCATGCAGCAATAATGTGCATCCTTAAAATGAATTGGCAATTTATTTTTTCATTTTTTTCTGTTCACTTACATGATTTATGCCTATATCTAATTTCACTTCCTTCTCTACGGTGCTGCAGATGTCATTTCTGCAGCATGGAACACATGGCAGCGGGCTTGGCACCATCTTGGATGGCCAACTCCAGCCCATGGTAGAAGTCTGTTAACTTCTGTGGCATTGACCACTGAGAGTCCCGCTTTGGCATTGCTAGGCTGTCTGTGTAAAAAGAGCGTTACCCAGAGAGGTGAAATGCTGGTGCCTTTGCCGCTCGTATTAGCCGCGGAGACCCAGAGCTCCTCAGACTACATCCATTTCGCAAGCTGGCAGGACATCCCCCATATCCACTTCCTTTACAGCACTCTTGGATTTAATCGATTGTGAAAGCTGTTATACAACTGCTTGATCTACATTTGCTGTAAAGCCTCTAGTATCACACCGATAAATTGCTAAGCCCATTCTTTTAACTATACTGCAAGAAGTATTAAAAATGCAAGCAGTTTTTTGGGGTTTTTTAATGTCCTAGAGATGGTTTATTGCTTGCATTCATTATTGCTTTTTTTTTTCTTTTGTTCTTTTACTATCAAATAAGGAAATGCCTAAAGCTGTGGATTTTCAAAGTATCCACCAAGTTAATAATCATGCTGAAAAGTACAATTAGAAATTAATTCATTCCAGGGAACTGAGGTATGGTTTGTATTTAGAGAAGTGTAAGCATAATCCTTCCAAATTTATATCCTGATCAAAAAGGTTGAGGAGACCTCAAATGCAGGCATTTTATTGGAAGTGGAAGTCAAGCTAAAATATATTTTTTTCATTCAGGAAAGAGTGGGGAAGGGTTAGAACCTGTAAAAAAAAATTGTGAATGAAATACCGGGTGTGAATTTTAAAATTACCCTGATGTAGCAGTCATTTGTTTCAGTGTAGTTTTAACCACTTAAGACCCGGACCAATACGCTGGTAAATGACCCAAGGTGTTTTTGCGATTCGGCACTGCGTCGCTTTAACAGACAATTGCGCGGTCGTGCGACGTGGCTCCCAAACAAAATTTGCGTCCTTTTCTTCCCACAAATAGAGCTTTCTTTTGGTGGTATTTGATCACCTCTGCGATTTTTATTTTTTGCGCTATATACAAAAATAGAGCGACATTTTTGAAAAAAAAACCACTATTTTTTACTTTTTGTTAAAAAAAAAATCAAATAAACTAAATTTTAGTCAAACATTTAGGCCAAAATTTATTTAGCCACATGTCTTTAGTAAAAAAAAAAAATCGCAATAAAAAAAAATAGCTACCTAGCGGGAACAGCGACACTAATACAGCGATCAGAAAAATGATCGCTTAGTGACGCTGGCAATAGGGAGTGAAAGGGTTAACTAGGGCGGTGATCAGGGGGTTAAAACTTTATTAGGGGGGGTGGGGGGGCTATCCTGAACCTAACACTAACTGTTTTTTACAGTGCCTGTCACACTGACACTAAATGCAGTGATTAAATAACTGCATTCAGTAACACTGTGACAGGGGGGTGGGGGGGGGGGCGATCACAAGGGGTTAATATGCCTATGTGAGTGTGTGTCAGTGTTGTGTTGGTGCACACTTACTTGTGATGTCTTCTCTCATCAGCAGCGCTGGGAAACAGCGCTGCGATGAGAGAATACATAATTTCCTCCTTCCTGTGTAAACACAGGAGGAGGAAGTGACAGGCTGGGAGCGCGCTCCCATTGGCTGGGAGCGATCGCGGGGGGGGCGGATATCACGGACATCCGCCCGCAGATCCCGGATCGCTTCCAGAGGTAGGGAGACCCCCGCACGCCGCGGAGGGGGTCCCGATGGGACCCCCGAACCGCACTCAGGCGGGGACGTAAATTTACGCCCTTGTGCCTGTACGAGCCATGTTGTGGCCGTATATGTGCGTGCGGGGGTCTTTAAGTGGTTAAAATGATGCCTGGTCACAGTGGCTGTGGTGGCTCTCAGTGTTATTTGGTAAACTAAGCTTAAAGCGGGGTTCCGAGCATATTTTTTTTTTTTTTTGCAAGCTAAAATTAATCACATTAAATAGTCCCTAAAACATATTAATAGCTCCCCAATCATTCCATAAATCATTGCAAACACTTGCCTTATATCTTCCAGCTCATGTTGTGGCCGTGTCAATCATATGTGTGGGCATCTGAAGCCCAGTTCCCTTTTCTTCCTGGTTTTCAGGGAGAGGTGCATGCTGGGCGATTTTTAGGCACAGTAATGCCCAGTTCCTGTTTCTAGGTGGTTCAACTTCCTGTCCTAAGACCCCATTGCCTCCTGGGAAATGACGACACTCATTTCCCAGGAGGCAATGGGGTCTTAGGACAGGAAGTTGAACCACCTAGAAACAGGAACTAGGCAGATTACGAAATGTGCCTAGTAACAGCCAGATAGAAGTGAGTAAAAAAATGTTTTATTTTTATTTTTTTTACATTAAAGGCAAGCTGTTAATAAAAAGTTCATTTTTAGGGTGGAACTCCGCTTTAAGAGTTTCAAGTGGTTTTAAATCCTTACATACTGGCCTTTTGTGATACACAGAGATTAAACAAATCTTTATAAATATGTTGTAGCTGTTTATCTACAGTCTTCGCTTCTCTACATCAATGTTAAAAAAAAGGGGGGCGGAGAGCTCAGATTACACATTGCAGAGCTCAGTGAGGAGAATTTGACACATCACCTTCACAGAGCACACAGGAAAAGAGTTGAGGCTGTCGGTCACAGGCTGTGTGTTGAAGATCCCTTCTGTGTCATCTTTTTTTTCTCTTGGTGTCAGGAAAACCTGCCAGGAGTGACTCTCTCTGCAGTGGTGGATGACATGCAGTCTTCAGGCCACATATGGTCCACTGGCCCTCTCTGTGCAGACCGCCATGTAGTAGGAAATTTGCCCAGTGACAGCAGTATGCAGGGTGCTCAGATGCTCCCATCTCTACAATGCAGCCAGTACTGTCAGCCAGAGTGATTCCCACCTGACAGGGGAAGTATAGTTCAGGCCTGACATTATCTGGGAGAGAGTAGTATGGAAATTGGTGAGTAAACATTAGGTGCCACTGACCCCCAGTGTTGAGTCAGGAGAGAGTTGAGAGCACTGCCACTGACCATCATTGCAGGGGAGGGGGGTTAAATCACTTTCACTGACCCCCAATTCAGGGGGGATGTTAAGGGGGGTTAACAGCACTGCCACTAATCATCAATGCAGGAAGGGCATTAATGGGTTTAAGAGCATTGCCATTGAACTAAAGGAAAAGCAATGGCATGAATGATGCCTAAAGCTACAGGCATCATCCAGATATCATCTTTTTCAGCCGGCGATTCCCTGCACGTAATAACAATCATAGTCCAGCCACTTGTTTGTTCTTACAGGCTATGGGAGGGGTATCCCCCCCAATATCCTCCCCCCCAATATCCCCCCTTTTGCCAGCTTCTGGTGCTTCGAGAACAAATCAGTTGCTGCCGGAAGTTGAGCATAGAGATTTCTGTTGACCAGAAAGTTTCCAGTCATCTCTATGACCCTTGGAGAACCTGGCGCGACATTACATCCCAGCCGAAGTAAACAATGCCGTGGACGCTGCTGGGAAGGCCGAGACAGTTTATTATTTTTTTATATCCAGCCTGAAGGAGAGATGTGGGGTCTTATAAGCCTCACATCTCTCCAAACGCATACATAAGTCATGTCCACATATGTAAACAGAATTCAAATAACACATGTGAGGTATCGCTGAATGCCTTAGAGCAAAAGCAACCATTCTAGCCCAAGACCTCCTTCGTAACACTAAACAGGCAACCTGTGAAAAAAATGTAAGCGTCACTTATGGAGATTTTTAAGTACCAAAGTTTGGCACCATTCCACGAGTGTGCGCAATTTTAAAGCATTGCATGTTAGGTATCGAAAACATCATCTTTTACATTATACAAAAAAATTGGGCTAACTACTGTTTTTTTATATATATATATAAAAAAAAGTGTTGGAAAAATTGCTTCGCAAATACCGTGTGACATAAAAAGTTGCAATGACCGCCATTTTATTCCCTAGGATCTCTGCTAAAACAACATATATAATGTTTGGGGGCTCTGAGTAATTTTATAGAAAAAAAAATATGATTTATACATGTAGGAGTGAAGAGACAGAATTGGCCAGGGTGGGAAGTGGTTACATTGTCACGTGTTTTTGTATAAGGTTCAGGAGGACAGGATTTTCAATATGAAACCAAGATCAAGAAGACATGACCTCAAACCAACAGGAGGAAAGTTGGAAACTAATCTTAAAAAGTATTGTTTTACTGAAAGTGGAGTTGTGCTTAGAACAGACTTCCAGCAGAGGTAGTGAGTCACTCAACAGCAAGTCGTTTCAAGCAGGTGGCAGCTATGCCATTATTATAGAGCTTGCAAGGTCAGGGCAACAACCAGAAACAAACATAAACTAGCAGCCCCCACAGGGGGGTAGCTCTACATTAGTGGGCTTGGCCAGGATCAAATCAACCATTAGCCCTAGTCAGTCTATGAGCCAGGGAGTGAAAACACAATGGATTCCGCCACTGCTGCAGTGTAGGGTCAAGAGCAAAATGTTCAGTAGGGGTCATGTACAGTGATAGTCGAGAAGTAACTGGAATGAGGGACAAATCAGATGACTGGTGAAAACTATTGTGCCAGAGCAGAGAGTATACCTTATAGATATGAGAACCAAGTTAGTCATGGACTGTACTTATGTATTAGAGTGGAAAGATGCCATACCAGCCTGCTTACAGAAGAACAGTGTTTGTATGGCAGAAAAGGTGGAAGCTCAACTGATCCCTCTGATACCCTCTCTGGAGTTCAGAAATTACACAATTCACAATTAGGCTCAGAAAATCCAGTGCTGGCTGACACTGACCTAACTGCTGCTGGGTTTCCCCCTGCTTCTTTCTATGCTTATATCAGTAAGCTGGCCGGGAATGTGGTGAGAAGCAGCTCAGTCTCTATAAATCAAGGGTATCAGAAACCCTGCTTCTTCTCAGGGCAAATTCCCACCACTATAGGGGAAGAGGAATTCCAAACTTGGACGGATCAGGCCACTCAAGCTATTAAAAAGTGGAATGTCCTGGAAGCAATAAAGAGACATAGACTTAGTGAGAGCCCGAGAGGTCCACAGCAAAAGTTATTCATATGCAAAAAAACAGGGGTGCAATCAGCGCAAAAATATAAGTTATTATTATAAATTAAACAAATACGATAAAGTGAAAAACCTTAAAGATTAATTTCACCAGAAATGCTAGCTGAACACTAAACAGGATATTCACAAAATCCAAAAGTGACAAAGATAAAAAAGAAAAGTGCAGCGCAAAACAAATAAGATTATATTCAAATGAATATATATATGTGTAAATGAAATACAAATCAATAAATAAATAATTTTAATGGTGTGATAAAGTCCACGAAATATATATGAAAAATCCAGATTGCCAAATCTTAGAATTCTTCACCAAGTGATGATGAAAAAGCCAAACTTAAAGTGATCCCTCCACCAGTAAGAATGGGTACTCTCACCTCCACACTTAGACCACTGTTTTACCAGATGATCAAGTAAGCAGATATCTTGGCATAAGAGACCAGGAAGCAGGGTAGTAATTAAAATCCTCATAGGTCAGCGGTGCATACAGACCCAAACATGAAACAAAAATCACAAATCTAAGAGGACCCTGCTGGACTCAAACATTTATTAAAAGTATTAAAAGCCAATATAAAACGGCAGCAAGAAATGCAGGGGGTATATGAAAAAAAAATTATTCCAAAGGACGGCAGCAAGCGACGTGTCTTCAGGCTCCTGAACCCCGGTACGCGTTACGTTTTGCAAATTCCTTAGTGGGACGGAGCCTGAAACGTCACCAGCTTGCCTATAAATACACTGCTGTTGTCAAAGGAGACCTTCCTGCAACAGAACGCGGACACGCAGAGCGGAACGTCCAGCATCATATTCTATTGTGGCCAACTTTATTGTTCTCACATAGGAGTCTACAAACAGCATAAAGATAAAAAACACTATCGCCATCTTGTGGTCAAAAAATAGATCAATAAAAGAATGTAAGAATATTGAATCGCTCGATACCGTCCTTAGAAAGCACATCCACAATTTAAACAAAAATGTATAAACAATATAATAACATATTTTAATACATGAATTCACCGTACATTAATACCTTAGCCTCAAAAATCCAAAAAGATTCCCTTTGGCTAATGTGTCAAATATAGTTGCCTCCCCTCCAATGTCTGTTCACCCTTTCTAAACCCCAAAATTTAAGGCATCTAGGATTCCTGTCATGACATTGCCTAAAATATCTAGAGACACTGTGAGAGCGCAAACCCAACTTAATGTTGTTTACATGTTCCCCAACTCTAACGGCTAAAGATCGTAAGGTGCGGCCTATATACTGGAGACCACAATCGCACTCCAGCATATAGACCACACCCACTGTATTGCACGTGATCAGATTCTTGATGGTATATGATTTTTTCGTTGAGAATGAAGTAAAATCTTTACGTTTTTTAATATTAAATCTACATTGTTTGCAGGCCTCACACCGCCCACAGGTATAAAAACTCGACAGAAAAGAAAAAATCCTATTTTCTTTGAATACAGGTAGGGGCCACAACATCCCTCAAAGTGGGTGCCTTTTTATAAATAAAAAGAGGCCGTGGGGGAAGGACAGTTCCTAGGATTGTATCTTTTTTTAAGAACCTCCTAATTTTTGGCTATTATTTTTTCAAATTGTTGGTGCTGGATATTGTAGTCTAGAACAATTTTAAATTCATATTTTCTATTCGTGTTCCCCTGTTAATTAGAATCTGAAACAAGATCAGTTCTGTTTAAAGATCCTAATCTAGACATTTCATTTTCAATGATGTCCTTATTGTATCCCTTTTGTTGGAACCTACTGGCCAAAATTTTAGACTGTACAAAAAAAGTGTGTCAGAGGTACAATTACGTCTAAGGGTATGAATTGTCCTCTAGGTATGTTGCACAACCAACTTTTGTGGTGGCAACTTTCTAGAGGTATATAGCCATTCTGTCTGAGGGTTTAAAATAATTACGGGTATTAAAACACTCTCCTTTAAAAATTTCCAAATCGAGGAACACAATTTTATCGGCATCTATGTTCCACGTAAGGGAAATATTATGAGTGTTATTGTTAAGTCTTGACATAAAAACCTTAAGACTAGACATATCACCCTCCCATATCATGACAAGATTGTCAATGTATCGTTTGTAGCATTTAAGCTGCTCTGG
Organism: Rana kukunoris; assembly: GCA_029574335.1. NCBI lineage: Eukaryota > Metazoa > Chordata > Amphibia > Anura > Ranidae > Rana > Rana kukunoris. The sequence continues at coordinate 457,330,868 of CM056049.1, read as the reverse complement.
GGGATCTTTGAAAATACTGTACATTCTTCTTCCCATAAGGCCATAAACAAATTGGCAACGCTGGGGGCAAACTTTGCCCCCATAGCGATGCCCATTGTTTGTAAATAGAAATTCCTATTGTACCAAAAATAGTTTTAAATAAAGAACTGACATCAGCTGTGATAAGAAGACTGTCAGGGGTACACGATAGATTTTCTAAAGTTTGAATAAATTGTTTAGTGTCTCTCAAGAAGGACATTTTAGAAACAATAGGTTTTTAAACAAATATATATATATATTGGCCTAATCTAGATGAGACAGAATCAGAATCTGCGGATGTGTTGCATTTTTATGTACCTTGGGTAAAAAATATATAATAGGCATTCTGCATGCACTAGGGTCTAGATACTCAGCTTCCTTCTTCGAGAGGACTTTCCTTTTAACACCCTTTTTAACCAAAGTAGTAAGATCATTTTTGAACTGAAAAATTGGATCACATTTTAAAAGCTTATAGGTATTGGCATCTCCCAATAAACGGTTCATTTTAGTGGCTGCTGGTGGAGTTTTAGGATGGGGGGGCGCAAGACCCTGCCCCTCCATATGTGGCCCCCTCCCACCTCTAATAAGCCAAACCCCTTATAGAATACACCCACTCCATCCCCTGTATTCCACTTGCTTCCACTCATAGTGTCAGGAGTATACAGCTCAGCATCACAGCAAAGAGTATATAGCCCCAGCATCACAAATCATGGTTTATAGCACAGCCTTACAGATCGGCAGAAACTAACTAAAAAATTACACTGTTAGTTATGAAGGACTCTAAATGGGCATGAGATTATCAGAGACTGCGGACATACTGCACAAGATTACCAGAGACTGCGCACATACTGCACAAGATTACCAGAGACTGCGCACATACTGCACAAGATTACCAGAGACTGCGCACATACTTCACGAGATTACCAGATACTGCGGACATACTGCACAATATTACCAGAGACTGCGGACATACTGAACAAAATTACTAGAGACTGCGGACATACTGCACAAAATTACTAGAGACTGCGGACATACTGCACAAGATTACCAGAGACTGCGGACATACTGCACAAGATTATCAGAGACTGCGGACATACTGCACAAGATTATCAGAGACTGCGGACATACTGCACAAGATTACCAGATACTGCGGACATACTGCATGAGATTACCAGAGACTGCAGACATACTGCAAAAGATTACCAGAGACTGCAAACATACTGCACAAGATTACCAGAGACTTCGGTTATACTGCACAAGATTGCCAGAGACTTATTGCATTACTTGTCCTGCGACTTGGGACTTCAACGTTGCATGACAAGTCGTTCCCCATGATTTCCAATGAGAAACGTTCATATCTGTGCGACTTCAAGTCACAGCGACTTTAAAGTAGTCCCTGCATTACTTTGGTCCCACTTTGATGCAACTTGAGGTCCATAGACCTCCAGAATACACAGGCATTGCTTTAAGTCGCATCAAACTTTCAGACTGTGTTAGCCTGAAAGTTGCAAGATTCTGCCACAATTTTTTGCTGTGATTTTGCAGCGAGTTGAAGCAATGCCTGTGTATTCTGGAGGTCTATGGACCTTAGGTCACATAAAGTGGGACAAAAGTAATGCAGGGACTACTTTGAAGTCGCTGTGACTTGAAGTTGCACAGATATGAACGGTTCTCATCGGGTCTGACTTATCCTGCAACTTTCCAGTCCCATTTTTTTTTTAATAAGCGGGGGGGCTTGTGTTCTCCGCTATTTCCACCAAACATTAAATTTAAAAAAATAATTTGTAATAAGCTGCTATTTTCAACGAATATTAAATATAAAAACGTGAAAACTTTGAATAGGCGGAGGGCTGGATTAGAGTCCGGCCGCAATTTCCGCCCAAAGTTAACCACTTCTCTACCGTGGGTGTTTTTCAGATTTGGTGTTTACAAGACTAAAACATTTTTTTTTGCTAGAAAATTACTTAAAACCCCCAAACATTATATATTTTTTTTCTAACACCCTAGAGAATAAAATGGCGATCATTGCAATACTTTTTGTCACACCATATTTGCGCAGCGGTCCTACAAGCGCACTTTTTTTGGAAAAAATTCACTTTTTTTAATTAAAAAATAAGACAGCAATAAATTTGGCCCAATTTTTTTATTTATTGTGAAAGATAATGTTAAGCTGAGTAAAATGATACCCAACATGTCACGCTTACAAATTGCGCCCGCTCGTGGCATGGCGTCAAACTTTTACCCTTAAAAATCTCGATAGGCGACGTTTAAAAAATTCTACAGGTTGCATTTTTTGAGATATAGAGGAGGTCTAACGATCGCAGTGATACCTCACTTGTGTGGTTTGGACACCGTTTTCATATGCAGGCGCTACTCACGTATGCGTTCACATCTGCGCGCGAGCTCGTCGGGACGGGGCACTTTAAAAAAAAAAATTTTTTGTTTTCTTATTTATTTTTATTTAGTTTATAATTTTTTACACTGAAATAAAAAAAATAAAAAAAGTATCACTTTTATTCCTAGTACAAGGAATGTAAACATCATGACAGGTCCTCTTGAATATGAGATCTGGGGTTAAAAAGACCTCAGATCTCATATTTAGACTTAAAAGAAAAAAAAGAACAAAAAAAAAGTAGATTTTTCAAATCACAGAAAAAAAAATGTTTCTTTAAGACGCTGGGCGTGACTGACGTTTTGACGTCACTTCTGCCCAGCAGAGGTATGGGGACGGGCGAGGGAAATTTTTCCCTCACTCGCATTTCCACTGAGCAGACGAGCGGACCCGATCGCCTCCGCTGCTACCGACGGCTCCGGTAAGCGGCGGAGGGCACGGGAGAGCGGCGGGAGGGGGGGGGCCCTCTCCCGCCACCAACGGCGATCTCGCGGTGAACCTGCCGCAGAGACCGCCATTATCTTTTACAGGATCGCTCGTACTAAAGATGGATACCTTGGTTGTGAATGCAGCTGCTGCCGTTACCGAGATATCCATCTTTAAAGTGTGGCCGTAAAAACACATATAGCGGTAGGGAAGTGGTTAAATATAAAAAAAACTTTGAATAAGCACGGTGGGGTTCCATTCCGGTCGCTATTTCCACCTATTAAATGTAAAAAACAATTGAATAAGCAGGGGGGTAGGGATTCCATTTCCTGCTATTTCCACCAATTAAATAAAAAGAAAAACATTTGACTAAGCGCGCGGGGGGGGGGGGGGGGTTCCAGCCGCTATTTCCACCAATTAAATATAAAAAAAACAATTGAATAAGCCGCTATTTCCACCAATTAAATAAATAAAAAAGGAATAAGCGGGGGGGAGGGGGGGAATTTTGGCCGCTAATTTCGGCCATTAATACATTTTAAAACACTTTTGATTGAGCGGGGGGTCCATTCATGGGGCGGGGAATTGTGCCACTGATGCCGCCGTAGAACTGTTACTGCAGGCATGGCTGGCATGGCAGGCAGCATAGCTCAGCTTACCTGTTCCAGGTGCACTGAGCTTGAGAGTCCCAACGTCACTTCCTGTTCTTCCTGTGACGTCGGGACTAGCACAGAGACGGGCGGGTGCACACGGAAAGTGTGCACCCGCCCAGCCATAACAATGCAGTCCATCGCGCCGGAAACAGTGGTGCGATGGAGAGCGCCACAAAGGTATGCTGCCAATGTAGCACCTCGTCTGCAATCCCGTGATGACATGGCGCTACCCACACTTCACTGTGCCCGGCGCCCGGTGCTCGGACACAGTGCACCTAAGGACTAGGGATGTTCGACTCGAACATTGTCTGTTCGTACGTTCGACGAAATTCGAACAAAATCGGTCGTTCGCGCCAAATTCGAGTGACACAAAACGGCCCATAATTCACTGCGGCATTGCGTACTGATGATTGGCCAAGCATGCTGTATGTCCCGCATGCTTGGCCAATCACAGCGCGCAAAAAACGAAGAGCCATAATTGGCCAAAGCCTGGGTGGCTTTGGCCAATTATGGCTCAGGGCTTTAGCACACGCCCCACACTATATAAGGCCGCCTGCTGGGCGGCCTCGTGTAGTGTGTTCGGGCTTGTTAATGAAAGCAGTCAGAGAGACAGAGAGATTGTCTTTTTAGATAGCTAGATAGAGCAGGCAGGCAGGCTAGTCAGTTTAGCTTAATTTACAGTGTGTAGAGTATATATATACATCCCTGGGAGTTGTACATATATTTATACACTGTATAGCTTAGATAGATCAGTTCTTCCTAATTTACTGTCAGGCAGGTGATTGTGCTATTTAACCACTAGCTGACGGCCGTACGACTTTGTGCGGCCGCAGCGCGGCTCTAAATCTCTAACGGCCGCCCCTTTCCTCGTTCCCCGCGCGCGCTCCCGAGTGCACAGCGGGGAACTGCTGTGCTGGCCGTATCCCTTGGACACAGCCAAACAGGTCGCGGTAAATAGCCAATCACAGCGGCTATTTACAGCACGATCTGTGTGGCCAATGAGAGATGATCTCATATGTAAACATATGAGATCATCTCTCATTGCCGGCTCTCCCCTCCTCACACAGACACCGCGTGTGAGGAGGGGAGAGAAATCCAAGTAACCAGTGACTAACCAGTGCCCCCAGGACCACCTGTGCCCCCCACAGTACCACAGTGCCCCCAGTACTACAGTGCCCCCCACAGTATCACAGTGCCCCCCACAGTGCCCACCACAGTACCACAGTGACCCCCACAGTACCACAGTGCCCCCCACAGTACCACAGTGCCCCCCAGTACTACAGTGCCCCCCAGTACTACAGTGCCCCCCACAGTACCACAGTGCCCCCCAGTACCACCGTGTGCCCACTGTGCCCACCAGTACCACTGTGCCCACCAGTACCACAGTGCCCACCTGTGCCCACCAGTACCACCGTGCCCACCAGTACTACTGTGCCCACCAGTACCACCGTGCCCACCAGTACCACCGTGCCCACCAGTACCACCATGTCCACCTGTGACAACCGTGCCCACCTGTGCCATGTGCCCACTGTGCCCACATGTGCCACCGTGCCCACCTGTGCCACCGTGCCCATCTGCCACCTCAGTGCACATCTGCAATCAGTGCCCACCTGTGCCACCTCATCAGTGCCTACCTGTGCCACAGTCAATCAGTGCACATCAGTACCCATCTCAGTGCCATCTGTGCCGCCTCATTAGTGCCATCTGTGCAGCCTCATTAGTGCCATCTGTGCCACCTCTTTAGTGCCATCTGTGCCGCCTCATCAGTGCCCACCTGTGTCCACCAGTACACAGGCCTCATCGGTGCACATCAGTACCCATCTCATCAGTACCCATCTCAGTGCCATCTGTGCCGCCTCAGTGCCATATGTGCCGCCTCAGTGCCATCTGTGGGCATTTGTACTTTCCTGGCTTGTTAGGGTCTCAAGAAATGAGAGGCCTTCAGTACATCAGGTGTGATCAGATTTTTATGATTTGCACTATAGCTTATAGACTCTAAAACTTTCACACAGACCAAATAATTTCCAAAAAATTTGGGTTATTTTTATCAAAGACATGTAGCAGTATAAATTGTGGCCAAAATTTATGAAGAAAAATTAATAATTTGCAAAATTGTATCACAGAAACTAAGAATTTTTGTTATTTTTTCCAAATTTTCTGTCTTTTTTCATTAATAGCGCAAAAAATAAAAAATGCAGAGGTGATCAAATACCACCAAAAGAAAGCTCTATTTGTGGGAAAAAAAGGACACAAAAATAATTTGGGTACAGTGTTGCATGACTGAGTAATTGTCATTCAAAGTGTAAGAGCGTTTTTGAATTCGAACGTTCGAGTCCCATAGACTTCAATGGGGTTCTAAATGTTCATGCGAATGGTCAGTCTGTTTGACGGTTCTGGTGCGAACCGAACACGGGGGGTGTTCAGCTCATCCCTACTCAGGACTTTTTTTGATTTTTTTCCTTAAAGGGACATGTTTGAATAAAAAATAAAAAATAATTTTTCTTTTAGATTTTTTTTTACTGACTGGGGGAGGGGGGGTGCCGCCCGGATGCCCCCTATGGACAGTCCGCCACTGGTTCATTTCTTCTTTATAAAATTGTTTAGACTTCACAACCAGACCTCCCCTCTTATCTGATAGACGTATTACTACATCTTTTTTGGACTCCAATGATGCAATGCCCTTTTTAACAAAAAAAGGGTCTCTAATTTTCCTTACTTTCATTTGGTCCAAATCGCTTAAGACCATATTATAAAAAACATCAATATGTTTGGTGTCTGAATTGGAAGGGTTGAACACACTTTTATTCCTAAGGTTGGAATGGGTACCAACTGGAATCAAGGAGGACCTTTTCGACAAAAAATACTTCTTGATATTTAATGTTCTTACAAACTTAGATATGTTCACATAAGTCTGAAACTTATTAGAATTCCTGACCGGAGCGAATTTTAGACCTTTGTCCAAAACTCGTAATTCATCTTCCGACAAAGTAGTCCCACTGATATTAAAAATACCAGTGCCTAATGGGATTTTATCCTTTTTAATTGTTCTTCTTCCAGCTCGTTTTCCTATCGTTCTCTCCCCCCCCCCCTGTTGTTTCCAGTTGGAGTTTGGGATGTAGGGCCCCACCATTGGGAAGGGTTCCCTAAAAAAAAACATTCTGATTCGTCTCTATTTGACCCCTTAAAATTGAGAGAGTCCATCGGATAGGACAACTAAAGAACAGAGAGAGGGAGTGGCCAAGAGACATTATCATAAGGTTTAGAAATTATGAAGATAAAGCGGAAATTTGGTCACAACTAAGAAGGAGGCCCCCCTGAGTTTTAAGGGAACGGAGATCCAGGTATTCACCGACCTTGCCGGGAAAACCCTGGCAAGGAGGAGACTGCTCAAACCACTGCTGGAACAGCTACGCTTACAGAACATTAAATATCAATGGGGCTTTCCAGCTTGTCTCATTGGACAGAAAGAGGGCATTTCGGCTAAGTTAACATTTCCAGAGGAACTAGAAGCCTTCTGTAATAAGCTGAATTACCAGGATGGGTGGATTAAGTAATAACACAATCTCAATAACCAAAAATAAATGATCCCGGGGGGTGGGGGGGCGGGGAGGTGGGGGAGGGTGGTGAACGGAGATCGCTCTTCTTTTCTGGCTCCCGGTCGGGCCCCCCCCCTCCGGTCCCTCACCGGAGGGGGGGGGGTGGAGGCGGGGCTAGACCCACCTCAAATAAAAGAACCGTGGGGAGGGGCGAAATGAGGGATCCATGGTTCAGAGGCCCTTATGTTTTGTGGACCCAGGGTGGGGGGGGGGTGGAGGGGGGGGGGAGGGAGGGGGGAGGGAAGGTGACCCCAAACAGGAGGTGGACAGGGTTTTTTTTGTTGTAGAATAAGAAAGAGATGGTAGTAATCAAATTTCTGTCCTACAATGTTAAGGGTCTAAATTCCGCGACCAAAAGGCATAGGGTGATGGAAGAAATTAAGCAATAAAGGGCCGACGTGGTCTCTCTGCAAGAGACACACCTGTCCTTAGAATTAAATGTAAAATTAGGTACCGCCTCCTACCCAGTATGGTTTTACGGGGACTCCATCTCAAAACGGGCCCGAGGTGTAGCAATAGGGTTTGCCAAAGATATGAGATTCACTGTGGAGGACAGAATAACAGACCCTGAAGGAAGATATTTATTTTTAAAGGGTAAACTCGGAAGCACTATATACACGCTGGCCAATATATATGCCCCTAACATAGGACCTGTAAAATATCTCAATAGGATCCTGGCTAAACTTAATGGGCCAGATTCAGCAAGACTTGCGCTGGAGTAATTCGATATGCGCCGCGTAACTGTGAATATGCGCCGTCGTTTCTATGTGGCCGTACCCACCAAACTAGATGCGACTGAAAACGGGCCATTTCCGATCGGCTTAACTTTCCGACGCCAGAGTCTCGTCAGCGCATAATTTCGTTTGGCGCATCAGTCGCGCCTATTGATTTCCCCTGCAAATATGCAAATGAGTGAGATTTCCCGATTCGCTAACGGATTAGCACCATACGCCGGCTACATGCGCCGCGCGTATCTCGTCCGTCCGGCGCAAAGTTATTTCTACAAATAGCTGCTTTATCTTTACTCCAGACGGCCTCAGGTCAGCAGGAGAGCAGCTCCAGCAGCAGCGTTACCGACGAAACTAGCAAGCTGAACAACCACACTTGCAAGGACAACACCTCTGTGTGCCAACATGCCAGGGGCAATCGTGGTCCTAGCACTAGTACTGGGTCCCCCGGAACGAAGGAGGCGGGCACGTGAGAGGATATACCACACGCGCATGAGCCTCTTTGGCATGGGGGATGAGGAGGTGTATCGCCTCTTCAGATTCAGCCCAGATGCAATACTTGAACTAACCACAACCCTGCAGGGTGACATCACCAGCCCAACACACCGCTCACAAGCAGTGCAGCCACTGGTGAAGGTACTGGCAACACTTCATTTCCTTGCAAGTGGAGCATTCCAGCGTACAAGTGGAGTGGTGGCTGGGATGTCACAATCCTCCATAAGCAGATGTGTGCACCAGGTTGTCCCTGCAATCCTCAGACGCATGTCCAACCAGTTCATCAGACCCACCACTGAGGAGCTGCGGCTGAAGGCAATGACAGATTTCTACAGCATTCCCACGCACCATCGGGGCCATTGATTGCACACATGTGGCACTACAGCCCCCCAGTGCCACAGAGCACATATACCGCAATCGGAAGCATTGGCATTCCATCAACGTACAGGTGATAGCCGATGCCCAACGCCTCATATGGCACGTCCGTGCCAAACACCCCGGGTCCAGCCATGACAGCTTCATATACAATCAGAGCCCCATCCCAGCAGAATTTGAGCAGAACATGTATGGGGACAGCTGGCTGGTTGGTGAGTGACATGGGTGGCAGCCATGACTATCCCCTCCCATGATGCACACCTCACAAGTGGCACATGCATGACTAACATCCTCCTGTCTTTTCCCTTCCAGGTGACTCTGCATATGCACTGGGACCCCATCTCATGACTCCTTTCCGGAACCCCCAAACCAGAGGAGAGAGAAAATACAATGAAGCACACATCAAAACCCGTGCAGTGGTGGAGCAAACATTTGGGCTCCTGAAGTCCCGTTTCCGCTGCTTGGATAAGTGCGGGGGGACCCTATTGTATTCCCCTACCTTTGTGTGTCAGATCATCGGTGCATGTTGCATTCTGCACAACTTTGCTATGAGAAAAGGCCTGCAGATTGACATACGTGATGACCTGACCCCCGACCCACACAGTCCCCACCTGCCAGAGGAGACCCAGTCTGCTGATGGAAGAGCAGTCAGGAGGGGACTCGCCGTAGGCATCTTTGGACACTAAACCAAAACATTAATCACACAGACAATGCATGCATGCACACCACTGATGTCCCTAGATCACACACACCACATGCACATCGCATTGGATTAGCCCAAGTCCAGCATGTAGGACTTGGGAGCAGCAACGCCAGCGTCAAGGCCCCAATGATGTTGCTGTCCATTCATACACCTTTCACACGTCATTCATACAGCCGTGGGGTTAACTTCACCACCACGGCCGAGGGTGACACCCCCTACTGGCAGGAGTGCCACCCCCTCACATTCACACACCATTCACACTGTCCCCTGCACTCCTGACCGTGTGCAGTAAAAAATTAAATACATATCTCATAACATGAGAAAAAAAATAAACAAAAACTCATAACCCGAGTATAAAAAAAATAAACAAAAACTCATAACCTGAGTATAAAAAAATAAACAAAAATAAACAAAAACTCATAACCTGAGTATAAAAAAAAAATATAAACAAAAAAAAAAGAAAACCCCTCATCTGGGATGACGGGGGCTCCTCCTTGGGGGCACTCTCGGGCTCCTCAGCTGCCTGGAGGGAGTGGGTGGTGGTGGGGGTGGGGGGGCATCTGGAGGAGGCTGATCCCCGGGTGGGCCACTCCTGGGAGCTGTTGGCTGCCTGCCCTCCAAGGCCACGGCAATACGGCTGAGATACAGGTTTGTCTGGGCCTGCATCCTCAGCTGGCGGGTGATATGATGCCGCTGGTCACGCTGCCGCTGCCTCCCCTCTTCCCTTATGGCAGCTGTGTTGGCGTTGACGGCTGCTGTCAGGTGCCATACATCAGCCTGCACCTCCCCCAGGCTGGTCACAACGTCCTGCACACGACTGGGCAGCTGTGACATGGAGCCCAGGCTGTCAGCGACCCGGTCTAAGTGGCCAGCAATCTCCCCCATCTGCTGGGTCTGCCTGGCGTGGTCCAACAGCACCTGGTCCTCGGTCCTCGACCAGATCAGACACCCCCTGGTCTTACGGGTCGCCTTCCTGGGGGCAGGAGAAGGTTGTCCCCGTGGAGATGGAGTCGCCCTTGAGGGGCTACCTAGGATGGGGGAGGGGATGACAGAGGGCCCTGCAGAGGAGGAGGACTCCTCCAATAATAACATAAAGTCCTGCTCAGGGACAGGCTCCTCCACAACCACCTCTGCAGAAGTGGTGTGGGCACTCTCCTCCACCTCGGTGTCTCCAGCACCCAGGGCCTCGTCATCTGGATCCCGTTGGGAGGTTGGGGTGGACTGGCCGGTAAGAGATGATGGCCCAGCTCCGTCATCTGTGGATGACACAAAGCAGACACATGTTGGTGGTCCCACACACTTGGCACATGTACCCTCCCCCCCCCCACATGCAACACATCAAATAGGGGATAAAAAACACTTACCTGTCCTGGAGCCTTCCTCCATGGAGTCATAGCCAGGGACCCCCTCCAACTGCTCCCTGTCCAGGCAGCGGGCGACCACCTCCTCCTCCGTGGTCAGGCTGACCGGACATGGTGGACCACCACCTGTGCCCCGCTCATGCCTCCTGATGGTGGCCACCTTGCCACGGACCTTGCGCCGCAGGTCGTTAATTTTTTTTTGTATGTCGCTAGCAGTCCGGGTGGAGTACCCTAACACATTGACCCTGGCAGCAATGGTCTCCAGGATGCCCTGCTTCCTCTCCCGGCTGGTCTTCCTACTTTTTTTCCCGTGGAGGAACTGATTAAACGTCTCCATAGCCGAGATGACCACCTCCTGGGAGTTGAAATTGAGGTTCCTCCTCTCTTTGGGGGTAGCGGGAGCAGCCATCACAGTGCAAAAGTATCTTCCCTGGGGTGGGGGGAAACGGAAATACTTTTGCGCCGGAATGGCGTTTCCGCTAGCGCTTTTATACGCGCAACGGAACACATTGCGCTGGCGTTTCCCGTGAATTGGTGCCGACGGAAGTTGTGAGCATGCGCACAAGGGGGCGAGTGGAGCCTCAATCACCGCGCATGCTCCGTGGATGATGCGCTGAACGTAAGCCTCTGCGCTGGGCTCCGCCCATCATTTACATATGATCACACCCACTTACACTTGCGTCGGGTTACGCCAGCGCATTATCGTTACTCTGGCGCAAGTTTACGCGCAACTGCTATGTGAATAACAGTACTTGCGCCGAAAGTGTCGGCGGAGTAACGTAAATGAGAAACGTTACTCCAAAGTAAAGAAGCGCCCATCTACCTGAATCTGGCCCATTGTGTTCGCCGAGGGCTACACGATAGTGATGGGCGATTTTAATTTCGGTATAAACCCAGGAGTCGATAGTACGTCTCGTGCGCAGGGGAAGAATTGTATATGGTTACAAAAACTTAAACGGAAATTACATGAAAGCCAGCTGATAGATGTATGGAGGATGTTACATCCATGGCTACGAGACTATACCTTTTTTTCCCCTGTACACGGGACTTACTCTAGATTAGACTACATCTTAGTAGATCACAGACTCCTGGATAAGGTAGTAGAGGCAAAAATTGAAATAACGACCCTCTCGGATCATGCCCCAATAACCATGTCAATAAGAACCCCCCTGCAACAAAATCCGACACCTACTTGGCACCTAAATGAAAACATGATAAGAGACGAGGATGGTGCGAATAGGGTGGAACAAGAACTCAATCACTTTTTCTCAATTAATGACAATGGGGAAATTTCAGGAGCTACCCTATGGGAGGCGCACAAAGCCTATATTCGAGGAATATTAATCGCCGAGGGGGCTAGGAAAAAAAAAGAGGAAAGTAGGAGGGTCTAGGAAAAAAAAAATACCAGTGCCTAATGGGATTTTATCCTTTTTAATTGTTCTTCTTCCAGCTTGTTTTCCTATCGTTCTCTTCTCCCCCCCCTGTTGTTTCCAGTTGGAGTTTGGGATGTAGGGCCCCACCATTGGGAAGGGTTCCCTAAAAAAAAACATTCTGATTCGTCTCTATTTGATAAAAGGGGCAAAGCGGTTATTGGTAGGCACAGGGTTGCCATATTGATTATAATCTTCCCTCCAATCATTATTTTGAGGATGACCCCCTCTAAATGTCGGTGGGAAGTTAGGTCTGCCCCTGTAATTGGTGTTATGTTGAAAATTACCATACGGTTGAGCCGCATAAGAGAGTGTGGGATGTTGGTAATTGCCTCTACCTCTGCCACCTCGACTGTTACCACCATGTCCTCTTGGGGGATAAGATGGACGGTTTTGTTGGTGGTCCTGATAAGGAGTACGTGGTCTAGGGATATTCGGAATCTGCTGCGTTTTTTCAGTGTGTGTCGGTTTGGATGTCTGGTCAGAGGACCCGACATTAGCCTGACACTTGAGAACTTCCTTCCGTGTGAAATCTCCAGAATCACTAATAAATGTACCCTTCTTTTTTTTTAGGCATCATTATGCCATTTTATCAGTTTGTTTTTCAACTCTTCTGACAACTTGGAAAAATCTGAATAATTTATATGTGTTTCCATTTTAACTTTAATGTCAGAGATTTGGTGTTCTAATGATTTCTTCTTTCTCTGTTTTCTCCTCAGTAGGAGTTCCATGAGTTTCTGACCCTTTTTATTAAAGAAGTCATACCGTTCCTGTAGGGATTCCTCATCATTTAAACCATCACTAGGTGGTATATCCCACCTGAGACGTCTTGGTACAAGTCCATCACGGATGTATTGTTCAAATTATGTGACATCCCACCAGGCCTTTATCTTTTTTTCAAACAGAACAGAGAGCCACGGTGTGCCCGCATAACCAGAGAGCCACACTGTACCCGTACCAACCAGAGAGCCGCGCTGTACCCGCACCAACCATAGAGCCACGCTGTACCCGCACCAGGCCCGGACTGGCCATAGGGAATACCGTGCAAATGCCCGGTGGGCCGCGGCGGCCCGTGGGCCGGTCGTGGCCTGCGAACGGCCCGCGGGCCGGCTGCGACCCGCGAACGGCCCTCGGCGACCAGCGGTCCATATGTCACGTCTCCCCAGGGTGTACACCACCAACACAGATAGTGAGAGCTCAGCTGGGGTATCAAAGCCAGCTCTGACACTTTTCCCCTCCCCTTGCTGCCCCCATGACCAGTTAGAGGAGAAGGGCTGCTTCTACTCCTCCCCCTCCTCTCTTCCTCTCCTCCTCTGTCTGCCCTGCCCACTCTCCCGACAGACACACTGTTCTGCTGCCTAAGGGATGTGGGCGGGAATATTCAAGCTAATGCCAAACAAAAAGGAAAGATGGAGTCTGATATCCATCCATTCATCCAGTCCCTCCTGCCTCTGGGTGAAAGTATGGAGTCTGATATCCATCCATTCATCCAGTCCCTCCTGCCTCTGGGTGAGTACACTGTACACTGATGTAGGGGTACCCTTCATCTCTCTCTCTCTCTCTCTTTTTCTCTTTTTTTTTCCTTTGCGCCCCCCCATGCCATCAAACGCAGCCACTGTGCCATCAATTGTTACCACTGTGCCATGCCATCAAAGGCAGCCACTGTGCCATTCCATCAAACACAGCCACTGTGCCATGCCATCAAACGCAGCCACTGTGCCATCAATTGTCACCACTGTGCCATGCAATCAAATGCAGTCACTGTGCCATTCCATCAAACACAGCCACTGTGCCATCAATTGTCACCACTGTGGCATGCCATCAAAGGCAGCCACTGTGCCATGCCATCAAACTCAGCCACTGTGGCATCAATTGTGACCACTGTGCCATGCCATCAAATGCAGTCACTGTGCCATGCCATCAAACACAGCCACTGTGCCATCAATTGTCACCACTGTCCCATGCCATCAAACACAGCCACATTGCCATCAAGTGTCACCACTGTGCCATGCCAACAAACACAGTCACTGTGCTATCAATTGTCACCACTGTGCCATGCCATCAAACGCAGCCACTGTGCCATTAATTGTCATCACTGTGCCATGCCATCAAACGCAGCAACTGTGCCATGCCATCAAACGCAGCCACTGTGCCCATCAATTGTTGCCACTGTGCCCTTTAATTGTCGCCACTGTGCCAATTGATGCCACTGTGCCCTTTAATTGTTGCCACTGTGCCCATTGTCGTGGCTGAGACAGAGGGGGCGGCGCTCTGGCGCCCTCTATAGACGCATCGCAACTGTCTATTTATCTATCTTCCTTCCCTTCTTTCTTTATATCTTTCTTTCTCTATCTATCTATCTATCTATCTATCTATCTATCTATCTATCTATCTATCTATCTATCTATCTATCTATCTATCTATCTATCTATCTATCTATCTATCTATCTATCTATCTTTATCTTCCTTCCATTCTTTCTTTATATCTTTCTTTCTCTATCTATCCATCTATCTATCTACCTTCCCTTCTATCTTCCTTTATCTATCTTCCTTCATTTCCTTCTTTCTTTCTATCTTTATCTATCTATCTCCACATCCCATCATTAACCCCTGCCGCCCCCCCCCCCCCCCCCGGCTGCTCAGTCTAAAATGCCCGGGCCTATTTTTTGTCCCAGTCCGGGCCTGACCCGCACCAACCAGAGAGCCACGCTGTACCCGCACCAACCAGAGAGCCATGCTGTACCCGCACCAACCAGAGAGGGAGTCACGATGTACCCGCACCACCAGAGAGAGAGCCCAGCTGTACCCACACTACCAGAGAGGGAGCCCCGCTGTACCCACACGACCAGAGAGGGAGAAAGACCAAGCCGCTGCCAGGGTACAGGCATGCTACACTACTGACTAGAGTCACCTCAGGCAACCCAGAGTGAGCGAACGTCCAGCCAGAGGGATCACAGTTGCGGTTTCACCAGGTCTGGTAAGAGGGCCTGTTGGCCATTATCCATTACTGTTCCTATGGACTGAGCCATTAGGAAGTGTCTAACCTGATATTCTCCCATCTATGCTGGGGGCAATTATTGCAGAAAATGACACCAAATGCTGTCAGTTTTTAGTGAGGAAACTAACACCAGTGCTGAGGGTCATTATTATGTACATTAGTACAGATACTGAAGATTTATTCTAGAAATCTGCATCAATGTGGGGGGTTATTATTGTTGCTACTGACACCAATGCTGGCGATTTTTATTGCGGAAACTGACAGCAAAGCTGGAGATTGTTATTGCAGAAACTGGCACTGATCCTGGGGGTTGTTATTTCCTTGGGGGGGGGGGCCTCCATTTTTTATAATATTGTTATTCAAAGTTGCTAGTTTATTGATAGTTGCATCAGGTTTCTCAATCCTTTGCATGCCTGCGCTTTATGTGATAATGACTAAACCCCTCATGACATTGTCAAAAAGGGACCGAGCATGGATGACCATAAATTGATGCCCCCCCTGAAAAAAGTTCAGCGGACGCCCATGCCTGCGGGGACAGTGTTTTTTCTCTCCCCCTATTCTTTTCTTTCCTCTCTATGGATCTCAATCGTTTTACAGGATAAATCTATTTTTACTCACTGAACTGCAACTACATTTTTAACATGTTTTTTCTAGATTTTTGGTTGATATTCTGTCTCTATCATTTAAAATACACCTATGATAAAAATGATAGATCCTTCATTTCTTTGTAAGTGCAATTTTTGTTGCAGATGATGCCGAATTTGTGTCATATAGTGCAGACATTTCTGGGAAAGTTTTGTACATCTACTGTGAACTGAAGGCCTCCAGGTTGCAATAATGCATTGCATTTTACAGAAAATTACAGCTCTGCATATTGAAAAGTAGGGTTGTCCCGATACCGATACTAGTATCGGTATCGGGACCGATACCGAGTATTTGCGGGAGTACTTGTACTTGTACTAAATAAAACACTTCCAGCCGCCACCGTTGCCGCCACCGCAAGCCGCCGCATACCACAAAGCCGTCGGCGCATACCGTCGTGTATTGTAATCGCCGCATTACAGGCACCTGTTTGAATTCTTAATGCCCGCCGCGTATAGACACTCCCTTTCTCGGGATTGGACGGATCTGTCCAATCCCGAGCAAGGGGGAGTGTCTATGCACTGAGCCGTGTATATAGACACTCCCCCTTGCTCGGGATTGGACGGATTTGTCCAATCCCGAGAAGGGGAGTGTCTATACGCGGCGGGCATTGAGAATTCAAACAGGTGCCTGTAATGCAGCGATTACAATACACGGCGGTATGCGGCATCATCTACTAAAGGTATGGGGGACAGGACATGGTTGCAATATGTGGGGGACAGGACATGGCTGCAATATGTGGGGGACAGGACATGGCTGCAATATGTGGGGGACAGGACATGGCTACAATATGTGGGGGACAGGACATGGCTGGAATATGTGGGGGACAGGACATGGCTGGAATATGTGGGAGACATGACATGGCTGCAATATGTGGGGGACATGATATGGCTGCAATATGTGGGGGACATGACATGGCTGCATCTATGGGGGGACAGGACATGGCTGCATATATGGGGGACAGGACATGGCTGTAATATGTGGGGGACATGACATGGCTGCAACATGTGGGGGACATGACATGGCTGCATATATGGGGGACAGGACATGGCTACAATATGTGGGGGACATGACATGGCTGCAATATGTGGGGGACATGACATGGCTGCAATATGTGGGGGACATGACATGGCTGCATATGTGGGGGACATGACATGGCTGCATATGTGGGGCACATGACATGGCTGCAATATGTGGGGGACATGACATGGCTGCAATATGTGGGGGACATGACATGGCTGCAATATGTGGGGGACAGGACATGGCTGCAATATGTGGGGGACAGGACATGGCTGCAATATGTGGGGGACAGGACATGGCTGCAATATGTGGAGGACAGGACATGGCTGCAATATGTGGGGGACAGGACATGGCTGCAATATGTGGGGGACAGGACATGGCTGCAATATGTGGGGGACAGGACATGGCTGCAATATGTGGGGGACAGGACATGGCTGCAATATGTGGGGGGACATGGCTGGGGGGACATGGCTGCATGTGGGGACACATTAAAAAAAGTATCGGTATTCGGTATCAGCGAGTATATGAAAAAAAGTATCGGTACTTGTACTCGGTCCTAAAAAAGTGGTATTGGGACAACCCTATTGAAAAGTAAAGGACATTTTGAATAACATTACATTACAATATGGCCTGTGTAGCAATTGTACCATTATTTTCCCCGCTGTATAAATAAAACAACAATTTTCTGACTTTTATTGCACTGTAATATATTTAATGGTTGCCTTTAGCAACTGTTTTCCTTTATTTTATTTGCAAGTGCCATCATTCTACTGGACAAGGTAAAGAACATGGGATAGTTGAAAAGGAACAACCAGTACTAGGGTAATCACTAAATATGTATTCTTGCAGGGTTACAGTGATTTGGCAGGTGTTTTGTGTGTTTTCCTTACTGCACCAGTAATTATTAGTTACCAGTATATATAATATTAATCTTCCGCGTCTATAAATGTGTAAATTAGATTTTACTGTAATAATTTGAATCCTATTCTCCAAAAGACGTGTTAACAATGTGACATGAAATGTATGAAAAAGAAGTAATGTTGTAATCTGCTAAGGGTTTTCTCTGTATTTATCTTTAGCATGCTGTTAAGCTGTGGAGGCTTTAATCAGATCAGTTATCTTCATTCCATAGTTAGAGGAGATTATTTTTAAAAGGCAAATAGGGTATATTGATTGGATGACAATCACTCTCTGATACTTATAATTACATTCCACTCACTCCTCCAGGGTTGTAGATCATTTATTATCCTGGGGTAGGGTTCAGCCTTGGGCACCCAGAGAACAATTAGGCAGTTCATGCATCATGCCGTGGCAAATTATGGGTGTGGCAAAATTGTGATAACAGTGGAAAGGTCTTAATGATTGAGCCTACTTACTGTGTAAACAATACTAGCCCTTGCACCCACAAAATATGCTTTAATTACTGTGCCACAAGCTAGAGTTACACAGACTTGTACAAACTTGTTTCATATGATTTTCTGCACACAGAATGCACTTTGTTAACCACTTGGTAACCGCCCCATTGTCAAAATACGTCCTGTTTTTAAAGATGCATATCTCGGTAACGGCAGCAGCTGCGGATTCGCCGCAAGATCGCCGTTATCCCACGCCCTCCGCCGCTTACCGTAGCCGGCGGTAATGGCAGAGGCGATCGGGTCCATTCGGCTCCTCAGCGGGGATGCAAGTGAGGGAAAAATCGCCCCCACCCGTCCCCATAGCTCTGCTGGGCGGAAGTGACATCAAAACGTCAGTGCCGCCCAGTGTCTTAAAGAAACATTTTTTTTTTCTGTCATTTGAAAAAATTACAGTTTAATTTTTTTTTCTTTTTTTTCATTTAAGTCTAAATATGAGATCTGAGGTCTTTTTGACCCCAGATCTCATATTTAAGAGGACCTGTCATGTTTTTTTCTATTACAAGGGATGTTTACATTCCTTGTAATAGGAATAAAAGTGATCAATTTCTTATTTTTTATTTATTTCAGTGTAAAAAATTAAATCCTGATCCTGTTGGACCTAAGTGCGGCCTTTGACACGGTAGACCACGGACTACTATTGGCTAGGCTAGCTAAAGTGGCCAAAGTCACGGAAGCGGATCTACCTTGGTTCTCCTCCTTCTTGGAAAACAGATCACAAATAGTGAAATTGGGATCTTTAACGTCAGAAATGTGTACGGTATCATGCGGGGTCTCTCAGGGATCCCCCTTGTCACCGGTACTATTCAACATATACCTCCGTCCCCTCTTTGAGATCATCAGCAACCTCTTATAGATAACTGGATGACATTCAGTTATCTAAAACTCAACGGTTCAAAAACAGAGCTTCTCCTGTTTCACGCAAACAGGAAAAGTCTCCTCACCTCAACTTGGATCCCACCGCCCATCCTGGGAAAAATTATCACCCCTAGCACCAAAGTCAAAAGTCTCTGAGTCATTTTTGACTCCCACATGACAATGGATGCACAAATAGGGGCGGTAGTCAGTGGATCCCATCATCTGTTGCGCCAGTTACGCCGACTCGCCCCTTTTATTCCTAAAGAGGACATTGCAGTCATGGTGGGAACAATCGTTAATTCCAGATACGACTATGCAAATGCCCTCTATTTAGGACTTCCCAAATACCAAATGACTCGTCTGCAAGTCGTTCAAAATACGGCTGCTCGATTAGTGACTGTTAAAAAACCATGGGAGTCAATCTCCCTTTCGCTAAGATCTCTTCACTGGCTACCA
This sequence comes from Rana kukunoris, assembly GCA_029574335.1. Lineage (NCBI taxonomy): Eukaryota > Metazoa > Chordata > Amphibia > Anura > Ranidae > Rana > Rana kukunoris. Next base: position 457,311,308 of record CM056049.1, on the reverse strand, counting down.
GTGAAAGACAGAATCACTTTTAAGGCTACTGTACATCCCAAAGGCAAGATACCAAAGGAGATCGGAGATTTGCTGTCCAAGGACCGCGACTGTGGAATGCACTACCAACCACCATCCGACTGGAGTCGGACCACTTGGCCTTCAGGAGAATGATTAAAACTCATCTCTTCTGAGGCAAAGCCTTCCTTTATCCTAGGAATGGAAACAGCGCCCAGAGGCGATTCAGTTTGCATGTGTTGCGCTCTATACGTTTTTCACTCACTCACTCAAAAACTAAATTAAAATAAATAAGAAAGCAAAAAAAAATGTTTTTAAAACGCCCCGTCCCGACAAGCTCGCACACAGAAGCAAACGCATACGCGAGTAGCGCCCGCATATTAAAACTGTGTTCAAACCACACAAGTGAGTTATCGCCGCGATCGTTAGAGCGAGAGCAATAATTCTAGCCCTAGACCTCCTCTGTATCTCAAAAAATGCAACCTGTAGAATTTTTGAAACGTCGCCTATCGAGATTTTTAAGGGTAAAAGTTTGACGCCATGCCACGAGCGGGGGCAATTTTTAAGCGTGACATGTTGGGTATCATTTTACTCGGCGTAACATTATCTTTCACAATATATAAAAAAAATGGGCCAAATTGTAGTGCAGGGCTGCCTTAATGCCTTAATGAGAGGGCACACCTGGGCACTTCCCTGGAGCCCCCGCTGCATGGGGGGCCTCTGCACTTTCCCCAAAGCAGCTGGCCCTTAAGCCCACGCTGCCCCAAAATTGGGGGCCCCATGATGGCACTGGGAGTGATGGATACACAGGGGAAGCATTCTAGCAGTGGTGTGCCGTGCTATGCAGAACGATACCTATTATTTCACAGCCAGCAGGGAGGGGCAGGACCCCGCCCCATGCAGCTTAAATGCTCTGGACTTGAAGGCTGTGGGGTAGGAGCTGAAGTGGGAGCTGCTGAGAGCCCACCTGCGGAAGTAGCATTGTGGATGGTGTCATGGTGAGCGCAGCTGTCAAGCACTGTTTACACTGAGAGGCTTGGAATGCCCGGAGGCGAGTGCAGTGCTGGAGGCAGGCACAGAGCCAAAAGTTTACATGCACTGTATCTCCACTGGAAAAGGGTACTACATGGATGGAATAATGGTGCTGGGGGATATCAAGGGTGTATGGGGAAAAACAATGCTGAGGGGGGATATGGGGTGTATAGGGGTTAGCAATGCTTGGGGTAGCTTGGATGGCTTTAGTGCTAGAGATTTCAGGGATTTAGAAAGGTCACAGTTTAGGGGGTATCAGGGATGTAGTGGGGTCACAATTAAAGGGGTATCTTATGGTATATAGTTACAGTGCTTGAGGGAATATCTAGGGTGTAGAGGAGTCAGAGTGCTGGGTGGATATCTGGGGTGTAGAGGGGTCAGAGTGCTGGGGGGATATCTGGGGTGTAGAGGGGTCAGAGTGCTGGGGGGATATCTTGGGGAAGAGGGGTCAAAGTGCTGGGAGATATCTAGTATGTAGAGGGGCCAGAGTGCTGGGGTGCTATCTGGGGGTGTAGAGGGGTCAGAGTGCTGGGGGGATATCTGGGGTGTAGAGGGTTTAGAGTGCTGGGTGGATATCTAGGGTGTAGAGGGGTCAGAGTGCTGGGGGATATCTGGGGTGTAGAGGGGTCAAACTGCTGGGGGGATATCTGGGGTGTAGAGGGGTCAGAGTGCTGGGGGGATATCTAGGGTGTAGAGGGGTCAGAGTGCTGGGGGGGATATCTGGGGTGTAGAGGGGTCAGAGTGATGGGGGGGATATCTGGGGTGTTGAGGGGTCAGAATGTTGGGGGGGTATCTTGGGTGTAGAGGGGTCAGAGTGCTGGGGGGATATCTGGGGTGTAGAGGGGTCAATATATTATATGTACAGGACAGCTTTGTTACTTTATGTATGTAGTATTTTCCCACGGTTTCCTTGCTGTATAGAATGATTGTTCATGTAGTTAATGCGGAGCTCCACCCAAAAGGGGAAGCTCCGCTTCTCTGCCTCCTAACTACTCGATGTCTGTTTCCATTGTAGGGGCCCCAGAACATTACTTTGCCCAAGGGTCCATGATGCTATTAAGATGGCCCTGGTGTAGTGTTAAGGAGCATGCCATATATAACCCAGTGTACAACGAACAATGGTCCCGAGTATGTCATATACAGTCTGGTTTACAGTGGTTGGGAGTATGTCATACAGCTCGGCATAAAGAATGCAGTAGCAAGGAGTGTTTCCTATACACCCTTACATACATAGTGCAGTAGTCAGAAGTCATATACAGCCCAGGATACAGAGTGCAGTGGCCAAGAGTATGTCATATACAGTCTGGCATACTATGCAGAATTCAAGTCATGATCAGGTTATATACAGCCCAAGATACAGAGTTCAGTGGTTAATAAACATAGGAGAGATGTGCCAGGGTGCCCTATAGTGTAGTAAGTTAGTTCATTACAATTAAGTTATAAAAGCAAATAATATGCACTAACAAGTGGGGACAGAGGTAAGGCATCTCATAGGTGGTGTCAGTCCAGGGCCAGAGTGGATGGATAGATGATAATGTGAATACAGGATGTAGCTCCAAGATGCAGAGCCGCTGAAGCTGCTGCCATGAGCAGAGAGCCGCTGGGACTGAGACCACTGGTTATGGTGATGAACCGCTGTCAGTAGAAGATATCCCCACTAGTGTATGCTGTCGTGAGCCACTGTGTATGTTGGAAAAGCATCATGCTTCTTTCTTCAACCCTATGCATACAGAGTGCAGTGGTCAGGCGTATGTCATATACAGTCCGGCATACAAAGTGCAGTAGTCATGATCATGTCATGTGAAACCCAGAGTAAAAAGTTAAGTGGTCAGGACTGTGACATATACAGCCCAGCATCCAGAGTTCAGTGGTTGGAAGCATGTTACATACAGCCCACTAGGGATGAGCTTTATGTTCGAGTCGAACATTAGTTCGACTCGAACATTGGCTGTTCGCCTGTACGGCGAACAGCGAACAATTTGGGGTGTTCGTGGCAAATTCGAAAAGTCTATGGGAGAAATCAAAAGTGCTAATTTTAAAGGTTAATATGCAAGTTATTGTCATAAAACGTGTTTGGGGACCTGGGTCCTGCCCCAGGGGACATGTATCAATGCAACAAAAACGTTTTAAAAATGGCTGTTTTTTCGGGAGCAGTGATTTTAATAATGCTTAAAGTGAAACAATAAATGTGAAATATTTCTTTACATTTTGTACCTGGAGGTGTGTATAGTATGCCTGTAAAGTAGCGCATGTTTCACATGTTTAGAACTGTCCCTGCACAAAGTGTCATTTCTAAAGGAAAACAAATATTTAAATTAACTTGTGGCTAATTTGAATCAAAGTCATTAAAAAAGGCAGGGGTCCCCCCCCCCCCACAGTCCATTACCAGGCCCTTTGGGTCTGGTATGATTATTAAGGGGAACCCGAGCCCTAAAAAAACAGCGTAGGGGTCCCCCCAAATTCCATATCAGGCCCTTCAGGTCTGGTATGGATATTCGTTGTAAAGGTTTTTATTAAGATTTCATGTAATTACAGTATAGATGACACATTGAGGAGAGATTGCATGAACACGGACGCAGCCGTATAATGGAGCATAAGAATACATCAATTAATATATAATACAGTATTAAAAAGGTTTCAAAGCGTCTTGTATGTAGTCAGATGTTATATAAGAGAGAAAATGAAAATTACTAAAAGACAAAAGTCTGATACCGTCAATAATAACAGAATAAAAACAGAAATATTATTGAGGACTAAGCAACCTGGGTTTTCAATGAGTTTCTAAAAATAGATTGCAAATATACCAGGAAAAGTAAGTGTCTTAGTAAACAATTTAATTATAAAATACAGATAAGGGAACAGAAGAGGGGAAAGGGAAAGGGGGAGGGGTCAGATACACTTCTTAGTATGGCAGTAAGATCAAACATGAGGAGGTCATGTCCCAGGTTTATATTGTTTGTATATATCAGATGAAGTAAAGTTAAGCCAATCAGACCATGTGTCATTAAATAGTTTTTGAGTATCCTTCGCTTGATGAATTAGTTGTTCCATTTCCATGTTTCTTTGGGTGCGATTAAACCAATCAGTGACGGAAGGGGGGATAGTGGATTTCCATCTAACTGGAATGCACATCCTAGCTGAATTAATTAAGTGCATGGTTAATGATCGGTAATAGCCTTTTGGTAATGAGGGAGAATAATGGAGTAAAAATTGAGCAGGTTTGAATTCTAAATCAATAGAGGTTATCAAGGAGATATATTCATGGACCTTTTTCCAGTATGGTTGTATAGCAGAGCAGGACCACCATATGTGAAGGAAAGAACCTATTTCATGATTACATCTCCAGCAGGTCTTAGATATCGAGGAGTTAATTCGATGTAGTTTAAGAGGGGTCATATACCATCTGGAAAGAATTTTTATAAGCGTTTTCTTGAGTTTGTACATGAATCGATCCTTTATGTATAAATTTGTATACATTCCTCCATTCCGAGTCAGATAGATCAAGCGAAAGATCTCTTTCCCATAGTTGATTGGCCCAGTTAATTTTAGGGGTTTGGGTGGAAAATAGCAAAGCATATGTAGATGAAACCAGGTGTTTAAGCGGTTCTCCATTTTCACACCACTTTTCAAAATCAGTTTTTTCCCTAGACCAATTTGGTATTGGGTTCGGTTTTAAGAAAAATGTTCTTAATTGTACATAAGTCCAGAAAGGGAATGATTCTGTGTTGAGCTTGATATTCAAATCTGTTTGTGATATTAATTTGCCATTCATGAAAAATTGTCCTGCCTTAACAGATGAATGAGGCCAGCCGTCAGTAAAAAAATCAGGTTGCATGCCTGGTTGAAAATCAGGGTTAAGTTTGATAGGAGTCATTGGGCCATTTACAGAAGAAATTTTGTGTTTGTTGCATGACTTTCGAAATGCAAGGATGGTTGGATGGATCAGCGGGTGTTGTTTACACGATAAGGGAACATTGTGAGGTTTGATCCATGGGATCTGTGAAAGAGGGATTGGCGAAAAGTTGTTTTCCAATTTAACCCAGTCTTTGTAAATATAGTGAATATTCCAATCGATAATTCTGGTCAGACAGCAAGCCTGATGGTATTTATATATGTCTGGTAGACCTATTCCTCCTGACGGTTTAGGGGTGGTGAGCCTGTCATAACTTAGTCTCGGGCGTTGTTTATTCCATACGAAGTCTGTGCACATTCTCTTAAACGAAGAGAAAAATGCTTGAGGAATCAATATGGGGACAGTTTGTAGGATGTATAAAATTCTTGGAAGAACATTCATTTTGATGATTGCAGCCCTACCGAACCATGAAAAAAGTCCAGAGGACCATTTCAATAAGTCAGATCGAATGTTATGTAGTAGGGGGACTATAGTTCAGGGAGTATAAGTCAGCTAAGCAAAGTGGAAGCTGTATACCTAAATATTTAATTGCTTGAGTACTCCACGAAAATGGGAAGTCGGATCGACATATGTTGCATAATGTTGACGGTAGGGAGATGTTAAGGGCCGTAGATTTAGAAAAATTTATTTGGAAATTCGTCAGATTTCTGAAATTAGTGAAGTCTTCTAGTAAGTTAGGTAAAGAGGTAGTTGGATCCGTCAAAAACATAAGAATGTCATCCGCAAAGGCGGCTAGCTTATAGGTTTGTCCTTTAATATCTACACCTCTAATGGTGGGATTAGTCCTAATGCGATTCAACAGCGGTTCTAATGTAAGTATGAAAATTAGTGGGGAAAGGGGGCATCCTTGGCGGGTTCCGTTTGATACAGAGAAGGCGTCCATTCACACGTACCTTAGCAGTGGGATTGGAATATAGTATAGATATAAAGTTCAACATGACAGAAGGGAGGCCTATAGCTCTCAAAGTGTCCATCATGTAATCCCATGCCACTCTGTCGAACGCCTTCTCCGCATCCAACGAGAGTAGGAAACCAGGAGTTTTAGATGACGTGAGCCAATGATGTATATTGATGGCTTTAATGGTGTTGTCTTTCGCTTCTCTGCCAGGAACAAAGCCTACTTGGTCCAGGTCAATTAAATTAGGAAGGAGGGGGAGTAGTCTATTTGCGAGGGTTTTTGCGAACCATTTCAGGTCCACATTTAATAGCGAAATCGGTCTATAGTTAGTGACCAAAGAATGGTCCTTGTCAGGTTTTGGAATTAGTACTATATGTGCCGATAGTAGGTCGCGTGGTGGTTTGGAAGGACTAGCAAAAGAATTAAAGGCCGATAGGAAGAATGGGGAGAGGGTTTCAGCAAAGGCTTTGTAGTAACCCACTGTGAGTCCGTCAGGGCCAGGACTCTTACCTGGCTTCATCTGTTTAAGTGCTAAATCTATTTCCATTTTATTTAGAGGTGTATCGAGTTGTAATTTCATATCATCAGAGATTTGGTATGGATATTAAGGGTAATCCCGCCACAAAATAAAAAAAAATGGCGTGGGGTGCCCCCAAAAATCCATACCAGACCCTTATCCAAGCATGCAACCTGGCAGGCCACAGGAAAAGAGGAGGGGATGAGAGAGCCCCCCCCCCTCATGAACTGTACCAGGCCACATGCCTTCAACATGTCATACCCACAACCCTTGCCGGTGGTTGCAGGGGTCTGCGGGCAGGGGGCTTATCGAAATCTGGAAGCCCCCTTTAACAAAGGGGACCCCAAGATTTCGCCCCCCCCCCCATGTGAATTGGTAACGGGAACATTGTACCCCTACCATTTCACAAAGAAAGTGTAAAAACATTGTAAAAAAAAAACACACAGACAAAGTTGGGATAAGTCCTTTATTAAAAATAAGAAAATAAAAAATACAAAAAAACATTCCAGTGATGCAACCCAGTCTGTCCAGCGTTGTTCTCTATGTCCCGCAGTGATCCGATATCCGGCGATGCTGCAGTCTCCAGTCTCCACTTCACGCGAAACCCCCACGACGTAAGAGGGGGCAGGGTCATCTGACATAATTGGGTATTCCCCGCTTGCCAGGGCAGGGTCACCTGCCGGCTCTCTTTTCTTCTTTTCTGAGCAGCAGCTTTCTCTCCTTTCTTCAGCTCCCAGTACCATGCAGCCCATGATGTGTGTCCAGTTGGTGAAGCTAAATGTCCAGATATGCATGCAGCAAATCAGGTTCCTTCTTTTTGGAGGCTGAGCTGTCCAATTATGGCCTAGGCTGTGTGACCCCTGCCCCTTAAAGTGAATGCCAGACTGCACTGTGGACGGGCACTTGGGGTGGAGGGTTTGAACCAACCCACAAAAATCTTTTAGCCTAACCAGGGCTGGTGCAAGGATTTTTGACACCCCAGGCAAAACCTAATTTTGCCGCCACCCTTGGCTCCACCCCTGACCCCACCCCCTTTGCCCTGCCCATGTACTTATGTACTTTTGTATTTATCGTTTTAGCGGTCTTTCTTCCTCGGCACGAAGCGGCGTATCCTTCCGGGTATAGGCGTTCCTAAATCAAGCGCAGTTGATTGACGGGCTTGGATAGCGCGTCACGCCTTCCGAAAATACCCGAAGTGACACTCGGCAATTTACAGCGCCTGCGCAGTCAGCTCTACACGGCAGACGCAGGCACCGTATAGCGCCGTAAACAGCCAAGTGTCACTTAGGATATTTTTGGAAGGCGTGACGCGCTATCCAAGCCCGTCAATCAACTGCGCTTGTTTTAGGAACGCCTACTCCCCGCAGAAATCCCCACTCGGAGCCAGAGAAGAAAGAGCGCTAAAACGATAAGTACAAAAAATAAATAAAAAATCCAGCATACTGCAGATGTCAGCAGTGTGCTGGATCTAGTGGCAGAAAGTTGATTTTTGGGTGAACCTTTGCTTTAAGGTGGCAGTCCCTACATGTATATCCTTACCTAGGTAGAATAAAAATATGAAAGGAAAAAAGTATATAGGTGTTGGCGCCTCCTAGTGTTAACGATGCCTGCTTATGCAAGTGAAAGTGCAATGTGTTAAAGGGGAGTTCCACCCACAATTTCACTTTTTAAATATAAATACCCCTGTAATACACAAGCTTAATGTATTGTAGTAAAGTTAGTCTGTAAACTAAGGTCCGTTTTGTTAGGTTGTTACAGCATTTAGATATAATCTAGAAATAGACCGTGGCCATCTTAAGTGTGGGCATCATGAAGCCAGACTATATGACTTCCTGAATTTCAGCTTTGCAAATCTCGCACATGCTCAGTGCTGCACAAGCAATGTAATAGGTTTCAGTCAGGTTTGCAAGGACTACTGGGAAACATGATGCCTATCCCAGAAACAGACAGAGGACAGAGGGAGGAGAGCACTGCAGTGCTTAAAGCGGCCCCAGGGCCAGTCCAGCCCTGCTTCTGGCGAATCTAGGGGGGGGGGAGCGGTCACCCTCCCTTGCCCTATGGAGCGGACGCCCATAGGGGGGGGGAGCGGTCACCCTCCCTTGCCCTATGGAGCGGACGCCCATACCTTCTCGCACCCTATGTTGCCTCCTGAATACAGGGAGTACCTGGATGTGTTTGATAAGGTGCGTGCTGTTGCCTTGCCTCCGCACCGCCCCTATGATTGTGCCATTGATTTACAACCTGGTGCCATTCCTCCTCGTGGCAAGGTATATCCTTTGTCGGTTCCGGAGAATAATGCCATGAAGGAGTATGTGAGGGAGGCGCTTTCCCGGGGGCACATTCGCAAGTCCTCTTCCCCGGAAGGGGCTGGATTTTTCTTTGTCAAAAAGAAGGGCGGTGAACTGAGGCCGTGCATTGACTATAGGGGCCTAAATCGCATCACGATTAAAAATGCATACCCGATTCCGTTGATTTCCGAGTTGTTTGACCGCCTCAAGGGAGCAACGGCCTTTACCAAACTCTATCTGAGGGCTGCGTACAATCTTGTAAGGATCAAGGCGGGTGACGATTGGAAGACTGCGTTCAACACCAGGACCAGTCATTATGAATCCCTGGTTATGCCCTTTGGGTTGTGCAATGCGCCCACAGTCTTCCAGGAATTTATCAATAATGTTTTCCGTGACTTGTTGCAGCAGTGTGTGGTGGTCTATTTGGACGATATCTTGGTGTAACGGTCACCACCGCTTACGATCTTCCATCCAACCACGACAAGCTTATCTGACACACTGCGACAATCTTGCATACACGATCCGTATCCATTCCCATAAACAAGACGAGACTCAAGCTCTGCACTTGCTTCAAAGATATGACAATTTATTGGTATTTTCTCAGCTTCTTATACAGTCTCAAGCATAATGCAGTTAGTCACAGGACAATGTAGTCTCCACCCCCCTTCACACCATGGGGGGCTTCAATCACACTCTAAAAGGCATTCAGGTAAGCTAACCATGTAGACTTGTCGGCACCGTATCTTCAATAGTGTTCAATTAACCTTGAATAATACACAGACATCTAGTTGAATAAGTTATCTAGACAGCTTTATCACACAATGGCAGAGTCTTGTGAGAGTGGGTGCAATCAACACCTTCAACGGAATGTCTTTACAGTGAATAGCCAACACCTTAAGATATTTCAATAGAGGAGAGTGCGCATGCGCGAGGGTTCCAAGATGGCCGCGTGATCCGGAGCTCCGTCGTACACTGCTCCCGCGGCACCGACTGCAGCCTTCAGAGGGATCCTTCCCGCACACCAACGAGTGCCCCAGACTCCCACCGACCCGATCTATCCCCCTATATGACGAGCGCCCCGGTTCGTCGGGATCTCGGGCCGCTATTCGATCAGGCCCAGCCATCCAGGGGATCCAAGATGGCCGCCGCAGCACAGCCTTCCGCAGCACACGTTGAGGGACACCCTGAGCTGAGGCAGGTAATCGCTCCAGCAACCCTGTCCTTTACTCCAGCTCATCAGAGTGCGGTTCCCTCTCTAATGACTCCCTCACCAGCATCCACCGAGTCCCTGCTGAGCCGGACCTTTGGTGATGCAGGCCACATTTCAACAGGCATGTCAGTGCATATGCAACAGGAGAGCCCCTTTCCCAATGTGCTATCCCCAGAACCTTTTTCTGATGATCTATTCTATAAATTGTCAGCTCTCCTGGACAGGGGTCTGGCCTCTACGGCTTCTAAAATAACCGCAGATATCAAGGCTGATTTCCAGAATTTGGGCTCAAGGATGGAATCAATTGAACACAAGCTAGATCTCACAGTTTCCGCCACTAACCAGAACTTTGGTCATATACAAACACTACAGGACAGACTAGATTCGGCTCTCATCAGGATTGATGAACTCGAAGACAGATCCAGAAGGGACAATTTCAGGATCAGGGGTCTCCCAGAGGCTATAACGGATGTTGTCCAAGCTACCCATGAGCTGATATCATCTCTGATCCCGAATATCCCGCAACATCGCCTGGAACTTGATAGGGTTCATAGGGCTCTGGGACTCCCCAGAAAAGATGGCACTCCTAGGGATGTTATCGTAAAGCCTCATTTTTTTCTGGTTAAAGAAGAAATAATGAAACAAGCCAGAGCATCGAATCAAATCCTGTGTCAGGGTCATCCTGTTCAAATTTTCACCGATCTGTCCCAATCCACAATTCAGAGACGCCGTTCCCTGAAACCTTTGCTTTCGGTCCTGTCTCAAAATGCTATAAAATATTGGTGGTCTTTTCCATTCGCTGTCAAATTTTCTATTGCTGGGAAGTACTATTCTTTTTCCTCTCTTCAAGAGGGAGAGAAGATCCTTCTCTCTCTGAAGTTAATTTCCCTGGAAGCTGTCATGGACACATCAAACCATTCGCTCAACCCAGCCAAACGCCCTTCTCCGAACAGTCCGCTTACCTCGCTTTGGGACAAACCGAAGTCAAAGAAACAGAAAGATGTCCTTCAAACCTGAAAGATCTAGAAGGGAATAAGACTTTGGTTCCTTTTTTGGTTTGTTCCCTGTGGGTGGGGGGTTATGGCACTCCTCTCCATAAGGGTCTGGTCTATCCCTCTGTTGGCCTTAGGCTTCTGACAATAAGTTCTCTCTAATTGATTTAAAACATTGTTTTTTCTTTCTTTTCTTTTTTTTATATGTATATTCCCGTTGTTTTTATTAGGTGCCCGGGAGCTGAGTACCTTGCATGCGCCTCCACCTATCTCTCGGTTTCTTCGGAGTCCGTGAGATGGGTTGTCTGCAGTTTTTTTTGCAGACCTTTTTGAAAGGATCTGGCTCTGGGGGACCTCTGTGCCTCCTGGAGTCTGATCCGCCTCTCCCAGAGGGATTATCTGTGATCTCTCTGTCTTTTCATTCTATTTCTCTCTCTTTTCTCTTCTCCATCTTCTCTCCTTCCTACCCCCTCTTTCCCTTGCACCTCGGGAACATTGTCATCTTTGTCTCTTTTTTTTGTTTTTTGTCAGGCATAATTTGGGAGCCCCGTATGCATCTCACTCTTGGATGGACGTCTCATCTGCTTGCTGTTGTGGGTCTGGTTTTGGTTGAGGTAAGTGTCGCAGGGATTTTTCGCATTTCTTTTCCTCCCCTCAATGGCTGACAAACCCATTCCGGTCCTTAAAATAGCCTCTCACAATACTCAGGGCCTTAATTCCCCCATCAAACGGAGAAAGCTCTTTGACAACTATAAATCGCTTAAATGCGATGTTATTTTATTACAGGAAACCCACTTTCCCAGGCGATACAGTCCTTCTTTCCTTCACCATAATTTTCCTACATTTTACCTAGCGAGCGCAGAGGATAAAACTAAGGGGGTGGCGATAATATTTTCCAAATCTTCTAATTTTTCCTGGCGTGCTGAATTTAGAGACCCGGATGGTAGGTTCCTATTAGTTAAAGGCCTGATTGATAACCATATGTTCTCTTTTATTTCGTATTACGCTCCGAATAAAGGCCAATTACCCTTCTTTCGTTCTATGCTTTCTACTTTGAGCCCGCTGATTGAAGGGACCCCCATCTTTGGGGGTGACTCCAACTTGGCGCTGGACCAGGAGCTTGATAAATCTAAGACCAATTTAAAACGTCCCACTAGGGCTAGTTTGAAATTTGCCCGTCTTCTTCATGTACACGGCTTAGCTGATGTCTGGCGGGAGCAAAATCCAACAACTAGGGACTTTGCTCATTTTTCTTTCCCACATCAATCTTACGCCAGGATTGATCATATCCTGATGTTCACTTCCCATCTACCTACTGTATCAGGTTCCAAGATCCTGGATTCGTCCCTCTCTGATCACTCCATAGTTGTAGCTGTTATTTATAATCCCTCTCGTAATCCTAAACCTTTTCAATGGAGACTCAATGAATCCCTCTTGTCCGACCCCGTAGTCCTAGCTGAAGTTAATAAAGCTCTCTCTGAATACTTTACCTTAAATAACACTGGGGATGTCTCGGCTGAGGTTCTTTGGGCGGCCCATAAAGCTACCGTTAGAGGAAAAATTATCCAATTAGCTTCTAAAATGAAAAGGGAACGGAAAGTTGACATTGATAGACTTGAAAAGTTATACACTTCCCTTAAATCCCAACACAAGGCATGCCCCTCTAACGCTCTATTGACCCAAATAGAAGCTGTTAGGCTGGAGCTTAATCTCGCCCTTACTACACGGGCTGAAAAAGCGCTTAGATGGAGTGGTGCTAAATTTTATTCTCAAAAGGACAAATTGGGAAGAATGCTTGCTACCAAATTGTCACCCAGAGCAAAACTTCTTACTCTTCCCAGGATTAGGACCCATCAACAGTTTACAACCTCTGATCCCTCTAAAATCCTTGCTGTGTTCAGGGATTTCTATGGTAAATTATATGGTTCTAGTCGACAGGCTTCTGAGAGTTCTATTTCTCAGTTCCTAGACACCCTCCCTATCCCTAAACTTTCAGCGGATCACATAGCCGCTATGGAGGTTCCGATCTCTGTGGCTGAAACGTTGGAAGTTATTAAAAGCCTGAAAAGGGGTTCGGCACCTGGTCCGGACGGCTTTTCAGTGTCGTATTATAAATCATTCTCAGAGCCTCTAGCCCCCTTTATGACAAAGTTTTTTAATGAAAAGGTTTCTGGAAGTCCCCTTGGTGCGGAATTGAACTCTGCATTCATAACTGTCATACCCAAACCTGATAAGAATCCGGAAGATGTTGGGAACTATAGACCAATCTCGCTGATAAACAACGACGTTAAAATCCTCACCAAGATCCTTGCTAATAGATTGAATTCCTTCATCAGCCTGTACGTACATAAGGATCAGGTGGGCTTTATCCCAGGTCGGCAGGGGCCTGACCAGACTAGAAGAGTCATCGACATCATGTCGATTCTCCAATCTAACTGGCCAGGAGGGCTGAAGCAACAGGGTATGCTCTTGGCGCTAGATATCCAAAAAGCTTTCGACACAGTCTCTTGGCCTAATATCTTTACACTTTTAGATAGATGGGGTTTTGGTTGTCGTTTTTTGGGTATTTTAAAGGCTCTATATTCCTTCCCCACGGCGCGTATTCGTATACAGGGGTATTACTCCTCTCCGGTTCAAATAGCAAGAGGCACGAGGCAGGGTTGCCCTCTCTCCCCTATTATTTTCGCTATAGCCATGGAAACGCTTGCGATTGCGATTAGAGAAAACCCAGACGTGATGGGGGTCTCCTGTGGTCCCAAGATGCACAAATGTGGCCTTTTTGCCGACGACTTGATTTTATTTGTTACGTCCCCTTTGATCTCCATTCCCAACATAAATAAGATTCTTGACATCTTTGGGGCTGCCTCGGGTCTGCTAGTCAATTTCTCTAAATCTCTTGCTCTTAATGTTTCACTCGATCCCGAGACGGTATCCCTGTTAAAACGAGACTTCCGGTTCGAATGGAGTGACTCTGCTATCAAATACCTCGGCATCTTCCTCACGCCTAAATTTGAAACTCTTTACACCCGAAATTATCCCCCTATGTATCGTAAATTGGAACAGGACCTGAAATCTTGGTCTAGACTTAATTTGTCATGGCTGGGTAGAATAAATGCCGTAAAAATGACCCTGCTTCCTAGGCTTCTCTACCTTTTCCGAGCCCTCCCGATCCCTTTGAGGAAGGATCACTTGAATTCCTTCCAGAGCAAAGTTTTGAAATTTATCTGGGGAAGTTCAGGTTATAGGATTAAACAACAATCTCTCTTCCATTCCAGGAAACAGGGTGGTATAGGACTGCCCCACTTATATAATTATTACTTGGCTTCGAGATTGGCCCAATTCTCCATAATTTTTACAAATTGGAATAAACCTGACTGGGTACAGATTGAACGACAGGCAGTTCCTCTACACACCCTGGACTTCCTCGCATGGATGGCCCCCAAGTCGAGACCTCCTATACTTTCTCCTACCCTCTCTCACTCGTATGCGTTATGGGATAAGTTGAAGTTGAATCCCAACCTCACATCTGATGTTAAACCCTTGTCTCACCTCTTTCGTAACCCAAATTTTCCCCCTGGACTGGATATATTAGCTTTTCGATGGTGGATTGATAAGGGACTGTATCGCCTGGGTCAGTTTTTCACCCCTACTGGTCCTGTTTCCCTATCTTATTGTATAAGTAAACTAGAACTCCCACCTTCTGAGAGATTCCGCTTTTTTCAAATTAATCATTTTTTACATAGCATATGTTCCTCCAAGCCCCACCCTTATAAATTCACAGATTTTGAATTATTTTGCAGTCAGTCCATTGAGGGGAGGGGAGGCATATCGATTGTCTATGCGTCACTTTCCTCTCCAACCGCTAAATCTTCTTTCATGCTTGCATGGGAGGAGGATTTTCAGTTTAAGTGGAACCTGGAGACCTGGCAAGCAGCTGTTTCTTCAGCTTTTAAAGGTATCATTAACGTTTCTCTTATAGAAGCCAGTCTGAAGGTCATAACTAGATGGTACCTAACTCCTTCTAAGTTGGCTAGAATTTTCCCCTCAGCCGACCCTTTATGTTTTAGGGGTTGTCAGTTGTTGGGCTCTTTTGCGCATATTTGGTGGGAGTGCCCTAGAATCAGGCCGTTCTGGAGAAAGATTCTTTTAACTATTAAGAAGGTTACCGGTTACGAAATTGTAGGACATCCAGAGTCCTTCTTGTTGAACGCTCACCTTCCTAGAACTTCTAAACAGACACGCAGATTGATTCATTTTATTTTGCTGGGTGCAAAGATTACTTTGGCCAAAGCATGGAAACTACCGAGAGTCTCTGTTAAGGCAGTGATCAGGAAGATCTCCTGGATCATGTGCCAGGAAAAGGTGGCCGCCATGCTGAATGACTCATTGCCTGGTTTTGAATTGATCTGGAGTCCTTGGGCTCAGTTTATGGGTATTTCGCTCATCCCGGGAACCTAGGTCAATTTTTAGTTAGGTTTACTTTTAGCCTGCTCGGATGATCTCTTCCCGTGGTGCATCCCCCCTCATTCCCCTACTCCCACTCTCTCTTTCTATCTTCCTACTCTTTTCACCTTTTTTCTTCCCTTTTTTTTTGAGCTCTCCCTTTCCTTTGTCCCTTTCCTTTTTTTTTTTCTTTTTTCTTTCCTTTAGTACTATTGTTTAATACGGATTTCATTCCTGCATCATTCCGTTTGGAGATGTTCTATATATTTTTGGTTCCTCCCCGGTGTGGAGTTGCCCGGGGTGTCCCCACCCGCTTACACAGTGAGTTCCCTTTGGGGTGCTGGTGGCTGGGGACTCTCCGGTGATACTACTTTCCTGGGCCTTTAATGACAGTGTTGGGATATCTTTTGAGGCATTGTTAACCAGGGGGGTGGTCGAAAGATCTGCCTCTGCTTGTATCGCGGGTCTCACCCAGTAGTCAACCATGAGTCCATATCTCCACTGTCCTGACTTTTCTATTTCTGATGTTTGCAGAAATGGTTGTTTTATGTACTGTTTCTTATTTTTTGTTATTTCTTTTATGACAATAAAAACCTTTGAAAGTAAGATATTTCAATAGCATATTATACAAAGGTATGACTCACTCTGGTCTTGTAGACCTGAATTAACACCTTTCCAAATCATGTGTGCCCAGATTGAATAGCTAACCGCTTTTGATATTTGAAGACATCCTGCAAACATGAATAATTATTAATGTCCCTTATTAATGTCTTCTGTAATATATGAATTATGATTCTTTGTCACCCTATGGCCCTAGTGGACATAAGGTGACCCTAGACATAGGAATATCTCAGTCTGTCACGGGCTATTCCGTTACATCTCTCCCTTTTCTGTTAATGAGGAGCAGAGGCCTATGACACTCTGCTCTGTTGCCAGCTCTTCTGCTGGGTTGCTGTGAGTGGAGACCACAGTCCCACCCACCACCACAGGGTCCCCCTCTTCCGTTAGTGGAGAGCAGAGGTCCGTGACCCTCTGTTCTGTTGCCAGCTCTTCTGCTGGGTTGCTGTGAGTGGAGACCACAGTCCCATCCACTACCACAGGGTCCCCCACTTCCGTTAGTAAAGAGCAGAGGTCCATGACCCTCTGTTCTGTTGCCAGCTCTTCCGCTGGGTTGCTGTGAGTGGAGACCACAGTCCCATCCACTACCACAGGGTCCCCCTCTTCCGGTAGTTGGGAGCAGAGACCTGGGGCACCAGGGATGAAAATCTCAATTTTTTCCACTGCCGATTCATCAGTCAGGATTTCACAGTTATCTGACCTTTCCTCATAGTCCCAGGCAATGGGAGCCCCATCCTGCTGCTGAGCTGAGTCTAGCAGCTGTCTGTAGGTGACCTCCAGCTCCCATTCTTAAATGGCCAGAAATTCTAAATCTTCCTGTGACCAGTGGCCTCCCGAGATATTCAATTTCTTCTCTCTGTGCTCCATTATGTCCTCCAAGCGCCACTCCCGATCATCCCCAAAGTCGGAATCACTGGACATCCTCCAATATAATAATCCCAGGCCATCATAGTCATAGCCTTCTGTGGGGCTGTCATCTGCTGGCCACGGGCACTCTTGGGCTACATACCACTGGAGGGCTCTGTAGCTTTCATCCAGCTGCATCTCTGCCCGGATCAGCCTGCTTAACTCAGCTGTTCACTCCTGCTTCGGTTGTTTCCTCAACAACAGCATTCGTACGTCATACTGTGGCCAGTACCTTGCATAGATGGAGGGCAGGACCTTTCCTTGGTTTTGCTGCTCCCGAGCTAACGCTTCCTTCCAGAGTTGGCACCGAATCACATCCGACCATTCCAACAGGACCTCCTCTGATGCTGGTCCTCTATGCTGTATCCGCATCTCTTGTAACCTTCTTTGGAATTCCTCTTCCATGGAGACTTGTATCTGCACCTCTCCTCTCCCTTTAGCTGGTGCTGCTGTGACTTCAGCTGCTGCAGCACTTCTTCGCTGTAGCAAGGTGGCATTCAGAGCCGCAATAACTCGGTCCCTGATCTCCGGTGGAGGGTTAGGACCATAATGTGCCAGTCTTAGGTTAACAGCCCGATGAAAACTTTCTTCCTCGGGTGTCCTGTCCGTTACGGCGGGCCTTTTAGCTCTATCCATTTTGACCAGTTCTGCGATAATGTCCCTTTTCTTACAGTTGCTGACCGGTCTGCCCCGGCTCTCCAGTAAGTCCATGAGGGAAGAGAGCTTCATCCGTTCATACACCGTCTCCATTGTCATGTGCCCTTGTAGCCGTCCTTCTGGTGATGGAATCATCCTGCTGCTGTGCCACCAAATATAACGGTCACCACCGCTTACGACCTTCCATCCATCCACGACAAGCTTATCTGACACACTGCGACAATCTTGCATACACGATCCATATCCATTCCCATAAACAAGACGAGACTCAAGCTCTGCACTTGCTTCTAAGATATGACCATTTATTGGTATTTTCTCAGCTTCTTATACAGTCTCAAGCATAATGCAGTTAGTCACAGGACAATGTAGTCTCCACCCCCTTCAGACCATGGGGGGCTTCAATCACACTCTAAAAGGCATTCAGGTAAGCTAACCATGGAGACTTGTCGGCACCGTATCTTCAATAGTGTTCAATTAACCTTGAATAATACACAGATATCTAGTTGAATAAGTTATCTAGACAGCTTTATCACACAATGGCAGAGTCTTGTGAGAGTGGGTGCAATCAACACCTTCAACGGAATGTCTTTACAGTGAATAGCCAACACCTTAAGATATTTCAATAGCATATTATACAAAGGTATGACTCACTCTGGTCTTGTAGACCTGAATTAACACCTTTCCAAATCATGTGTGCCCAGATTGAATAGCTAACCGCTTTTGATATTTGAAGACATCCTGCAAACATGAATTATTATTAATGTCCCTTATTAATGTCTTCTGTAATATATGAATTATGATTCTTTGTCACCCTATGGCCCTAGTGGACATAAGGTGACCCTAGACATAGGAATATCTCAGTCTGTCACGGGCCATTCCGTTACACTTGGTATACTCCGAATCCATGGAGAACCACATTCTGGATGTCAAGCGAGTGTTGCAACGGTTACGAGAGAACAAGCTCTTCGGTAAGCTTGAGAAATGCGAATTTCACCGATCCCAGGTAACCTTTTTAGGTTACATCATTTCCGCGGAGGGGTTCTCCATGGACCCTGAGAAGGTTTCGGCAGTCCTTCAGTGGCCCCAGCCCAGTGGTCTTCGTTCCCTGCAGCACTTTCTGGACTTTGCCAATTATTATCGGAAGTTCATCAGGGACTTTTCCAGGTTGGCCAAGCCTCTCACAGATCTGACCAAGAAGGGCAGTAATTCCCATGTCTGGCCGGCCGTGGCCATACAGACTTTCGAGGCTCTAAAGTCTGCCTTTGCTTTGGCTCCTATATTGTCTCATCCCAACCCTCGGCTGCCCTTTGTCCTTGAGGTGGACGCGTCTGAGACGGGAGTAGGCGCTCTTCTGTCTCAGCGTCGGACACCAGAGGGTCCTCTGCTTCCCTGTGGGTTTTACTCCAGGAAAATGTCTCCTGCAGAGTGCAACTACCAGATTGGCGACAGAGAGTTGTTAGCCATCGTGCAGGCTCTCAAGGAGTGGAGGTACCTGCTTGAGGGTTCGGTGGTCCCGGTTCTCATTCTGACGGACCACAAGAACCTGACTTACCTTTCGGAGGCCAAGAGATTGACACCCCGTCAGGCCAGATGGGCTCTGTTTCTGTCACGTTTTAATTATGTGGTCTCCTATTTACCCGGTTCCAAGAACGTCAGGGCTGATGCCTTATCACACCAGTACTCCGAGCTGTCTAGGGAGGAATCGCTACCGACTTCGGTCATACCTCCAAATCAGATCTTGGCCGCCATCCGCACCAGCTTGATCTCTCCCCTTGGAGAGCAGATTTTGGTGGCCCAATCTGGTGCTCCCCCTGGGAGGCCCGATGGCAGATGCTTTGTGCCTGAGGAGTTGCGTACCCGGCTGTTGCGAACCTATCATAACTCCAAGACGGCAGGGCATCCTAGGAAGAATCAGCTATTCTGGGTGGTCTCACGTTTGTTCTGGTGGCCTTCTCTACGCTCCGATATTACCGCATATGTAGCGGCCTGCTCTGTCTGTGCCCAGAACAAGTCCCCTTGGCACCTTCCGTTGGGACTTCTACAACCCATTGCAGCTGGGGAGCGCCCATGGTCACACCTGGGGCTGGACTTCATTGTGGACCTTCCTGCGTCCCGAGGCCATACGGTCATTCTCATGATTGTGGATCGGTTCTCCAAAATGTGCCACTGTGTTCCACTCAAGAAATTACCCTCTGCACAAGAGTTGGCCAGGGTTTTCGCCAGGGAGGTTTTCCAGTTGCACGGTTTGCCCAAAGAGATAGTCTCGGATCGGGGAAGTCAGTTTGTGTCCAGGTTCTGGCGCGCCTTTTGCTCTCAGTTGGCGATTCGACTCTCTTTCTCTTCGGCTTACCACCCGCAGTCCAATGGGGCCGCTGAGCGATCCAATTAGGCCCTGGAACAATTCCTTTGTTGCTACGTCTCTGATCATCAGGACAATTGGGTCGATCTTCTGCCCTGGGCTGAGTTTGCCAGGAACGTTCCTCTGGGACGTCTCCCTTCACTGCCAATTATGGGTTCCAACCTGCCGTGTTACCGGAATCATTCTCTTCCCAAGATATTCCGGCGGTGGAGGATCACCTTTCTGCTCTACGTGCTTCATGGGTACAGATCCAGAGGTCCCTCCAGGTCTCTGCGCAGCGCCAGAAACTCAAGGCTGATCGCAGACGGTTGCCTGCTCCTTCATACCAGGTCGGAGACCGTGTATGGTTGTCCACTCGCAATCTCAACCTCCGAGTGCCCACTCCTAAGCTGGCTCCCCGCTTTGTTGGTCCCTTCCGTGTGCTCCGCAGGGTGAACCTGGTTGCCTATGTCCTTGCGCTTCCACCTGGCATGCAGGTTTCCAATGTGTTTCACGTTTTCCTGTTGAAACCGCTAGTGTGCAATCGCTTCACCTCATCGGTTCCCCGGCCTCACCCTGTCCAGGTGGGCGATCATGAGGAGTATGAGGTGAGCGATATCCTGGACTCACGCTTGGTCCGTGGTCGGTTGCAGTTCTTGGTCCATTGGCACGGTTATGGTCCAGAGGAGCGTTCATGGGTTCCCTCCACTGATGTTTATGCTCTTGCCCTCCTCCGAGCCTTCCACGCGCACTTCCCTCAGAAACCGTTTTTTGCGCCGCGGAGAAGGGGCCCTTGAGGGGGAGGTACTGTCATGGACTTACCTCCTTCCTGGCTTCTTATCACTGACATGTGCTGGCAGCCATCTTGCTTTCTGAGCTTCTTGTAACTTCCTACTCCCTGCGGCTCCTCCTTCCCATTGGGAGGAGCTGGACGCTCAGCATATATTTAAGATGCTTGCTGCAGCATTCCGTTGCTTGGGCCTCTGTGTTAAGACCTGCCTCTCAGCCTACCTTCATTGTGCTGCTGTTCTGGTTACCGACCCATCTTCTACGGACGTTCCTTCTGGCTCCTGATCCCTGGCTTTGTTTCACCACCTTCCTGGTTACAGACTCCGGCTGGACTGACTCCCATCTCTGGCTATCGATCCTGGCTCCGGTGGAAGACTCTCCTGCCTGTTTACATCTGTCTGGACTTTAACCTTGTTGTTTGGCTTTTAATAAAGAACCTTTTCTTTCATTCATCCGTTTGTGTACATCAGATTCATGACACCCGGGAACCGCCAGTGCTAATAATCCCATGATGCATCGCGCGGCATCAGGCTCCACACACTGTGACTGACAAGACTCAGGAAAAGGGGAGGTTCCGGGGGACGCTGTGCTGCGGACGGTACACCTTCTCTTGTCACACACAGACTGTCAGTCATTGTGGACACTGGACAGAGAGAGAGCTGAGAAGGGAGGGGCTGCTGCTGCCTCATGTGAGTCGGCTCTTTCTGCTGAAAAGGAGGATCATTGATTGCTGGACACGGATGGACTTTTGTTGACACAGGAGATGAGATGATCACAGACAGTACTGTATGTATTTATCACATTAAACAGCGGAGGGCGCCCAGGCGGGGGGGGCGCGAGTGCGGGACCTATCTAAGCCACTTGTGACACACGCTGATGTCAGTCAGACTCACTCAGAGCAGAGAACAGGAGCCCCGCGAGCGAGGGGGGTCTGCCTAGCGGCGCTGCTTGACATGTCAGGACTGAGGACGCTGCCGCCTGCCAGCATTTTGTGGAGGACAGTGCGGGAGTAATAGCGGTCGGGCGTTCCTAGGCGACAGTGCGCTCTAGGTGGTCGCCTAATCCGCCTAGTGGTAGCGCCGGCCCTGAGCCTAACCCTTAAGCTTGTAATTTTCACAGTGCTATTCTACCCCAGAGGCAAAAGAAGTGAGAACAACTTCCCCAAACCTAAAAGTACAAAACTATTCTTCAAACTGCAGTGGGAAAATAGAAGGGTATCAAGTTGAAGAAAAGTTTAAGCACCAGAACAAATCTATTATACTCATGCTGTCTAGCACATCAGATCTCTTTTAACATAGATTTATGGTGTAGGAAAATATTTTTTGAAGTAATTTTCAAATTTCTATGTTTAGTAGAGTTTGCTGATTGTTTTTAAATTGTATATTTGTATTCCCGACCTCTAGACTCATGATATCCATCCAGAGGTGTATTTAGGTTTTTTGCTGCCCTAGGCCTGACTAAACTTGCGCACCCCCTATTTTAAATATGACCCACCCCTTCCTGTCAAGGCCACACCCCTTCTTCTTTAAGACCCGCCCTGGCATATTCATGGGAAGAGGACAGAGGAATGCCCTGGGAGAAGGACAGAGGGACGCCCTGGGAGAAGGACAGAGGGTTGCCATGGGTGACGGACAGAGGGACGCCCTGGGAAGAGGACAGAGGTACACCGTGGGAAAAGGACAGAGGGACGCCAATGGAAGAGGACAGAGGGATGCCGTGGGAAGAGGACAGCGGGACGCCGTGGGAAAAGGATGTCGTGGGAAAAGGATGTTGTGGGAAGAGGACAGAGGGATGCTGAGGGAAAAGGATGCCGTGGGAAGAGGACAGGGGACGCCGTGGGAAAAGGACAGAGGGACGCCAATGGAAGAGGACAGAGGGATGCCGTGGGAAGAGGACAGCGGGACGCCGTGGGAAAAGGATGTTGTGGGAAAAGGATGTTGTGGGAAGAGGACAGAGGGATGCTGAGGGAAAAGGATGCCGTGGGAAGAGGACAGGGGACGCCGTGGGAAGGGGACAGAGAGGGACGTTGTGGCGGTCAATAAGGCCTAGAGAATAGCAGGTTAGGCACTTCCTAATGATAGTAATGGCTCACAGCATTTATGCATGACCCCTTTTCTGTTTCCCACTGTTATTCCCTGTGGCGACCACTGCATGCCTGCTAAGGTAACGCCTAACCACTGAAGGGATTAATAACAAAACCCCCCCTTCTCTCTCTGTCTTCTCACTGAGGTGGCTACCTCCTCTTCAGCGTTTAGCTCCCAAGCAACCTGCACCCAGAGCCTTTACCTGGTCTAAGGGAATCTGGGGATACAGTGGACGGGTCACCTCGCCATCTACCTCTGACCACTGTTTACCAACAGATGAGGACATTATTCAATATTTTATTATTTTATACAAAGAACACCTACCATATGCCCAGGAGGTTGGTTAGATAACAACACTGTATATTTCTTATTCTACCACTAGCGGTCGGACCAATGTTTTTTTGGAAACTTGATTGATCCACTTCTATGCGCCTGATGAAGCGTCCTGTATGCAAAACATGTCGAGAGTAAAAGCAAGACTTACCTTTTCACAGACTTGATCTCAGCTTCAAGAACCAAAAAACGTATACATAATCTCTGATGCTATATGTCCTCATGTTATGAGTGTATTTGCATAAGTATAAGCTTCTTTACCTTGTGTTATATGTACTGAGATTATATGTTGATATTATACGATTTTATGGAATTTTGTTTTTTAATCTTCTTTGTATGTGTTTTCTATTAATAAATATTTATAGTTTTTTACACTAACTACTTGTACCACCAAAAGTCCACTTTATTAGTCCAGATTAATTTCCATTTCCACAGTAATGGATAATGGCTATGGATAAATGGATAATGGCCAATAGGCCCTCTTATCAGACCCAGCGAAATCGCAACAGTGATCCCTCTGGCTGGACAATCGCTCACTCTGGGTTGATCGGGGTGACTCTAGTCAGTAGTGTAGCATGTCTGTATCCTGGCAGTGGCTCTGTCATTCTCCCTCTCTGGGGGTGTGGGTACAACGTGGCTCTCGCTCTGGTGGTGCGGGTACAGTGTAGCTCCATCTCTGGTGGTGCGGGTACAGCGGTTACAGCATGGCTACCTCTCTGGTGGTGTGGGAACAGCGGTTACAGCGTGGCTACCTCTCTGGTGGTGCGGGTACAGCATGGTTCCCTCTCTGGTGGTGCGGGTACAGCGTGGCTCACTGGTGGTGTGGGAACAGCGTGGCTCTCTGGTGGCGCGGAGTACAGTGTGGCGTGGGGTACAGCGCGGCTCTCTGGTGGTGCGGGGTACAGTGTGGCTCCCTCTCTGGTTTCCCAAGCACAGTATTCTCTTTTGCGCCTCTTCTAACACCTCCTCCCACCAGCAGAGTGCTTACATGCTGGGGCTGTAGCTTAGTGTCTATGGACACACTGGGGCCAGAGACTTAATTTCCCATGATGGCCCCCCTCCCCACAGAGTCTTGTTATTGGCCCTCTGCTGTGGCCAATTATGGGGAGGTAAACAGCGGGCAGAGAGCTGGGCGGCGGCACTGTGAATCCAATTAGAGCCGCTCTCTCTCTTTCTTCCTTCGGCTTACAGAGAGGAGAGGGGGCGGCGGGGGAGATACAGACATCCCGCAGCTCTCCTCTCCCTGTCACAGCGCTGCTGCTGAGTTCTCTGGCAAATAGAGCAGCAGCGCTGTGACAGGGACAGGAGAGCTGCGGGATGCATGAGTCGGGTGGAGGGCGCGGGGACCATTTTCAGGGGGTGGGGGGCGGCCTAGGCCAGCATACATCCCTGTATCCATCTAGAGTTGTTTGGGACTGAGCCCCAGACCTTTTCTTGTGGCCCATGAGGTTAGCCACAAATACTTGCAGATTGCCAGAAACAATGTGTTTCTCATGCATGCCCAACCCAGAGCCTCAGCTTCCAGACTACTTGCTGCACAAGTGTCTGCAAAAGTCCTCTTGAGAATGTTCACTTCTGAAGCTAATCTGTTTCTATTCCCCCACCCATATAGCTCTATGGTCCTAGCTCCTGCCTTATCCTGTCTGAGAACCTGTTCCTGCTCTGCAGTATTGTCTGAGCAGAAGGGGTGGATAGAGTCTCTTCTCAACGAGTGGTGATATAAGATGAGCTTGCCACAAAGGGCAAGATCCACAGACAGCAGCCGCCTGCGCAGCGTGTCCCATATACGCTACGCCGATGTAAGTCACAGCGGCGTATTGCTAATCCTCAATGAAATGCCGCTGTAACTTATGGCGGCGTAGCGTAAATGGGCCAGCGTTCGCAGGTGTAATTCAAATTGACTGGGGGGGGTGTGTTTTATTATAATTATGAATGACCCAACGCAAACGCTTTTTTTTTAACTGTGCATGCGCCGGCCGTGGACGTATCCTAGTGCGCATGCGTGAAATCACGCCGCAAATAGTCAATGAAACGACGTGAATGTAACTTACGCTCAGGCCCATTCTGGATCGGCGTAAACGACGTCCAATACGACGCGGTCCCGACGTCCATACTTAACATTGGCTGCGCCTCCATATAGCAGGTGTAGCTTTACGCCGGAGATACGCTTACGTAAACGAAGTAAAAGGCTTGCGTCGGCCGCTCGTTCGTTTGTTCGTGGATTGCCGTAACTTGCTCATTTGCATATTTTACGCTGGAAATAGACGGAAGCGCCCCTAGCTTCCAGCGTAAATATGCATCTAAGATACCATGGTGTAAGAAAATTACGCCAGTCGTATCTTAGCGTAAGGCCGGCGTATCTTGTTTTCTGGATAGAAAACAAAGACACGCTGGCGGGCAATTCGAATAACGCCGGTATCTGTAGATACACCGGCTTAATTCTCTGTGGATCTGGCCCAAAGAGTCTATTGTATTCAGTCAGTCTCACTAGGTTAATAGACATGCACAGAGAAAGAGTAAAGCACAATTGTTTGCATCATGACTGAGCAAGAAGCGTGTAGTGTGAAGAAGCAAGAAAGACCTCTGCCGGGTTAGCCCCCCCATATAAAAAATTTTGACTTTTTTTTATTTAGTTTGTTAGATCTTTGTTAGATCAGGTTAGATCAATCAATGTTTGCGTTAGATCTCACACAGAAAAAGCAATATTAAGAGTTATTTGCTGGGGGGGCTAACCCGTCATCAGCCCCCCCCTATCAAATTTTCTGGCCGAAAATCATTCAGGCTGATAGATATTCGTTAGATCCGGTAAGATCAAGTGGTTTTAACGTTAGATCTCACATAATTATAGACTTATTAAGTGATTAATGAGGGGGGGCTGGCCCCCCCTTATCAATTTTTTGGGACAAAAATCATTCAGGCTAATAAATATTCGTTAGATCCGGTAAGATCAAGTGGTTTGAACGTTAGATCTCACATCATTTCAGAGATATTCCACATAAAAAACTAGATTTTTAGGTGGTACATATGTATGGACATATGGACGGGTTGGCCCCCCCTTATGAAATTTTCTGGCCGAAAATCATTCAGGCTAATAGATATTCGTTAGATCCGGTAAGATCAAGTGGTTTTAACGTTAGATCTCACATAATTTCAGAGATATTCCACATACAAATACAGATATTGGATGTATACAAGGACAAAGTAGGGGGGGCTGGCCCCCCCTTATCAATATTTTTGGCCAAAAATCATTCAGGCTGATAGATATTCGTTAGATCCGGTAAGATCAAGTGGTTTTAACGTTAGATCTCACATAATTACAGACTTATTAAGTGATTAATGAGGGGGGGCTGGCCCCCCCTTATAAATTTTTTGGGCCAAAAATCATTCAGGCTGATAGATATTCGTTAGATCCGGTAAGATCAAGTGGTTTTAACGTTAGATCTCACATAATTATAGACTTATTAAGTGATTAATGAGGGGGGGCTGGCCCCCCCCTTATCAATTTTTTGGGACAAAAATCATTCAGGCTAATAGATATTCGTTAGATCCGGTAAGATCAAATGGTTTGAACGTTAGATCTCACATCGTTTCCGAGATATTCCACATAAAAAACTAGATTTTTAGGTGGTACATATGTATGGACATATGGACGGGTTGGCCCCCCCTTATGAAATTTTCTGGCCGAAAATCATTCAGGCTAATAGATATTTGTTAGATCCGGTAAGATCAAGTGGTTTTAACGTTAGATCTCACATCATTTCAGAGATATTCCACATACAAATACAGATATTGGATGTATACAAGGACAAATGAGGGGGGGCTGGCCCCCCCTTATCAATATTTTTGGCCGAAAATCATTCAGGCTGATAGATATTCGTTAGATCCGGTAAGATCAAGTGGTTTTAACGTTAGATCTCACATTGTTTCCGAGATATTCCACATAAAAAAAAATGGTAGGTGGTACATATGCATGGACATATGGACGGGTTGGTCCCCCCTTATGAAATTTTCTGGCCGAAAATCATTCAGGCTAATAGATATTCGTTAATCACACATACCTACTGACCTGGCTGGTCTCAGGGTGCTGGCCTGGCTGGTCTTAGGGTGCTGGCCTGGCTGGTCTCAGGGTGCTGGCCTGGCTGGTCTCAGGGTGCTGTACACCCCCCCATGTCCACCTCTGGGTTCATCTCTGTACCCCCCCATGTCCACCTCTGTACCCCCCCATGTCTACCTCGGTACCCCCCCATGTCTACCTCGGTACCCCCCCATGTCCACCTCGGTACCCCCCCATGTCCACCCCTGTTCCCCCACATGTCCACCTTTGTACCCCCCATGTAAACCTCTGCACCCCCCCATGTCCACCTCTGTGTTCACCTCTGTGCCCCCTCCACCTCTGTTCCCCCCCCCCATGTCCACCTCTGTACTCCCTCATGTCCACCTCTACCCCGTCCACCTCTGTGTTCACCCCTGTTCCTCCCCATGTCCACCTCTGTACCCCCGTCCACCTCTGTGTCCACCTCTGTACCCCCTCATGTCCACCTCTACCCCGTCCACCTCTGTACCCCCTCTCCCATGTCCACCTCTGCACCCCCCATGTCCACCTCTGTGTTCACCTCTGTACCCCCCCCATGTCCACCTCTGTACCCCTCATGTCCACCTCTGTTCCCCCTGTCCACCTGTGTTCACCACTGTACCCCCCCGTGTTCACCACTGTACCCCCCCAATGTCCGCCACTGTACCCATGTCCACCACTGTACCCCTCATGTCCACCACTGTACCCCCTCCACCTCTGTTCCCCCGGTCCACCTGTGTTCACCACTGTACCCCCCCATGTCCACCACTGTACCCCCCATGTCCACCACTGTACCCCCTATGTCCATCTCTGTACCCCCTCCACGTCAACCTCTGTACCCCCCCCATGTGCTCTGTGTTAGTTCTTACCTTTGCACTTTCCTATTCTGAACCACAAGATAATGATTGGTTGCTAGGGCCACCTAGCAACCAATCACCTGCTACATCTCTGGCATTTCCTGTCCTCCGTTTAACGCTGCCTTACCATCTCTCGCTGTCCCTGTTGTACAAGAGAGCGAGAGACTGTTTTTTACTCCTTGCTCGCGGCGGCCGGTATGTATGTCACCCGGGTAGCGGTACAGTCCGCACCCGACGCGGTCACCCCCACACCCTGTCACAGCTCTCCCCCTGCACTGTCAGTTTTTTACACTCCGTGGCCGCTGACAGACACGCCGCGCTGTCACTGATGCATAGAGGGGACTTGGAGGAGGGGGTGTCGTGGCCGCCCGACACCCCCCCAGCATGTGACACCCGAGGTGAATCGCCCCCGCCCCCTAGTTAGTACGGCACTGCAAAAGCTGCCCGAGTCCTGCAAAGGGAACGGCGTTCCTGCAGTAAAATAAGTGCAGGGACGTCGTTCCCACATGTTCCCGCAGGACTCGAGCCCTGGTATGCTCAATGGCACTCATCACTAGTACATGTGAAAATGCTCAGTATCTGCTCCGATATAGATTCTAGAGCAGGTATCTGTGCATTCCTACCAAATATCCCTGTAATTATGGATATTCAAATGTTAAAACCACTTGATCTTACCGGATCTAACGAATATCCATTAGCCTGAATGATTTTTTGCCAGAAAATTTGATAAGAGGGGGCCAACCCGTCCATATGTCCATACATATGTACCACCTAAAAATCTAGTTTTTTATGTGGAATATCTCGGAAACGATGTGAGATCTAACGTTCAAACCACTTGATCTTACCGGATCTAACGAATATCTATTAGCCTGAATGATTTTTGTCCCAAAAAATTGATAAGGGGGGGCCAGCCCCCCTCATTAATCACTTAATAAGTCTGTAATTATGTGAGATCTAACGTTAAAACCACTTGATCTTACCGGATCTAACGAATATCTATCAGCCTGAATGATTTTTGGCCAAAAATATTGATAAGGGGGGGCCAGCCCCCCTACTTTGTCCTTGTATACATCCAATATCTGTATTTGTATGTGGAATATCTCTGAAATGATGTGAGATCTAACGTTAAAACCACTTGATCTTACCGGATCTAACGAATATCTATTAGCCTGAATGATTTTCGGCCAGAAAATTTCATAAGGGGGGCCAACCCGTCCATATGTCCATACATATGTACCACCTAAAAATCTAGTTTTTTATGTGGAATATCTCGGAAACGATGTGAGATCTAACGTTCAAACCACTTGATCTTACCGGATCTAACGAATATCTATTAGCCTGAATGATTTTTGTCCCAAAAAATTGATAAGGGGGGGCTGGCCCCCCTCATTAATCACTTAATAAGTCTGTAATTATGTGAGATCTAACGTTAAAACCACTTGGTCTTACCGGATCTAACGAATATCTATCAGCCTGAATGATTTTTGGCCAAAAATATTGATAAGGGGGGGCCAGCCCCCCCTCATTTGTCCTTGTATACATCCAATATCTGTATTTGTATGTGGAATATCTCTGAAATGATGTGAGATCTAACGTTAAAACCACTTGATCTTACCGGATCTAACGAATATCTATCAGCCTGAATGATTTTTGGCCCAAAAAATGTATAAGGGGGGGCCAGCCCCCCTCATTAATCACTTAATAAGTCTGTAATTATGTGAGATCTAACGTTAAAACCACTTGGTCTTACCGGATCTAACGAATATCTATCAGCCTGAATGATTTTTGGCCAAAAATATTGATAAGGGGGGGCCAGCCCCCCCTCATTTGTCCTTGTATACATCCAATATCTGTATTTGTATGTGGAATATCTCTGAAATGATGTGAGATCTAACGTTAAAACCACTTGATCTTACCGGATCTAACGAATATCCATTAGCCTGAATGATTTTCGGACAGAAAATTTCATAAGGGGGGGCCAACCCGTCCATATGTCCATACATATGTACCACCTAAAAATCTAGTTTTTTATGTGGAATATCTCGGAAACGATGTGAGATCTAACGTTCAAACCACTTGATCTTACCGGATCTAACGAATATCTATTAGCCTGAATGATTTTTGTCCCAAAAAATTGATAAGGGGGGGCCAGCCCCCCCTCATTAATCACTTAATAAGTCTATAATTATGTGAGATCTAACGTTAAAACCACTTGATCTTACCGGATCTAACGAATATCTATCAGCCTGAATGATTTTTGGCCCAAAAAATGTATAAGGGGGGGCCAGCCCCCCCTCATTAATCACTTAATAAGTCTGTAATTATGTGAGATCTAACGTTAAAACCACTTGATCTTACCGGATCTAACGAATATCTATCAGCCTGAATGATTTTTGGCCAAAAATATTGATAAGGGGGGGCCAGCCCCCCTACTTTGTCCTTGAATACATCCAATATCTGTATTTGTATGTGGAATATCTCTGAAATGATGTGAGATCTAACGTTAAAACCACTTGATCTTACCGGATCTAACGAATATCTATTAGCCTGAATGATTTTCGGACAGAAAATTTCATAAGGGGGGGCCAACCCGTCCATATGTCCATACATATGTACCACCTAAAAATCTAGTTTTTTATGTGGAATATCTCGGAAACGATGTGAGATCTAACGTTCAAACCACTTGATCTTACCGGATCTAACGAATATCTATTAGCCTGAATGATTTTTGTCCCAAAAAATTGATAAGGGGGGCCAGCCCCCCTCATTAATCACTTAATAAGTCTATAATTATGTGAGATCTAACGTTAAAACCACTTGATCTTACCGGATCTAACGAATATCTATCAGCCTGAATGATTTTTGGCCCAAAAAATGTATAAGGGGGGGCCAGCCCCCCCTCATTAATCACTTAATAAGTCTGTAATTATGTGAGATCTAACGTTAAAACCACTTGATCTTACCGGATCTAACGAATATCTATCAGCCTGAATGATTTTTGGCCAAAAATATTGATAAGGGGGGGCCAGCCCCCCCTACTTTGTCCTTGTATACATCCAATATCTGTATTTGTATGTGGAATATCTCTGAAATGATGTGAGATCTAACGTTAAAACCACTTGATCTTACCGGATCTAACGAATATCTATTAGCCTGAATGATTTTCGGCCAGAAAATGTCATAAGGGGGGGCCAACCCGTCCATATGTCCATACATATGTACCACGTAAAAATCTAGTTTTTTATGTGGAATATCTCGGAAACGATGTGAGATCTAACGTTCAAACCACTTGATCTTACCGGATCTAACGAATATCTATTAGCCTGAATGATTTTTGTCCCAAAAAATTGATAAGGGGGGGCCAGCCCCCCCTCATTAATCACTTAATAAGTCTATAATTATGTGAGATCTAACGTTAAAACCACTTGATCTTACCGGATCTAACGAATATCTATCAGCCTGAATGATTTTCGGCCAGAAAATTTGATAGGGGGGGCTGATGACGGGTTAGCCCCCCCAGCAAATAACTCTTAATATTGCTTTTTCTGTGTGAGATCTAACGCAAACATTGATTGATCTAACCTGATCTAACAAAGATCTAACAAACTACATAAAAAAAAGTCAACATTTTTTATATGGGGGGGCTAACCCGGCAGAGGTGCAAGAAAGTGGTGAGCAAGGTGAGAAATTATGCCTCCCTGATGTACAGTTACATATATATTTACAAACCATCAAATTCACCTGTAGTAATCACCTTATGGAGAAATGTTATGTACACAGGGTGGTACTTGAGTAATTCAGGGTTTTTGCACTGGATTATAGTGTCTACATTTAGAGGGTGTCCCCAAGTAGAAGGCATAAAAAAGAAACAGGAGTGGGGGGGCACCTCTCTAAGTGTAGTATTAAAACAGTATTATTTATTGCACAAGATTAAAAACACTTACAAGATATAGGAGTGCTCCTTCCATACAGTGAACACTTACAAGATATTAGAGTGCTCCTTCCATACAGTGAATCTCATGCAAAAGATTAAAGAGGAGCTTCACTGCAGTAGCCCAAGAAAATAATAATGCTGGGTCAAGCTCATCATAAGTATGTAGTCCTGTCAGTTCTACTGTGTCCCATAGGTTCCTCGCACGATTCGGGAAGCTGGGAAAGGTTCTGGTGTGAATAGCTAGCTGTTAGGGATGAGCCGAACACCCCCTCGTTCGGTTCGCACCATAACCTTCAAACTTTCGTGCGAACATTTAGAACCCCATTGAACGTTCGAATTCAAAAGTGCTCATTTTAAAGCCTAATATGCAAGTTATTGTCGTAAAACGTCTTTAAGAACCCGGGTGTTGCCCCAGGGAACATGTATCAATGGGAAAAAATGTTTTAAAAACAGTCTTTTTTTTCAGGACTCCCGTTTAAAAAAAAAAAAAAATCCATTGATACATGTTCCCTTGGGCAAGACCCGGGTTCTCAAAGACGTTTTCACAGGCATACTATAGACACCCAGCAGGTACAATATTTAAAGGAATTTTTCTTTTTTTTTACTTAAGCATTATTAAAATCACTGCTCCTGAATCAGGAGCAGTGATTTTAATGATGCTTAAATAAAAAATAAAATAAAAAAATGAAAAATTCCTTTAAATATTGTACCTGCTGGGTGTCTATAGTATGCCTGTGAAAACGTCTTTAACCACTTAAGGACCGGCGCAGGTACATTTACGTCGGCACAATGGCACCGACAGGCACATCAACGTATATATACGTTGGTGCCTTGAGGTGGGTCGGGGGTCCGATCGGGACCCCCCGGTACATGCGGCGGTCCGCGCGGCTGTACGAGCGATCCGGGATGAGCGATCCGTTTTTGTCCACCCCCTCCGGATCGCTCTCAGCCAATGCGCGCGCCCGCCTGTGTGTCACTTCCTCCTCCTGTGTAAACACAGGAAGGAGGAAGCGATGCGATGTCTCCCTCGGCGTTTTTTTCAACCACCGCTGAGGAGAGATCACAACACAAGTAAGTCTGCACTAACACTACACTGCACTAACACTACATATAGGCACATTTAACCCCCCCGATCGCCCCCCCTGTCACAGTGCCACTGAATGCAGTAATCATACATGTATGATTACTGTATTTAGTGTCAGTGTGACAGGCAGTGTGACAGTCAGTTAGTGTTAGGTCCTGGGTAGCCCCCGTACCCCCCCTAATAACGTTTTAACTCCTTGATCACCACCCTAGTTAACCCTTTCACTCCCTATTGCCAGCATCACTAAGCAATCATTTTTCTGATCGCTGTATTAGTGTCGCTGTTCCCGCTAGGTAGCTAATTTTTTTTTTATTGCGATTTTTTTTTTTACTAAAGACATGTGGCTAAATAAATCTTGGCCTAAATGTTTGACTAAAATTTAGTTTATTGATTTTTCTTATAACAAAATGTAAAAAATATTGATTTTTTTTTCAAAAATGTCGCTCTATTTTTGTATATAGCGCAAAAAATAAAAATCGCAGAGGCAATCAAATACCACCAAAAGAAAGCTCTATTTGTGGGAAGAAAAGGACGCAAATTTTGTTTGGGAGCCACGTCGCACGACCGCGCAATTGTCTGTTAAAGCGACGCAGTGCCAAATCGCAAAAACCCCTTGGGTCATTTGGCAGCATATTGGTCCGGTCCTTAAGTGGTTAAATAGCACAATCACCTGCCTGCCAGTAAATTAGGAAGAACTGATCTAGCTAAACTATACAGTGTATAAATATATGTACAACACCTGGGATGTATATATATCCTCTACACACTGTAACATTAAATGACTAGCCTGCCTAACTACCTGCAAAAAATGACACTCTCTCTGTCTCTCTCTGTTCTAACCACCGCCACAACACACTACACAAGGCCGACCTGCAGGCGGCCTTTTATTGTGTGGGGCGTGTACTAAACCCCCTGAGCCATAATTGGCCAAAGCTCTTTCTCTTATTCCGCCCTCTATGGTTTGAAATCTGGGGAATCATCGGCCCATGCCCACCTTCTGTGTCCCTTTTGTCGCCCACTGCTCTGATTGGGGTTCCGGGTCTCGGGTTCTGTGGTGTTTTCTCCACCAAGGAGAGGGTGAGTGCGATCATTCCTCCCATGGTTTGTTGGAGTGTTCTCTTTGATAGCTCCCCTCTTTTTTCATGCCCAATCATGTCTGATTTTGGCCTTACCCCTGCTTGTTGTTATTGATTATTTATTATGTTTCTTATTTTTCTAGAAATTGATACTGTATAATAATTTTTCCCTGAAGAAGGATGTATACCATTTGAAACGCGTTGGAAAGAAATTTGTCTGGCATGCTCTTAGCCTAGCCCTGAAGCGTGCGGTGACCTACAGTATTTTTCTACAAGTTTTAAACTTTTGCTATTTTTGTAATTTTTTGACATATAATGATGTGTTGTAATAAATAATCATTTTTTATGACCTTAGCTGTCACATATAATTTTTGTTACCTTAAAAATCCCACCCATCCAGAGGTATTCAGTCATTCTAATTAATTGGCCAACGCCACCCTGGCTTTGGCCAATTATGGCTCTCCGTTTTTAACACGCTGTGATTGACCAAGCATGCGGGTCATAGTGCATGCTTGGCCAATCATCAGCCAGCGATGCCGTAGTGAATTATGGGCCGTGGCGCGTCACTCGAGTTTGGCGTGAACAACCCGTTTTGTTCGCATTTCGACTAAGGATCGAACATACGATGTTCGAGTCAAACATACCTTCGACTCAAACACGAAGCTCATCCCTACTAGCTGTACATTCATGAAAACCAGGATGTAGTCAGCTCTATGCTGACCAGCTTGAACCGGAAGTGGAAATTATGTCACCAGCAGGGAGTGTGAGGAAGGGGTCAGGACTGTCTCTGTGGACTGAAAGGCTAGGCACTCGGAGCTCACAGCTCCTTCTACTGGCGGGTAGGGGGAAGTAAGAACTGGGGAAGTATCAAAAGTCCCAACAGAAGCAGGGAATGCTGAAAAGGGCCTTCTTTTTGCCAGTTTTAGGGCTGTATAAGGAATGACAGCAAATGGTTGGTAAAGTAGATTTGTGGGTACACAGATGTTAAATATAATTAACCGCTAAATCCCAATAATAGTTTGCAGATTGGTGCATGTGTATGCCAGGTGTTTTAAAACTGGGCCCCACTGGCCAAGGTATGATAACCCAAACATTTTGCTATGGTGCAGAAAAAGTATTCTTATGAATCCTGGAAAGCATTATTCTTCTATTAGGCTGCTGCAGTGAAGCTCCTCTTTAATCTTTTGCATTAAATTCACTGTATGGAAGGAGCACTCTTAACCTTTTCCTTACCGGGCCATTATAAAATGACGCCAGCAGGAACCCTCCCTCGATACGGGTGGACATCATATGACGTCCTTTCTTCCCGGCAATCTAGGGCATGCTCGTGTTAAACCCAGCGGCGTGCATGTGCGCCAGCGGCACCGCCCGTGACCCAGCGCACGTGCCTGGTGGCCACGATGACCGCCGGGCACCCGCGATTGCCGGTGATCACGGCAGGTGTTTAAACACACAGATCCACCTCCTGTCAGAGGTGAGGAGATCGATGCTGTGTTCCCAGTACAGAGGAACACACATCGGTATCCTCCCCTTGTGAGTTCCCTCCCCCTACAGTTAGAACACACTTTGGGGAACATATTAACCCCTTCAGTACCCCTAAGGCCGACGGACCGTTTTAGCAGAAAAATTTGATCGTGCGTACGGGCGAGCAGACAGGTTTTTCCAGCAGACAATTTTAAAGCATGCTTTAAAATCTGTCTGCTGAAAACCCATCTGTCCGACATGTCTGCTGGTTAGTACACTAACCAGCGGACATATCTGTCCGCACATGCGTCGAATGGATACGACACATGCGTGGAAGTATTTTACTTCCTGGTTAGGGGACGTGGCGGCGTCAACGTCACCGCCACGTCACCGTGCTGTCTGCCGGCGGAGATTTTGGTTTGATCGTGTGTACACGATCAAACCAATATATCCCAGGAGACAAATCCGATCAAAACGGTCTGTCAGACCGATTTGATCAGATTTGTTTAGTCGTCTGTACCCGGCCTTAGTGTTAACCCCTTCCCTGCCAGTCACATTTACACAGTAATCAGTGCAGTTTTAAAGCACTAATCGCTGTATAAATGTGAATGGTCCCAAAAAGTGTCAAAAGTGTCCGATGTGTCCGCCGCAATGTCACAGTCGCATTAAAAAAGCGCAGATCACTGCCATTGCTAGTAAAAAAAAAAAAAAAATACCAGAAATCTATCCCTATTTTGTAGACGCTTTAACTTTTGCGCAAACCAATCAATATACACTTATTGCGATTTTTTTTTACCAAAAATATGTAGAAGAATACGTATCAGTCTAAACTGAGGAAAACATATTTTTTTTTAAAATTGTGGTATTTATTACCTACTTGCCGACCAGCCGCCGCAGTTATATGCCGGCAGGTCGGCTCCCCTGCACGAGGTCACGTAGGTATACATCACCTCGCAAATCGGCAACTAGGGCATCCGCGATCGCTCGTTACAGAGCGAGAAGAACCGGGCCTATTCTGGCACTTTTCTCCTTCATCTAAAAATCCATATTTTTTTTGCTAAAAAATTAATCCGAACAACCAAACATTATTTATTTATTTTTTTAGCAGACACCCTAGGGAATAATATGGCGGTCATTGTAACTTTTTTTCTTGCACGGTATTTGCGCAATCATTTTTCAAATGCCTTTTTTTTAGGAAATTTTTTTCATGAATTAAAAAATATCAAAACAGTAAAGTTAGCCCAATTTTTTTGTATACTGCGAAAGATGATGTTACGCCGAGTAAATAGATACCTAACATGTCACGCTTTAAAATTGCGCACACTCATGGAATGGTGCCAAACTTCGGTACTTAAAAATCTCCATAGCGACACTTTTTTTTTTTTTACAGGTTACTATTTTTGAGTTACAGAAAAGGTCTAGTGCTAGAATTGTTGCTGACACTCTAACGCACGCGATGATACCTCACATGAGGGGTTTGAACGATGCTGACATATGTGGGCGGGCTTGCATGCGTGTTTGCTTCTGCATGCGAGCGACCAGGACAGGGGTGTTTTACAAATATATATATATATATATTTTTTTTATACTTCTTTTTTTTATTTTTACACTTTGTTTTACATTTTTTTTTTATCACTTCCTATTACAAGGAATGTAAACATCCCTTGTAATAGGAATAGTGTGCGACAGGTCCTCTTTCTGGAGAGATGCGGGGTCAATAAGACCCCACATCTCTCCTCCAGGCTGGAAAGCATTAGATCGTGAAAAAAATTCACCGATCTAATGCATTCAGCCGCGATTGCAGCTGTGTTTACATTCCGGGTACCGGGCGTGACGTCATAACGTCGCGCCCGGTCCTCCGACAGTCATAGAGATGGCTGCAGGCATCACTCAGATATCCCCCCACAAAGTGGAGGACGTCATATGACGTCCTAAGGTGAGCAAGTGGTTAAACACACAGCTCCCGCTCCTGTCAGGGGGGGAAATTACCTATTGTCTGTTCATACAATGTATGAACAGTGATTTGTCATTTCCCCATGTCAGTCCCACCCCATTCAGTCAGAACACACCCAGGGAACATGATTAACCCCTTCCTCGCCACCTAGTGTTAACCCCTTCCTTGCCAGTGGCATTTTTATAGTAATCAATGCATTTTTATAGCACTGGTCGCTATAAAAATGACAATGGTCCCAAAAATGTGTCAAAAGTGTCTGTAGTGTCTGCCATAATGTCGCAGTACTGATAAAAATCGCTGATCAGCGCCATTACTAGTAACAAAAAAATATTAATAAAAATGCCGAAAAATGATCCCCTATTTGGAAACGCTATAACTTTTGCGCAAACCAATCATGAATATTTGTAGAACAAAGAGGTTTGGATCCCATTGTTTAGATACACAAGCTTAGGCAGGCACTGACTCATCTGTATTTCAATTGGATACATCATACAGTTGCGGCCTTTGGACCAGCTTTCCTGGCTTTCTGAGATTACACTTTATTAATGTGGACAAAGGTAGAAAAAGAAAAACACAAGTACTTAGACATATGCATTTAAATTAATGCTGATCTTGTCATTAAGGACCTTTGATTAGTATTGCTATAGATATACTGCGACATAACCCTTTCTCATTGACACATTTAACAATTTGAATGGTTACACCATGCAGCCAGGTTTCTGATTTTCATCACCCATCTTTCTTCATCCATTGTCATATGCCTGCAAATAACTCTGCCCCACCTTCTGCTCATTACCACTGTGTGTCTGTGTATGACCCTTCAAGTGTCCAGGGGGATCTTGTTGCCATCACAACTCACCACTATGCAACTCAGATGTTGCAGAAAAGTGGGACATTAAGGGATATTTTGTCTCAATGTGTTTTTGGTGTTATGCTTCTTCAGGAGATTTTTATGGTACTGGTAATAACAAAGTGTACAATATTGTAAGCACAGCATAATGTTTTTTTTTCACAATCAAAGTTTATTTATGCAAAAGTAGCAAAGTACAGAAATCCGTACATTCATAACTGAAATAAACAGTGAACATAATTAGCGAGAACAATGGTACAATACTCTTCGCATCAGAATCAACGGTCAACATCAAAAAAAAAAAAATCAGCATACAAGGATGTACATGAATATTGGTACACTTTACAACAAAGGGAGGTGAGAGGGAAAACGGGGGAAGGAGAAAAGGGGGGGGAGGAAGAGAGAGAGAGAGAGAAAAAAAAAAAAAAAAAGGGGGGGGGGTGGGAGGGGGGGGGTGTGACTACCGGAGGATGAAGGAGGCAGATCTGTCACAGGCTTCCGTGGCGTAGCAAGATATGTTGATGACAAAAGGAAAACACATATGAATGTATAAGTACGTACAGGCAACCAGGAGGACGTATCAAGACATTAGTAGTTGGTAGTCAGCAGAATATTTGAACAGAACCCAAGGTTGCCAAGTGTCATGTAGGTTATCCAGGCGGTCATTTCTCATGGCAATCAACTCGTCCATTTTGTGTATATACTGTATCCTACTTAGCCAATCCTTGAGAGATGGGCATTTGGTGGACCTCCAAAAGAGGGGAATCAATGTTTTGGCTGCGGTTAAAAGATGCCTAGTTAGGGATTTTTTATATTTGCCAATAGACAGGTGGTTCACATGCAAGAGACAAGCGGCCGCGTCTAAGTGAATATCGGTGTCTGTGATAAGTTTAATGTAGTGAGTGATTTGAGACCAGAAGTCTGATATCATAGGGCACGACCACCAGATGTGCAGAAATGAGCCTACCCCTTTCTTGCAACGCCAACATCTGTCTGAGGCGGTTGGAGACCAGGTTTTGATCTTCATGGGGGTGATGTACCAGTGGGTAAGGATTTTAAATGAAATTTCTTGATACTTCGAGCTCAGGGAGCATTTGTGTGCAAACACACACGCCTTCTTCCACTGGTAATCAGTGAGTGATGTTTGTAATTCTTTTTCCCATTTGTTTTTGTGTATATCAGGAGAACGTGTCCGTTGGTGTAAAAGCCAGGAGTAGGAAAGAGAAGTAGTGTTCAAGACTGGGGAACCGGAAAGGCATATTTGTTCCAATTGGGTGGGAGTCTTGAGGTAATCCGATCTGAATTTACTGTTAACCAGAAAGTTCTGTGATTGTAGGTAAAACCAGAATCCGGGGAATGAATCCCCAAACTCTGTCTTTAGTTCATTAAGGGTTTTAATCTTATTGCCCGAGAGACAGTGAGTCGCCAGGAGCTTACCCGTGGAAGCCGTGTGAATCCTAACTTCCAGTCCCAGAGTGAAGTCTGGGTTATCTGTTATGGGGGTTAGCGGGCCCGGAATGTTTGCCAATCCGTGTGGTAAGGCAACACTGTGCCAGACCGACAGTGTCGCCGCCACCAGGGGGTGGGCGAGTCTGCCGGTCTGTCTGGAGCTGTGTGTCCACGGATAGAAGGAAAGTGATTTAGTATGGTGTGTTCTTTCTAGACTGACCCAGTCCTTGGCCCCCTGATGACAGTGCCAGTCTATAAGCCTGGTAATATGAGCCGCCACGTAATACTTCCGAAAGTCCGGGAGACCAATCCCCCCAGCATCTTTGGGAAGCGTGAGTTGGGCAAAACTGAGTCTTGGCTTTTTGCCAGCCCAGAGAAATTTCAATTGAGCCGAGCGAAGCTTTGCAAAAAAGGAAGGGTGTAATTTGATTGGTAGAGCTGAGAAATGGTATAGGAGTTTTGGCAGTACCGTCATTTTAAGAATGGAGGCCCTGCCAAACCAAGTGAACAGTTTCGACGACCATCTATGCAGGTCTTTTGAGATGGATTGTAACAAAAGAAATGAAGTTAGCTGAATAGAGTCCGTCAATCGTCGGGGTAAGTCTAACTCCCAGATATTTAAGGTGTTTCTCCTCCCATCTGAAACTGTGATTACTTTTCAGCAAGTCATATTCAGGCGTACTCAGGGATATATTGATCGCTTCGGATTTGCTGTGATTGATTTTAAAATTAGAGATATAGCCAAAGGAACTAAAAATTTTAAGGAGGGCCGGGACCGAAAAATGAGGTCTGGAAATAAAAAGCAAAAGGTCATCCGCATACGCTGCGATCTTAAACTCTCTGTTGTGTACTGTAAATCCATTGATATCCCCTGAGAGGTTAATGGTTCTTATAAGTGGTTCAAGGGAGAGAATGAATAGGATTGGGGACAGGGGGCATCCTTGTCGCGTGCCGTTCGTGATTTTTAAGGGTTCTGAGAAGGTATTATTAATTTTGATTAGGGCTTGTGGGTTAGTGTAGAGGGACTCTATCCACGCTAGCATGTGACCTCTCAGGCCTACATGCCTGCATGTGGCCAGCATATAGTCCCAAGAAACCCTGTCAAAGGCCTTCTCCGCATCAGTGGATAGGAGAAGGCCCTTGACCCCCCCTGTCTGGCATAATGGATCAGGCTTAAAGCCTTGGATATGTTATCCCTTGCCTCTCTACCCGGCATGAAGCCGACCTGCTCAGGTCCGATCACGGTTGAGAGGAGGGGTTTCAGCCTATTCGCTATGATTTTCGCTAGAAGTTTGACGTCCAAATTCAATAGTGAGATGGGCCTGTAATTAGCGCACTCGGAATTGTCTTTGTCCTGTTTGGGGATCACTGTTATGTGTGCTGTTAGGAAAGAGTTGGAGGTATGTTTAACTTTGGCCAAATAGTTGAAAGCTTTGATCAGGGGTGTTGAGATAGTCTGAAAGTATAGTTTATAATATTGGGCGGTGAACCCATCTGGGCCTGGACTCTTGCTCGGTTTTAAAGAGTTCACTGCCTCAAGCAGTTCATTCTGCGTCACGGGTCTCTCCAGTAGTAAAGCATCCTCCTCTGATATAGCGGGTAGTTTACTATTTCTTAGAAATTCCCCAATAAACTCTGTCCTTGTGTTTGTGACATGTTCTGGTTTGTGCTGGGGTGGAAGATTATATAACTTTGTGTAAAAGCCATGGAAGAGCTTAGCTATGTGTGATGAGTCATGTTCGAGGGTTCCCTGTTTGTTCTTGATAGCATGGACCGAACTAGAAGAAAAAGCTTCCCTCAAGGCCCTAGCTAGGAATTTGCCCCCCTTGTCGCCGTGTTCATAGAAAACGTTTTTTTTTTAAAAGAAGAGATTTTTGTGTCTGAAGGTTTAGCACTTGAGCCAAAGCCATTCTGCAAGCAATAAGTTCTTCTTCTACCTGGGTTGACAGGCTTTTTTTGTGTTGCAATTCTAAGTGGGCTATATTATTTGATAAGGACGTTATCTCCTTATCTCTTTCCCGTTTCCTCAAGGCCCCCCATCTGATCAGGTCACCCCTAATCACCGTTTTGTGGGCTTCCCAGTTGTTTAATGGGTTTGTGTCCGAGTCCTTGTTATCTGAGAAGTAGGTCCTGATGGAATTGTAAATGTCGTCGTGAATCGTCTGGTCAGTCAGTAACGCAGGGTTAAGTCTCCAATTAAAATTTCTCTTAGCGTGTGAGCCGGGTTTCAAAGTCAGGGCTACCGGGGCATGATCGGACAAAGACATAATGCCCACTTCCGTCCTGGTCAATTTAGGCAGGTCTCTTTGGGAGATAAAGATTAAGTCCAATCTAGAGTACCTCCGGTGGGGAGCAGAGTAAAAGGAAAAGTCTTTCCCAGTTGGATGGGTCGTTCTCCAAGAGTCAACCAGAGACAGGGACATGAGCAGGGATTTCAGTCTTCTCAAGACTCTGTAGGTGACGTGCGTATGCCCCGTCGACGTGTCCCGTATTGGCGAGAGGGGGACATTAAAGTCCCCCCCCAAGAGGATGCAACCCTCCGCAAACCACTTCAGCTCCCCAATGATCTTTGCACAGAAGGTAATGTGGTTTTTGTTTGGGAAGTATACATTAGCAAGTGTGATGGGGGTGCCTTCCCACAAACCTTTTAAAATAATGTACCTACCTTCCTGGTCAATCAAGCTGTGTTTAAGGACAAATGGGGCATGTTTATTAAGTAGTATCGAGACTCCTTTCGTTTTGGTAGAAGGGTTAGTTGCATGGAAAGCTGT
This sequence comes from Rana kukunoris, assembly GCA_029574335.1. NCBI lineage: Eukaryota > Metazoa > Chordata > Amphibia > Anura > Ranidae > Rana > Rana kukunoris. The sequence continues at coordinate 457,268,782 of CM056049.1, read as the reverse complement.
TGTGTACAGGTTGTCTGTAATTTTGGGGATGTTTTTGCCTTTAAAGTGTGTTTCCTGCAGGAATACTATTAGAGGTTTAGTCTTTCTGATTTCTTTAAAGAATTTGGAGCGTTTCTCGGGAATGTTCAGACCATTTATATTATGTGAGATCAGCGTGGGAGCCTTGCCCAAAAAGGAGTAGGCCATTTGTAGTCTTAGATGGAGGGAGCTAACAAACAAAAAAAAAAAAAAAGGGGGGGGGGGAGGTGTTGAAGAGGGGGAGGACTAAGGGGTGTCCGTGACATGCACACCCAGGGATGGGTATAGAAGTAGGGTTAATGCGGGCAGTCCGTGAGTGTCAGCAGACACTTATCGTGAGTCTAAACCCAATTTATACACTACTTACAAGAGGGTATAACGGTATCCCAATTAGGGGAATACCACGTGTGTCAAGTGACTCAGTCGGGTACGCGGGAGGCGTCACCGTGGATGGAAAGTGAGAGGAAAAAAAAAAAAACTATCGCAAAGGTCTGGGTTGGGGAGATATATGCTGAGTAAAAACGTGTATCTGTCTTAGCCGATCCCTGAGGAGGGAAGCAGCGACTGGGGCTATAGCTATGTAATATATTTATAACTCCTTCCCTGTGACTAACAACATTCAACAAAGATAAATAAAAACTTGCTAAATCTAGGCATAAAACCTTTTAGTGGTGCCCAAGTCCTTGTGTTAGCACCTTAAGTTATAACCAACCACCTTCATCAGCACAGGCAGCTAGTGCACAACACGAGCATACCCCAGTGCAAATGAACGGATATTTCCCGCACCAGTCCCCCATAAATTATGGCGCTGTTGCGGCGACCCTCCAAGAGCAGCATGGGAACCCAATTCGACCCCACACGTCTCCTGACTGCAGGCACCAAGAGGGGATCCAACAGTTTGCATAGGTGGGGCATCTCAACCCATCTGCAGAATGGTGGAAAGCCTGGCGTATTGTCAGATGTGTACTAACGGATACATAGGGTTACTTACGAGACCCTGGCGGGGAGTTTGAACTGTGGCTTCACCGCCGCTGCCCTCATGCATGCTGCCCGCCTTAATAGTGCTTCACACTGTATGTGTGAATAGACAATCTGCGGCGTTCCTGCAGTTCAGGGTTCTGGCATACACTGTATGAAGAGAGATATAAAACAACACACATTGCATTAAGTGGAGTATACCGCATCGTCTTTCGGTAGAGAAAGCCTCATAGCGGGGGCCAGAAGACCCCTGCAGATCGTTGCAGCAGAAACCATGATCGCGACTTGTGCCTTAACAGAAATACATAGAAATTGCATATTAAAAACTGTATAACAAATGCAACACCTGTAGAGTGGTCTATAGAAGATTGGCGCCCTCAAGTGGGTTAGGCACACAATGCATCCTGAAGGCGTCTCATGCAAGCCCAAGAAAGAACAGCAGCCCGGGTCATTCTCTGCCACCCCCCCAGCAGCGAACCGAAAAACCACAACTGGAGGGGCGGAAGAGGCCCCCCCACGCGTGTCGGGGCCCACTAAGCGATCTGACAACCAGCCTACTAGATTGAAGGTAGTCCTGTGGCCCTAACCGCTATAGCGCGGGACACTCCCTGATCAAGTCACTTCTCTGTCAGCAACAGGGTTCTCAAAAAGAAAAAACATGCAACAGGGGAGTAGATAGGGCTCTGCAGACTCTCACAGTTAGGTAATGGGGGATCGTCATTTCCGGTGGAAAATTCAGGCGTGGGAGAGAAACACAGAGAAGCTCCGGGGATTAATGGGGTTTGCAATCATGCAGCGATCGAGCTCCCAAAAACATTAAATAAACAATGATAAAAATAACACGGGAGGTAGATGCGTTACAGTACCTTACAATCTCAGTCCCCAGGGGGAAGGGCGGTTGGGGTGAAGGGCAGAGGGGGGCCCCGGAGGCACATCTTAGGTTCATTCCGACTGCTGCGGGGGTTGTCCGGTATAAAATGCAACAAGCATATACTCGAAACTGCGCCAGGGTGCACTGTGAAGATAATTGGTCTCGCGCATGGAGACTTGGTTATGTCGTAGATTCATGGAGCGAGCTGAAAAAGGCATAGCAAAAAAAAAAGGAAAAACGAAGGCACAAAAACAGGGCCAAAAAAGACACAGGGATGGAGACTGATCCTACAGAACTTCAGCACATCTGGACTCTCATCCTCGAACTCTTGGCCAACGGGGATGCTTGGCCCCCTCTGAGCGGGTTCTTACGATGTTTCCCAGACGGGTAGGGAGACCTGGACGGCGATGAATCGTGCGGCAAGGGGTGATGTATGGAGGCCGGAGGGATCAGGAATTCCGCATACCAATCCGGGAGTTCCACCGGCGCTATCTGCAGATTCTTGCAGAATTGTTGCAGATCATCCGGTAGCCTGAGCAGATGCTGCTTGCCGTTGTGAGTGGCTTGCAGGGCAAATGGAAACTTCCACCTGTAAGGAATACCTTTCGCAGACAGCTTGTCGAGCAGTGGCTTCAGGGCTCTCCTGTTCTTGAGCGTGATGGGAGAGAGGTCCTGGAAGAGCTGAATGTCTGCTTCAGCAAAGGTGATCTGATCCCTGGTTCTAGCTTTCTGAAGAATTTCTTCCTTCAGCGTGTAGTTAGGGAGACGACAGATGAGGTCTCTGGGCGGCATGTTATCCGGAGCTCTAGGACGTAGCGCTCTGTGGGCCCTATCGTACTCGATGGGCGACGCTTCAGGCCTATCCAAAAGATTGTTAAAAATAGAGGACAGCGCAGGCTTGATCTGATCGGGGAGCACAGATTCGGGGACCCCCCGAACCCTGATATTATTTCAACGTCCTCTATTATCTAAATCCTCGATTTGTCGATTGGCCTCGATCAATTGTTGCGAGTGAACCTCCACAATGTCATCCAGCCTTGTGAGGGCACCATCCCGTCTTTTCCCGGCTCTTTCAGTCACCGCCATTTGCTCAGTCAGCCTCAGTAGTTCAGTCTTAATGTCGGTTATCGCGACCGAGAAGGAATTTTTAATGTCTGCCGCAATCTCCATCATCGTGGCGTAGTTCAGGGGGCAGTCAGGAGGGGTATCATTGCTGTTGAAGTCCTCAGATGCGGCCGTGGAGGCCTCATCTTCCTCCGTCTCCCTGCCATCGTTGTGCTTATGCACCGGCGCCATCTTGGCCATCTGGTGTCCGCCAGTGAAGTGATATTTGTGCAGGTTTACGGGCATGTTTTTCCCCGATGGAGTGCCCATCGACCTTAGCTGCCTTTTAGGTGTCCCTTTCCTGAGTCTGGTGCACATACTCTACTCGGGAACGGCTCTTTTCGGCGTCTTTCCAACCTTTGGACCGGAGCTCCTCTATTCAGCGTCCATCCGCGCTGATCGCCAGGCCACGCCCCCAGCATAATGTTTTTATCATGCATAATACTGTAAATAAATGATAGCCATCACACAACAATTACTAACAGATGGTTTGTGTGGATAAAAAAAAATGTAATGCTGCAAAAGACAGGGGAGGAGCACATATCCAGGCTTATTATACCAAACAAGCAGGGCACACATCTGGGAGCTCGAACCAGCCGGGGTATCACATCTTGTAAAGGGCTGATGGACTTATAAAAGATAATGGACATATACCCCACATACCCCAAGGGAATGCATTCATGAGTAGGAGACAGCAGAATATATCTCTAAGAAACACAGGCCTCATGCCCCAAATCGTTCCAAAAAAGAGAAGTTCTCAGCACATGCAGATGCTGTATAATAAAGGAAGAGAGCCAGGTATAATAACCTATATTTTTTCAGCAGTGGCAGTGACAAATCTCCCCTTCCAAGCCAGAGAGTGCTTTTATATGTTAGTAATCCCTAGAGGTCCATCCCACATTCGGCAACATAAAATTATGTCAGCATATCCAGTGTGGGCAGGTATGTCACTGCACATGCCCAGTGGTGGCGGGGAAAAAAATTGAAGTTGGCCCACCCCGACCACCACACCAAGAGTCACCTGTCGCCAAAAATACAGAGACCTGCAGTATGCACATGTGCCCTATGAGTCTCTGCAACCAGGCAACCAAGACGCCCAAGGGCAGAAGGGAAATAGAGGCAAAGGACACACCACCATGCCCTGCCAAGGACCAGCCGATCCTTTCATTCACTACTACAACATAAAGGATGGGAACACATAGATCAAATAGGGCTTAAATACATAAGAACATTTCTCAATATACCCTTCCGCACTATGAACAAAAACGAATGCTAAATAAAAATAATCAATTATACCCCCCCAAAAAATGAGTAACACTGCTGCTGTTGCGTGTATATAAACAGCCCACAAAGTGACTATTAAATACTCAAAATACAGCACTGAAAACAAATAATTAATAAATAAATCAGTGCTAACATAATCCACTTTTCATATGAATGTGCATATCAAAATGACAAAAGAATCCACAGTGAAAAAATGTGATAAAAAATTCAAGAAATGTCCAAAGCAATACAAACTCCAATGGAGTGTTGCCTAAAATTTTTCTCCACAAAGTATTTCTTCCCACCAACTTTCTATTCCATAAGAGCTTAATAGACCCCCTGGGAACTCTATAGTATCGAGCATTGGCTTTATCTCTGAGAATTCTAGTAATTAATAACTACTTAAGACCATTTTTTACATCACGCCTATTCTATGTGCAGGATACAAGGGACCTGCTTAGAATTGTGGAGGTAATACAGATTTTGGGAAGATCATGGTTGTTCACTATTGATATAAAGGCAATTTTACAGCTCAATTCCACATTACTGTGGCATTGCAGTGAATGTGGGATATTTTAAAGAGAAAGAACGATCTGCATGACCCTATAACCAGTTTATTCTGGAATTCATGGAGTATATATTTTCTAGAAATGCATTCATTTGCAATGGCTCCCACTAACTCCAGATGCAGAGGGAGGTGATGGGGATTTGTCGTGCCCCATCATATGCCAAACAGTACCTGGGGGGGTCTTTGTTTTTTTATCAGAATTAGTTGATGTACCTGTGCCACATATTATCGTAGTGCAGGTACATCAATAAGGTGTTCATCATCTGGATGGGAAAAGGTACCCTTAATAAGGACTCTTCCATCATAATTAGAAACTCTAATTGTGGTGGTTTTAGATTCAAATACATACAGTACAAGGAAGAGGTAATTAGACAATGGTCTGACAAGGATACCTACTGTAAATTAAAAAGTAACCCCACCAGTACATATAAAAAGATTCTCATTGTGCTGGTAAATAAAGTTATTGCTAAAAAGATCCAAACGGAAAACACTGTGCTAGATATAACTGTGAAATTAAACACCAAAATATGTGATAAATTAAATTAATAGCTGCCAGTACCAAAATTTGTGATACAAACGATTCTAGAACATAAGTAATAAACAGTACAGCGCTCAAATAAACAAATACGTGAAAAAAAGATCTAAATAAATTGATCTTAAAATTATAACTGTGATGTCAAATGAATACTGAGAAATATATCTCCCAGTTACAAAAAATGCCTTGTGAAAAAACAGTTTGAGTGACACAAAAACATATAAAGAAAAACATGTGTATAAAAAAAGTCCCACTGCATGGAATTAACAAATGAAACACAAATAAAAACCAGTCCATAAAGGGTTAGTCCGTGTTGATGAGTAAAAGGAAAGTTTAGGATAGAGCAAACTTCATCCACCTGAAAGGCACCTAGAAGTGGTAATGCAGTCTCCTTAACCTAACTGTATGACCACCGTTACAGAGGTCTCAGCACAGTGGGGATTTTAGGTCTCCCTACGAACCCTCTGTGGAGTATCTGGGATGGTATCTGTTATCTGCACTATGGAAAGAAACTGGAGATGTGTGTCTCCAGTTTCAGTTGGCTCTCACAGCAGAGCACGCTGGGATTGGCCAAGGCATGCAGGTCAGGTGAATGCTTTGGCCAATCATCAGATGTCAATGCACTGCAATCTCCTAGTGCATTATGGGGTGTTCCACGGTGTTCAAATTTCCTGCGAACGCCCCATATGTTTGACTTAGTGTTCGACTCAAACCACAGGCTCATCCCACTATATGAGGATGAAAGATATGCTAAAACATTATCCAGGGGTATTAGGATAGCACAAGAGAGAGCAAGGAGAAGATAGTGGGAGAGAGCACTGCTAAGAGACTCCAGGGAGGACAAAAGGGCAGCTAACACAATTACTTTTCTGCTACACCATTGGGGCCCGTGGCCCCAACCCACAAAGGGCATTAGGCTGACTGAGTCAGTGTCGGACCTAACCAACAAATAGTGCTAGCTGTTCCTGGAAAATCAAGTGATGCACTGGAAGTCACTAGGAGTTACACTCTGCAGCAAGTGATGTGCTGGAGGTGACTAGAAGTTACAGGCTGCCCCAAGGGATGTGCTAGTAGAGTAAGGAGGGATAAGCTTCAAGTTTGTGCAGGATCAACCTGAAGGAGTATGTACAGGGAGTGTACATAGTTGTCCCAAAACGAATTGCTGTTTATATTGACCCATACTGGGCTTCCCATATCTCCTATCCAAATTCAAATCATACCCCTCAGTGGACTAATATGCTCTGCTTGTATTCAAGTAGCAAGTGCCATTACTCATAGCAACCAGTGGGAGGCAATTGTCAATCATTACTGCCTGCTCACCCAGTCGCCCCAACCAGGGCTGGGACGGACACTTGTTAAGTATCCTGAAACTCAGGAACTGTTCTATTATGTGCCGTCACCCGTGGCAACCATGATGGGTGATCACGCCTATTGATTACAAATATGTGCAGCGTTCTGCTAATACTAGACATTCTGAACTTTTGCTTCAAATTCCTGTTGTTACAGTAAAGTGTGCCTGGAACTGTCTACTGCTGCCCAGGGTGATTGGGGTAAGCCTGCGGGTGGGACTGTGCAAAGAATGTTTCTTTAAGTGAGACATGGGCTACCGGCAGCCACTGGAGAAGTCAGCGCCCATCTGCTTTCAGTTCTTTGGGTACAGTCGGTGCTGAGCAACATGCCTGGACAAGCCCTGCTAGTCGCAGCATGCCTGCAAACTTCAGTTCAGCAGCGTGTGCAGAGAGGGGCCTCCCTATCAGTTTTACAGACCCTAGCTTGTCTGGAAGTGAGGGGCAGTGCTATGCCCTAGAGGAGACCCAGCGTTCCCTGCTATCAGAAAACACCACAAGGCAGAGAAGCAAGATGGTGGAGAATGGCCCACACTGTCAGTGCTGACCTGGTTGCCTGATGTGCAGGAGTGGACACTGGTCAACACCAGTGTTCGGTTGGAACATCACAGGGGATTTGCCTACAGGGTGATTGATGTGTCTGCTGTGTCCAGACTGCCGGATACCGACCGTGGTGGTCAGTGCCTGGGTCCAGTGTGATCATTGTGGTGAAACGCTCACCCAGCTTACATCCAGCCAGCAGGAGCCACAATACTATAACATGGACCTGTACTCAAGACTGTGTCGTGTCCCGATGTGATAATCCCAGAATCATTGCCGAAAGACAGAGTAGAGTCTGAGCCTGGTGACTTCTCTGCGAACATCAGCGACATAAGGGAAGAGGAGTCTGTCATGACCTTTGGCCTGTTCGGGGACCTAATAACTGTGAGTACTACCCAGCAAGAACCAAAAACTGTCTCTGAAATTCCGCCCACTTCTATGTCCCCTGCTATCCTCGTCCAGAAAGAGCCAGTGCTAGAGGGGGGTGCGTCCTCAGGTGAGCTGGCGGGAAATGCAAGGGCAGGACCATAGATTGGGGTTCTCCCAGGCTGATAGCTGAATGTGGGTCCCTGGAGAAGTTAGCAGAGTGGTCATCTCCAAGCAGCAGCTCAGACTAGGAATGGGACACAGGAGGTTTCCAGGTCCTGAAGGTCCAGTCCGAGGGAGGAGAAGAGACGGATTCTGCTAGAAGACCTGAAGATGCTGCAGGAACCCCAATTAGTTACAGAAAACTTTCATAAACAGACCATCCACCACCCAGACCAGAGCAGCTGAATTCTGGCAGTGGGTGCAGAGGTTCCCTGATGCCGCCAGGTACTGACTGACAGGTGATCAATCCTTCAGTGTCCGGCTACCTTGATTCCCGGTGGTTTGTCGAAATCCTTTTGGATCGCCAGCCTCTCAATGGCGCTCCTCAGACGAACTCCCCACCGAACAGCTATACCGCTTTGGATCTTCAAAAGTGGGAACCCAGTCGGTCATTGGGTCCCCGCCGTTGCTCAAACGTTCCGGACCAACATGGTCCCAGAACCAGGCAGCCCAGAATCCCGGGCTGCCGTGATGTTGTCACCCTAAAGGTGGGTGCCACACTGGAAGAAGACTCAGACTCAATGGCGTCTGTTCCATAAGTACCCTCTCCCAACATACCCAGCGAGGACACTCCCTCCTGATTGGCTGCTGGAAAAGAACACCCAAGTCTCGACTCTACTGCTGCCACCTGTGGCCCTGGGGTGGGATAGCACCCCAGTAACAACAGAATGAGCCCACAGCACAGCCAAGCTGAAACAGAGACCCTATTTGAACATTGTATTTGAACATTGTGGATCAGAGTCATTAGTACTCTGATCGCCCACTAAATTTTTAATAGCATCGATACTTGGAAGTAACCAGGTGATACACAGTGTATCAAAGAAATATGATTAGTTAATCATTTGTGTACTTATGTGGTGGGTGGGATATGTAAGGTGTTTTGCTGACAGTTTTTGATGCATAATAATTTATTTTAATCTTTATTTTAATCTTTAGAATGTTTTGAACATATTAAGAGGAGTAAAACATATAAACGGTTTTAACAATATAACATCATTGTTCATTCTTGAGGTTGTGAGCACCCTAAAAGTACCATATTTCCTTTTTTTTTTTTATTGTTTATTGAAATAATTAAAATATATACCTTTGCCAGCATCCATGTTGGTTGAGTTACCAAAGGAGAAGATCCCATTGATATTGATGAAAGTGAAGAATGCACTGGTAAACAATTACATCTCAAAATTCCAATGTGTGAGCTTTGTAGGTACTCTTGGTGATTGGTGGCCTCGAACCTTTCTAGAGAGGCTTTTAGGATCAGTGGAGGTGCAGTCTCTCTGAGCTGGTTTGAGTAACATTGTCCATGAAGAATCTGTTTTGGTGGTGGGCGCGGCCACAAAACTAGAACAACCACCTAGAGATAACTGACATATACTGGATCACAACTACTACAGCGCCAGTTGACAAGATAGGGGGGCACATCTTCTAGATTAAGACAAATGGGGATTTAACACCCAGAGCATGTTCTGGAGCTGGGGGTAGTATGTAGGGCAGTGTACAGAGGTCAGTAGTATGTAGGGCAGTGTACAGAGGTCAGTAGTATGTAGGACAGTGTGAAGAGGTCAGTAGGATGTAGGGCAGTAAATAAAGGTCAGTAGGATATACGAAAGTATATTGAGATCATAAAGATATAGGGCAGAGGTTAGTAGGATGTAGGGAAGTGTACAGAGGTCAGTAATATGTAGGGCGGTATATAGAGGTCATTAGAATATATGGCAGAGAACAGGGGTAAGCATGTCAGGGGTTAGCATGGCAGAGGACAGGATGGTCAGGAAGACATGGTGCAGGGGGTCAGGAGGGTGCGGTGCAGAAGGGATCAGGAGTGTGCAGTGCAGAAGGGGTCAGGAGGGTAAAGTGCAGGGGGGTCAGAAAGGTGCAGTGCAGGGGGTCAGGAGGGTGTGGTGCAGGGAGGTCAGAAAGACATGGTGCAGGGCAGTTAGGAAGGTGCAGAACAAGGGGGGTCAGGAGGGTGCAGGACAGGGGTGTCAGGAGGTTGCAGTGCAGGGGGTAAAGAAGGTGCTGTGCAGGGGGTCAGGAGGGTGCAAGGGGGTCAGGAGGGTTCAGTGAAGGGAGGGTCAGGAGGGTGCAGTGCAGCGGGGTCAGGGGGGTACGGTGCAGAGGGGTCAGGAGGATGTGGTGCAGGACGGTCAGGAAGACATGGTGCTGGTGTTTAGGAGGGTGCGGTATGATGAGAGCCTACCTTACTATGATGATCTTCACATCACTTGTTCCTGCAACTTTGTAGGAATGTGGTTAATAGGGAGGAGATCTGAGGTCCAAAATTCATTGGAGTAAGAGCTTGATTGTGTTCAGGGAAGAACCCGAACACACCCAAGCTATTCCGGAGGCAGCACCCACCCCTTTGCATACATTTGGTTGTGGGGTGGGGGCTGCCTCTGCAGCAAAGGATTGGCTGACAATGCACCTGCACTGTTCAGCACCTCTAGGGGAAAACACTTGGTCAGCAAGTCAGGGACCTGTTTGCGATCTACTGATCAACTTCCCACAGTCAACCTGTAGATCGTGATTGACAGATTTGCGACCCGGGCCTAGAGTAAGGCATTAGCACAAGTTATTTGAAGATGTCTGCTCTAAAAGACATCAAATGGGCATCAAACCATCTAGTGGTAAGGCCGCGTACACACGACCGGTTTCCTCAACAGAATCCATCAAGAAACTTGGTGGGAGAGCTTTTTTTGCCGAGGAAAATGGTCGTGTGTATGCTTTTCATCGAGTAAACTGTCGAGGAACTCGCCGAGGAAAAAAGAGAGCAAGTTCTCTTTTTCCTCAACGAGAGTCGTCATGTTCCTCTTCGGGCTGGTTTTCGAAGAGTTTTTCGGTGTGTATGCTTAGAAACCTGCGCACCTTTGGTAAAAGTAGCTTTTGTAATGGAAATAGCACATTTGTCACGCTGTAACAGACTGAAAAATGAAAATGTCTCTTACAAAACTTTTACCTAACACGCAGTAACATGAGATTCGCAAAAGCAGCCCCAAGGGTTGTGCCAGTGGAATCTAACTTCCCCTGCTGTTGTATGTGTTGAAGTCACCGCGTTTGAGAACGAGGAGATTTGGTCTTGACTGTGTGTACGCAAAGACAGCTTGTCAAGTTTCTCGACAAGCCTAACAAGGAGCTCGTCAAGGAAAAAAACTTGTTGAGTAAAAAAACGATGTGTCTTTTCCGACGAGTTCCTCGGTCGTGTGTACGAGGCCTCTGAGTTATAAAAGCATCAAGGTCATCAAGAAAGCAAACATTCTCAAAATGTAAAGACTGCCATTATGCTGGTGGTATCTTCAGCCAAGCATGTATTGTAGATCCAAAACTTCAGCTGTCGATGGGCCTCTTTTTGGTAAGGAAGTAATCTTAACACCTCTTCTTGGCAGGGGAGTAATCTTAAGACCTGTGACAGACTTTTTACTGAAAGTGGTTTCAATGTTCCATATCATTTGGGGGATAGTTCTTCCAATCATGTTTTTTTCTTAGGAAGTTCTCCATATTTTGGATGTTATGAAAATCCTGAAGCATTTTTTTAATACCCCGCAGTATGAGGAAGGGGCAGCAGGCCTTCAATCAGAACAATTCCTTCCTGAATTGTTAAAACAATCCAGAAAGTCTATGCATTTCAAAAGCTATCTTTTCCAGATGATCTAAGGGCTCACCCTATCAACATCAAGGGCAGCTTCACTATACATACCATTTAAAACCATAGGCAAAGTTGTAACTTGGACATTAGAAAGCACCTTTATAACCCAATATAGGAATAATCCAGAGTGTCTAACTAAAGAAAAACTTCTCCATTAATTTGTGTATATTTATTATTACAATTTTTGTCTCACTACAGCAAACTCTGTGCATGTTAGTCCCCATCATATGCTGCAATGATGCTCTGGGAAAATGGAAAATGTTATACTTACCTTTCCATATTTTCTTTCCTGGTGCCTCTTTATAACTGTGTGCTTGTTTCTCACCCTAAAGGTGATAATTACAAAAAAAAGATACTTTGAGTAAGCTATAAACTCTATACACATTCAGTTCAGTGAGTGGAGTCAAGACACAAACCGTCATATGCTGCAATGAAGGTGCACCAGGGTGGAAAAATTTGGTAAGTATTCAACATTCCTTTTTTTTCCTAGTAAGAATAAATTACAAATGTAACATGTGCCAGTGAACAGGATTATAAATAAAGGGCTTTACATATCTATAAGCTCAGGTATTTATTGATAACCTAGCTCTAAAAATGTAATTCCTGCCTAGGACACTGACTCTTTATTTTCTTTTAACAATCCCACATTCGAGTCCTTGAAAACCACACAGCTGGCAAACAAAAAAAAAATGTTTACTGTAGAAGCTCATATATATTCAAGTATTACCTTAAGCAGAAGATAGCTCTGTGTGTGGCTATTGGCCAAGCATAAGGCCACATGGGCTGAGCTACTGTATGTCGGGGTTTCTTAGGGTGTGAAAGCATGTGCTTCTACTTATCGTCAGAAATGTTTCAAATTTTGACATGTATGCTTCTCAACTTCCTTGTGCATGGAGGTATAAATCCATCTGTGATGAAATAACAGATTAAAGTGGTTGTAAACCCTTACACACCACTTTTAGTTAAAGGTAAGCCTATAAGAAGGCTTACCTGTAGGTACTGGAAATATCTCCTGAACCTAGGACATATTTACCATATAAGATTGCACCAATGTCATTGGCGCATACGCACTGAAGAAAGGGCGCAATCGTGCCGTTTCTATAGGGCCCATGATGTAACCATCGGCTCTGGCCACTCACAGAGCCGGAGTCCATGGCCCCGGAAGGAAGAGGGGTGAAGATGGATGTGGCTACCAGCAGGGACCTCAGGGACATGTGGGCTTCGTTTGCAGGTAAGTGCAACATAATGGGCTAGTATGCGATGCATACTAGCCCATTATGCTTTTACTTTGCAAGGGAATAAAGAGGAAATAAAACCCATCAGGGTTTACTTCCTCTTTAAGGTTCCATGCACACTAGCGTTTTTCATAAGCTCAAAAAAAGGTACCGTGTTTCCCACGAAAATAAGACAGAGTCTTATAGTAATTTTGGTAACAAAAGACACAGTAGGGCTTATTTTCGGGGTAGGTCTTACCATATAATGTGCTGTCTTCTCTCCCCTCTCTCTCCCTGCCTGACAGGAATCCCCACTGCGAACTGAGATAAAATGCTTGTAAAGGCGGGCGTGGCTTGGCGCGCAACGGAGATGGCTGCTTGCTAGAGAAGCTCCGGAGACATTGCGGCCTGAAGCCTGCTTTTCAGCACCTTTAAACCCCTAGAATGAGCAAGCTGAACTACCGAACACCCCACACCAGATCCCGCCGCACCACGGCGAACTACAAGGACCATAACATCTCGGACCTATTCCGTTCTCATTCGTTGAGCCAGCACAACATACCTACTCCCAAGATGGCGCCGACACATGCTGCCGAGGACTTTAGTGAGGACTCGCAATCCGCTCCGGAGGATAATGGTAGGGGACCTGTGATGACCGGGGAGGGTGAACCCCACGGCCACACACATGCGCTTGATGGTTAGCTACTTGGTTCTTGGGCTAGGAGCCCAGGGTCTGGTGGTATTAACCCTTAGTGAGGGTCGGATGGTATTAACCCTCTCTGTCACGTGACGCTACTGTAGTCTTGATATACCCCAGGAAACTACAGCTCCGGGGGCCTCCGTATCCCCGCTAGCTAGGATGGTAATAACACAGTCCACAACAGGGGTCAATATAACGAAGGCTTTACTGGCATGAAGACAGGTGTCAAAATCTTCACAGCGTTCACACAGAGTGTCGCAAAGGTTCCACAAACAGTCTCTAGAGGACCACACAGCTGGCAATGCCTGGGCTTGGCTTATCATATATCCTTGGCTTTTGCGGCCGGATTAGTAATGCTGGGCCTATGCTTGACTAGACTGAAGAATAAATACACTTACTGAAGTGTCGGTAGACTTGAGGCTTTTCGTCCGAATGACGAATTGATTCGATTATTTCGTTGAAGTACTGATTCTATCGTTTTTTAAAGGTACTCCACGATTTGCTGTACTTTCCCCTGAACGGGAGGTCTCTGGCCTGCACTGCTTCTTCTCTGACTGAACTCTGCTCTGACCTGTCAGCAACTGTGTGTAGTACTAGTCTGCCCTAAACAGGAACTCCCACCCCTTATATCAATGTGAGGAAACTGAAGCCCATTGGTGAAGAAGCTGAGGGAGACTGAAGCCCATTGGTTGAGAGCTGAGGGAGACTGAAGCCCATTGGCTTGAGAGCTGAGGGAGACTGAAGCCCATTGGCTGAGAGCTGTGGATCATAGAGACTTATCTGTATTCCCCTTGGAACTTACATTTAAAGTTTGTTACAAGTTAAAGTATAATACAACACCATAAGGTCTTGTCTAGCACTTATGCCGCGTACACACGGTCGTTTTTTGCGATGGAAAAAAACGTTGTTTTTTAAAACGTCATTTAAATTGATCATGTGTGGGCAAAACGTTGTTTTGTCTTAAAAAAAACGACCAAAAAAAAATTCCAACATGCTTGAATTTTTTGTGTCGTTTTTCAAAACGTTGCTTTTTGTTTCACAAAAAGTCACCGTGTGTAGCAAAAACGTTGTTTAAAACAACGTTTTTCAACCCGCGCATGCCCAGAAGCTAGTTATGAAGCGAGCTTCAATGGAAAAGAGTGGTGAACGTAACCTCGCTTTTTGTGAAAAAACGATGGTGTGTATGCAACATCGTCTTTGAAAAGTGACGTTTCAAAAACGTCGTTTTTTACTTCACAGAAAACGTCGGTTTTTTTCATCACAAAAAACGACCGTGTGTACGCGGCATTAGTCCTACTGACTCTCATACACTCTGACTAAACATAAAATGGCTGACTAAACCTCTTAAAGATATACGCACCTAATAAATGTATTATCAACTATAACAGTATAAATCACATCATAACTAGCTGAGTCCCTGCAGAGGAGGCCCCACAAGCCGAGGGTCTCAATCTGACAGGGCCTACAGCAAATACCTGTACTGGGACACCACAGACCCTCACATCCTAATCTTCCGCTTACCAATGCGGATATGTCCATCATCGCAGCAGATATCAAATCCTCCTTCTCGGCCGCGATCACAGATCTTAAGCCAGTCTAATGGTTCTGAATGAACGGATGGCATATTCAGAGGCCACGGGGAAGCACAGGGACAGAGCTATAGCCAGACTAGATGGAGTAATGGTCACCCACTCTAACCATTTCATTGAAATGAACAGGCATCTGGAGGACCTCGATAACAGAGGAAGGAGATGTAACATTAGGGTCCGGGGGATACCAGAGACGGTAGAAGGGGTGCAAATTAACCCCGTTTTACAACGTGTCTACTCGAAAGGCCTGAAGACACCGAGATAGAATTTGTCAGGGCTGAGGGCTCGCGGTCCTGACACACAGCCCCCACGTGACATTATTTGCTGCCTACAGAGTTTCGTGCTGAAGGAGGACATCATGCAGAAGGCGAGGCGCAAAGAGCGTATAGTGTTCAACGGAGCGACCATTATGCTTTTCTACGACCTATCTTAAATCACCCTAAAAAACTGCTTGGCTCTGCGGCCTATCTTAGATAAGCTCCGTGAGAAGGACTTGCGGTATACGTGGCGCTTCCCGTTTGCTCTCCTTGTCACACATAGCGGCAAGCAGCACGTGTTGAGAACACCAGATGATCTACCGGATTTCTGCAGTGCCCTGCAAATGGATCTAGTTGACCTCCCGGAATGGTACCGGGAGTTTCGCATCGCCCCGATGGAAAGAAGCCCTTCTTGCTCGCCTTTCATGTCACCGGAGAAGCGCAAATCTAAGAAGCTGATGAACGCTTATGAACTCCTAGAGCGTCCATAGACTTTCCAGTTGTTATGGCGGTCTGCCTTCAGGCAGGCACCTACATCGAATTTTGTTTCTGAAGACACAGCAACGTTGGGATTTTGATGACAGGTTCTGGGACTTTTCAACGGCCTTCGGCCACCCAGGCGAGCACTTGCCTTTACGATCAGAGTCCCCAGGCACTGCCTTTCAGGGGCTCCCCCGACTGGGTGGCATGTTGCTGGGGGCTGCATCCCTTCGGCGGGCTGCGATGCTGCGGAGAGCCTTGGATGTTGTCTAGCATTGACCACAGGACTATCAGTAACTGGATAAGTATGAATGCAGAGTCACCCATAATGTGTGGCAGATGTGATGCGCAGTACTTTTGACCCCCCATCCTCTCTTATTGTCTTAACCGATGCTCACTAATGCCCTTGATGTCTATTACTGTGATGCAGGTTTTTCATTGCATTTGGTTTTAGTTACATGAGCATTAACCTGCGAGCTAGCTGACATGCCGTTTCTAGCTCTATTTCTATTTTGTTTATTTTTTATTATTTATTTAAAAAAAAAAATTCTCTTTCTCATTTCGGTGGTTCATTCTACCCAGCACCCATAGTGCTGGAATGCCTGATTAACTGGTTGCCGACCAGCCGCCGTCATATTACTGCGGCAGGTCGGCACTGCTAGGCCAGAGCACGTAGCTCTACGTCCTATCTTTTCCGGGCGCTAGAGGGCGCGCGCGCCCGCCCCCCGAGTCCCGCGCGCGTACAATGTATAAACGGAAGATCAGTGATTTCCACTTGTGAGTCCACCCCCCCATACAGTTAGAACACACCAGAAACATACTTAACCCCTTTCCTGCCCCCTAGTGTTAACCCCTTCACTGCCAATGGCATTTTTATAGTAATACAATGCATTTTTATAGCATTGATCGCTATAAAAATGCCAATGGTCCCAAAATTGTGTCAAAATTGTCCGATGTGTCCGCCATAATATCGCAGTACCGAAAAAAAATGCTGATCGCCGCCATTACTAGTAAAAAAAAAATATTAATAAAAATGCAATAAAACTACCCCCTTTTTTTGTAAACGCTATAAATTTTGCGCAAACCAAACAATAAACGCTAATTGCGATTTTTTTTACGAAAAATATGTAGAAGAATACGTATCGGCCTAAACTGGGGAAAAAAATGTTTTTTTAGATATTTTTTGGGGATATTTATTATAGCAAAATGTCAAAAATATTGCATTTTTTTCAAAATAGTCGCTCTATTTTTGTTTATAGCGCAAAAAATAAAAAACGCAGAGATGATCAAATACCACCAAAAGAAAGCTCTATTTGTGGGAAAAAAAGGACGCCAATTTTGTTTGGGAGCCAAATCGCACGACCACGCAATTGTCAGTTAAAGCGACGCAGTGCCGAATCACAAAAAGTGCTCTGGTCAGGAAGGGGGTAAATCTTTCCGGGGCTGAAGTGGTTAAGCAACTTGCTACATTTTTTGCAGACAGGCCACGGTCATCGGTCCTCTATAATACACGTTCCTCACTCTATCCTTCCGAGTAACGAACGTTTGGCTCCTCCTGACCACCACCCCTACTCAGTGCCCTGGGGCACACTTTTTTAGTGCTCCAGGACACACCTTTATGTGACCTCGCTGATAGTTACTGTCACGATAGAAGATCCGGCAATCCCACCAGTACTGGCAACGTCAGGAGAAACCAGTCCCGACGCATGCGCGTGTGCGCATGTGCGCGTGTGCGCGTGCGCTGACGTCATTTCGGCGCCAAGGAACGCTATTTAAACTTGTCTGTTCCCACTGCTTCTTGCTGACCAGTCGACAGCGTTTCCTGAGATAATCTGAATCTGCTTCCTGCCTGACTACTGTGTACCTGACCCGGCTTCCTGTGACCTACCTCTGCCTGCAGCCCACCTCCGACCCCGGCTTGATCTGACTACCGATTCCGCTAAACCCCTTGTTCTGTTGTCTGCCTGCCTGACTTACCGACCCGGCCTGGACCTGATTAACCCTTCGGATCTGTTCCGGTTTCCTGATTCCCTGCCTGACCCAGTGTTTGCCAATCCCTTGGCTCCGCTACAGCAAGCGCTACTACACCGTGCCTGTGTCCATTGGTTCCCTGCCAGGACCTTGTCAGCACCTGTCTGCTTCCTCTTCCGGTCCGCCACCAGCTTACCATCAGGCACTTGTGCCCCTCTAGACTCCGTACCCCCTGTCTGCTCTACCAGGGGCACCCGAGTCAGAGGCTCACGAGAGGCCGCTCCCTGCACATTGGGCTCCATAACCAGGTACGTGACAGTACTGGTCAGCCATGTCCGAGCCCACGCAGGGAGCGTCTCCCATGGAGGACTTATGCCGCCATCTAGATGGCCTCACCGCGGCTGTAAGAAACTTACAAGAGGGATATACCCGCCTGGAGGGATGTGTCCAAACCCTGGCCGCCGCAGCACCCGCAGCATCTGGAACCTCGGCCACCCCCTCTTTAGTGATGCTGCCACCGGAACCTAGAGTCCCCATCCCGGAGAGATTTTCTGGTGATCGCAGCAAATACAGAGCTTTCCGCAACGCCTGCGAACTCTTCTTCGCCCTGCAACCCAGGACTTTTTCACTTGAATCCACAAAGGTGATCTTTGTTATTTCGCTGTTGTCCGGCGAACCTCAGACTTGGGCACATCGTCTCCTGGAGCATAAGGAAGAAAGCCTTAACCTTCTCAGCACTTTCTTTCAAGCCATGGACCTTATTTATGAGGACACCCAATTAGCAGCCACTGCTGAATCAGCATTATGTGCATTACAACAGGGACGCAGGGCAGTAGAGGACTATGTGGCCGAATTTAGACAGTGGAGTTCCGACACCAATTGGAACGACGCTGCCCTGCGCCATCAATTTCGCATGGGCCTTTCAGAGTCTTTAAAGGACGAACTGGCCCGAGTGGGCATCCCTGCAACGCTCGAAGCCCTCATCCTTCTCTCCATTCAGATTGACAGACGGTTCAGGGAGCGGCGCGCTGAACGCACATCCGGCCCTACACGTCCCATATGGATGATGCCACGTGTACCAGGCTCACCGCACCTGCCTCCTCCAAGTCCTGTACCAGCCTCCACCGATATCCCGGAGCCAATGCAACTAGGCCTACTTCGGCCGTCCCTTACCCCGGAAGAGCGCCAAAGGCGCCGACTCAATAATCTCTGCCTGTACTGTGGAGGATCCGGGCACTATGTAAACACTTGCCCCGCCAAGTTCCGTAAGTGTTCCATCCTCCCACCTACTCTTTTCTCTGCTTTACGTAACAATGACACTCACCTGGCTGTCTCAATCTCTCTGCAGCTCCCAGGAAGGAACGGTTGGGTCCCCGCAATTATTGACTCTGGTGCCTGCAGCGCCTTTATGGATGCCTCCTTTGCCGCCCGACATGGAGTCCCTGTACGACCAAGGCGTCAAGAACTTGCCGTCCACTTAGCCGACGGATCGGCCATCAGATCCGGTCCTGTCACCCAAGAGACAATCCCCTTGTGCGCACTCACCTCCCAAGATCACCGGGAATTACTCTGCTTGGACATAATTGAGTCCCCAATGTTCCCTGTTATTCTGGGTATGCCATGGCTGAAAGCCCATAATCCCCATATTGACTGGGAATCTGGACCGATCCATTTTTCTTCCTCCTATTGCCGCCAACATTGTCTCCAGAAGCCTGCCACCTCTCCTCCCTCCTTGCTGTGCTTATAATCTGAAGTGGAGAACCGTCAGCTAGTCCCAGAAGCATATCACAGTTTTTTAGATGTATTTAGTAAAAGAGGAGCAGAGACTTTACCCCCACACAGGTCCTATGACTGCCCCATTGAACTTTTGCCAGGAGCAGAAATCCCGTTTGGAAGAATATTCCCTCTGACCGACTTAGAGTTGGGCACTCTCAAGTCTTACATCGACGAGAATCTCGAGAAGGGGTTTATACGCCCTTCCACATCCCCCGCAGGGGCTGGCATATTCTTTGTGGAAAAGAAGGACCATTCTCTACGCCCCTGCGTAGACTACCGGGACTTAAACAAAATCACGATTAAGAATAGGTATCCTCTTCCCCTTGTTCCTGAACTATTCCAGAGACTCGGAGCAGCCACCATCTTTACTAAGCTTGACCTCCGTGGGGCCTATAACCTTGTTCGCATCAGAGATGGTGACGAATGGAAGACCGCGTTCCGCACCCGTTTTGGGCATTTTGAATACCTGGTTATGCCCTTCGGTCTTTGCAAAGCCCCAGCCACATTTCAACATTTCGTAAACGACATTTCGTAAACGACATTTTCAGAGACTATCTCGATTTATTCGTCATTGTCTACCTAGATGACATTCTGATTTTCTCTTCCTCCCTGCCAGACCATCGGAAACACGTCCAAAAGGTCCTAGCTTGGCTCCGTCAACATAGTCTTTATGCCAAAGCTGAGAAATGTGAGTTCGAACGGGTGAGCATTCAGTTCTTGGGTCTAATAATTTCAATAGACGTGTCAAGATGGACCCTCAGAAGGTCACTGCCATTACAGACTGGCCCGCTCCCACCGATAAAAAATCAGTCCAGCGCTTCGTGGGATTTGCAAATTTTTACCGAAAATTTATCAAAGGCTTCTCCTCCATAATCGCTCCCATCACAAGTCTGACTAAGCAAGATACCCGGTTCCAGTGGTCCCCAGAGGCCCAAGCGGCTTTTACCACCCTGAAGGACCTTTTCATCTCTGCCTCCATCCTAAAGCATCCTGATCCAGTCCTACCTTTTATCTTAGAAGTAGACGCCTCCGAGGTGGCGGTCGGAGCAGTGCTCTCCCAGAGACAGGGGTCCAAAACTCTTCTGCATCCAGTTGCGTTCTTCTCCCGCAAGCTATCAGAAGCGGAGAGAAACTATGACGTCGGGGACAGGGAACTCTTAGCAATCAAAGCAGCCCTTGAAGAATGGCGTTACCTCCTGGAGTGTGCAGCACACCCCATCCTGATATATACCGACCACAAAAACCTAGAGTACCTAAAGGTTGCTGAAAGACTGAGGCCACGGCAAGCCAGGTGGGCATTTACTCGGTTTTCCTTCCATATAACCTACAGACCCGGATCAAAAAACACTAAGCCTGATGCACTTTCCCGGATGTTCAATGGGCCTGAAGCTCCTTCGTCCCCGGATACCAACCTTGCCCCTGGCAATTTTCTCATGTTACAGGGAGATCTTCTGTCTCAAATCAAACAGGTCTCTTCAGGAATTTCCTCACCCCCAGACCCCACTCTGCAGTTAAGAGACGACTTACTATGGCACAAGGACAAGATCTTTGTGCCTCAACAACTACGAATTGCAGCTCTCAAGTCCTGTCATGACCACGAGCTAGCCGGACATTTTGGAATACACAAGACAGCTGAGCTTCTCCAACGTACCTTCTGGTGGCCTCAATTACTTCAAGATTGCAAAAGCTATGTAGAATCCTGTACCACCTGTATTCAACACAAGGGTAGCAGAACCAGAGCTTGGGGGTTACTCAAACCACTGCCTGTCCCAGAGAAACCATGGAGGATGATTTCGATTGATTTTATTGTTGAGTTACCTCCATCTGAAAACTATACCACCATCTTTGTGGTGGTGGATAGACTCTCGAAGATGGCGCACTTTCTGCCGATGGTGGGGACACCCTCTGCTGCTGAAACAGCAAAAATTTTCATCAAGGAGGTAGTGAGACTTCATGGCATACCCGCTAATATCGTATCTGACCGTGGGGTGCAATTCACCTCAAGGTTCTGGAAAGCACTATGTGGAGCACTGAAGATCGAACTCTCCTTTTCATCTGCATACCATCCGCAGACCAATGGCCAGACCGAGCGCACCAACCAGACGCTCGAGCAATACCTGCGGTGTTTCTCCAGTTTTTCACAGGACGATTGGGCTTCCCTGTTTCCCCTTGCAGAGTTTGCTTACAACAACTCAGTCCACTCAGCTACCAAACAATCTCCATTCTTCGCCAACTACGGCTTTCACCCTTTGTTTCTATCGAACCATATCCCGGAATGCTCAGTACCAGCGGTTCAAGAAACCTTGGATTTCTTCTCCACCAACAACAAAATACTTCAGGAAACAATGGCGAAGACCCAGGAATACAATAAAGAGGTGTTTGACAGGAGGAGGAGAGGAGAACTTGACCTAGCACCGGGGGACCAAGTTTGGTTATCCACCTTGAACCTTCCAGGTACTCAGAAGGATCAATGAAGTGGCCTACGAACTAAAATTACCTGCTTCCTTTCGGATTCATCCAGTTTTCCATGTGGCACTGCTCAAGCCCACAGTCCCGGACCCCTTTACCAACCGGAATGTCGGTCCTCCCAAGCCGGTACTTATCGACGGCGAGGAGGAATTCGAGGTGGAATCCATCCTGGATTGTCGGAAGAGACGTAACCAGGTACAATACCTGGTGAAATGGAAGGGCTACGGCCCAGAGGAGAACTCCTGGGAACCAGAGGCCAACATTCATGCTCAGAGACTGATCCAGGCCTTTAAAAGGGCGCACCCAAGTAAGTTGGCCCAGTTGGGCATCCGGAGGCTGCCCGTAGAGGGGGGGCAATGTCATGATAGAAGATCCGGCAATCCCACCAGTACTGGCAACGTCAGGAGAAACCAGTCCCGACGCATGCTCGTGTGCGCGTGTGCGCGTGTGCGCGCGCGCGCGCTGACGTCATTTCGGCGCCAAGGAACGCTATTTAAACTGTCTGTTCCCACTGCTTCTTGCTGACCAGTCGACAGCGTTTCCTGAGATAATCTGAATCTGCTACCTGCCTGACTACTGTGTACCTGACCTGGCTTCCTGTGACCTACCTCTGCCTGCAGCCCGCCTCCGACCCCGGCTTGATCTGACTACCGATTCCGCTAAACCCCTTGCTCTGTTGTCTGCCTGCCTGACTTACCGACCCGGCCTGGACCTGATTAACCCTTCGGATCTGTTCCTGTTTCCTGATTCCCTTCCTGACCCAGTGTTTGCCAATCCCTTGGCTCCGCTACAGCAAGCGCTACTACACCGTGCCTGTGTCCATTGGTTCCCTGCCAGGACCTCGTCAGCACCTGTCTGCTTCCTCTTCCGGTCCGCCACCAGCTTACCATCAGGCGCTTGTGCCCCTCTAGACTCCGTACCCCCTGTCTGCTCTACCAGGGGCACCCGAGTCAGAGGCTCACGAATGGCCGCTCCCTGCACATTGGGCTCCATGACCAGGTACGTGACAGTTACCCTATTACAGAGGTACGGTTCCCAGTTGTCATTTCTTACGTTTCCCCCCCCACCCTCCCCCTCCTTTCATCTCTTAATTTCCCGCTGCTCGCTTTCCTACTGGTAGTGGTTTGGGAGATGCAGAAACTTGTGATACCCTCAGGTGAACTAACTGCTTCTGATTCTTCCTAGGTACCGTACACTAGTGCAGGCTCCCTGAGCCTTTTAACACCTGAAATATGGCCTACTCATCTCTGGGACACAGACCCACGATAATCTCTTACAATCTCAGGGGTCTGAACATACCAGAGAAAAGGACAGATCTGCTGAGGGAATTAAAGAAAGGTAGGCCTCATTTTGCTTTTCTACAGGAGACCCATTTCAAAACACAGAATGTTCCCAGGCTCACTGACTCCTTCTTCACAGCTGCACATCATTCAACTAATGATCAGACAAAGTCCAAAGGGGTCACAATTCTGATTAGCAAGGAAGCCCCTTTTATCCTGATGGACAAATTGGTGGACCCTAATGGGCGATACATTTTCCTTAAAGGGAAATATAATGACACTCCCATCACGCTCGCAAATGTCTATTTTCCCAACTCCTCTCATCTCACATTTTGCCTGACTCTGGTCAGGGAACTGGAGAGCTTTGGCTCAGGCTGTATCATACTGGGAGGCAACTTTAACCTACCCCTAAACCCCACTGTGGATACCTCGACGGGCAAAACACACATTACCTATAGGATATTGAAAAGCCTTAAATTACTACTGACTTCCTTACAACTGACCGACTCTTGACGATTCCTTCACCCAGAAGATAGGGATTTCACATTTTATTCGGCCCCTCATTCCAAATATTCAAGAATTGACTACATATTTGTGTCCCGCAGAGACTTACACAACGTATCTGAAGCCCACATAGGGATTTAGTCTATATCAGACCATGCCCCCATCTCCCTGAAGCTGACAAACGTGACTCCCCGACGTGGTTCTCCTAGTTAGCGATTAAATGCTTCCCTATTAAGGGACGCGACACTCCTCCCAAAAATCACATCGCTCTTGACGGACTTTTTCACACGTAATTCCTCGCCGGACGTAGATCCATTAATGACGTGGGAAGCCCACAAATGTACCCTTAGGGGTAATTGATCAAGATGGGCGCCCAGCGTAAGAGAGAATGGGACAAGGAGGTCTTGGGGTTGACTTGCAAGATAGCCAGACTGGAGGCCCTTCACAAACAGTCCTTGACGACGGCCACGGCGTCTGAATTACTTAACGCCAGGAAGACGCTTCAACAATTACTTGACGCAAAGGCCAAAAGATTCCTCTTTTTCAGGAAAAAAGTTTATTATGAGTACGGAGACAAGACCGGTAGGTTTTTAGCCAGCTGTTTGAAAGGGCCCCGACAAAGAAACACTATCTCTGGCATCAGGAATAATCAGGGAAAATTAGACGTGACGGATGACTTGATTGCTTAACATTTCCATGATTATTACACAGGACTTTATAACTTTTCAGCCCAACACAAGCCAAAAGGCCTTCATGGCAGCAGAAATCAGGTCATACTGGATTACTTGACCGCTTCAGGGATCCCTAAGTTGTCTGAGGACGATAGTCAACTGATGGACCAGCCGATAACCACTTCGGAGGTCCAGCTAGCTATTAGAGACATGAAGATGGTTACTCTTCCATATACTACCGGACATTCGCGGAAATCCTAACTGTTCCCTTCGCGGCAGCTTTAAACACATTCTCCTCACCAAGGACAGTCCCTACATCGTTCCTGTCGGCACATATAACGGTCTTACCTAAGCCAGAGAAGGACCTCACACACTGTTCCAGTTATAGGCCAATATCACTACTTAACTTAGACGTCAAATTACTGGCCAAAATTCTGGCAAACAGACTCAAGTCCCTTCTACACACACTGATTGGCCCGGAACAGGTGGGCTTCATGCCTGGTAGGGAAGTGAGGGACAATATAATGAAATCACTGAACTTGATTTACGCAGCAAGGAAGCGAAAGATCGGAGGTCTTCTCTTGTCCACGGACGCCGAATAGGCCTTCGATCGAGTAGCGTGGGACTTCCTGATGGAGACTTGTAGATACGTCGGAATGGGAGACCATATGCTTGCGTGGATTGCGACGCTCTATAGTAACCCCTCGGCCAAGCTCAAAATAAATAATACATTGTCCGATACGGTACGCATCTCAAACGGCACAAGACAAGGATGCCCCTTGTCCCCAATTTTATTCATCCTCACGCTGGAACCTTTTATAAGAACAGTAAAGTCCAAGCTCGACATACAGGGTTTCCACGTGGGGAATAGGGAGTACAAGGTGGCCGCCTATGCGGACGACCTCCTATTTTTTCTTACCAGACCTAGGGTGTCAATCCCGAGCTTGGTGAGGGAATTCACCATTTTTGGCTATGTCTCTAATTTAAAAATCAATTTTGATAAGTCAGAAATTCTAAACATAACAATCCCCGACTTGGAGCTGACGGGCCTTCGCGACAAATGCCCCTTCAAATGGGTAAACTCGACACTTAGATATTTGGGAATTAACTTAACCCCCCACTTGTCACAGATTTTCGAAAAAAACTTCACACCCCTCCTGAAGACTGTCCAGGAGGACTTGTCCTCTTGGCAGCCTAAGATTTTTTCATTGTTTGGTAGATCTGCAATCTGTAAAATGGTAATCCTACCCAGGATCTTATACATACTCAAAGCTCTCCCGATAAAAATACCCATGGGCTTCTTTAAATCTTTACAATCCATCCAAATGCATTTTGTCTGGGCTAATAAACGTCCGCGCATCAAATTCGCTCTCCTGACCAGACCCAAGGACCGGGTAGGGATGGGTCTCCCTGACTTTAAGACGTACTACCAAGCAGCACACATTACCAGGATTGTTGACTGGCACTGCCACTCGGGCCTGAAGGACTGGGTATTGCTGGAAGACGATCTAAGTCCGATTTCTTTGAGATTTTCACCTTGGATCTCGGGGAGAAATCTCCCCCTAGATCTGAAACATCACCCCTTGATACACGCTTCCCTGTCGGCCTTCCACGAAGCGACTAAAAACACTGAACTCTCGGGCCCGGGAGGCCCACTCACCCCCATACAGAATAATCCGGATTTTCCACCAGGAGTAAGTGGTCGGTTTGTCCAAACTCCTGACCCTTGTCACAGGCTCCTAGCACAACATTGCTTTCAGGGCTTAAAGACTTTCATACACTTAAATCCGATGTCCCTCTACCAAACTTGACACCTTGGAGCTATCGCCAGATCAGAAGTTACGTCAACTCCTCTCATAATAGGAGTCATTATACTAGATGGCTGATGGAGTTGGAGTCGATGTGCCTGGAAGGTAAGATCACGCAAAGGGTCACTTCCTTAGCATACACTAAGAATCTTAAAAAGTGGCAGACAGACAGATTTAAGGAGGCTTGGTCCAGGGAGCTAGGCTTTACCGTATCCAACAGACAATGGGCGGGCACTTGTATCCTAGCACACAAATGTTCTCTGAGTACGAGGATGCAAGAGACGTCGTACAAACTTCTGACACATTGGTATGCTACGCCCGTCAAGTTGAACAAATGGTTTCCTCAGACCTCCGATCTGTGCTGGCGGTGTCAGGAGGCGCGGAGTACTCTCATCCATATTTGGTGGGAGTGCCCTCGGATTGCCCAGTATTGGTCTGGGGTCAAGAGCATAATCAGCCAGATCACGGACACTTCACTGGTGCTGGACGCGGCCTGTTGTTTACTCCATGTCTCGGGTTTCTCCCTCAAAAGATACAAAAAGTCACTGTCCAGACACTTGCTCAATGCAGCCAGAGCTCTTATCCCTCTTTTCTGAAAATCCGGGACTGTTCCCTCCATTAAAGATTGGTTGTTCAGGATTAGGGATATCTGTGACATGGAGGAGACGATCGCCCAGTCCAATGATGCAGTAGGGAGGTACCACGAGACATGGTCACCTTGGCTTGCTTTTAGATACTCACAGGTTTTTGCGGACCTGATGGCTGCCTCGTGAACCAAGAACCTCATCATACATACCTTGTGGGTCCCGACTCGCCTTCCTGCTCTGTTTGGATGCTCCCCGAGCACATTCCTCCCCTAGGAGATCTGGACCTTGGGTCTTAACTACCCACCTTGTTGAATGCCTCCCTATTCTCCCTGGAGACTGAGTACTACTAAGGAGATCCCTCTTCCAGACTGCTACCACTACTACCACTACCCTTTCCCCCCCCTAAGTTGTTGGCCTTGATTCCGTACCTTTCCCAATAACTCACTATACCCCCCCACCCTTTTTTCCCTTGATCTAAGTTACAGGGGATCTTTCCCTGTTTTTTTTTTTCATTCAGGTAATGGTTCCTGTTAAATATTTCTAGGTCAAATGTTGCCCTCAACTGATTGTGTATTTCAATGCCTACTGTTGCCGTAAATTATTTTTCTTGTTTGCTCAGATGCTCTAAGCATGTCTTATACACACGTTGCAGACTATATACTCGTTGTTTAAGTGCACTCCCAATGTCAACAAACTTATACTTGCACCGCTTTGTAATATTTTACCTTGCTCTTTAATAAACTTTTGAATGGAAAAAAAAAAATGCTTGTAAAATCCTATAATGCACTCTATTACAGAAGTATATAATGTACAATGTGTGAGTTTCTGTAATATAATTGTGCCAAATACCTTCATTATAGCGCCGTTTTGTGCTTGTGTGACCCGCCAGGGCTTTCTTCCCCGCAATTATATTGCAGAAACACACACATTGTACGTTATGTACTATTGTAATAGAGTGGAATATAGGATTTTACAAGCATTTTAAACTAGGGTTTTTTTTACGAAGTAGGGCTTATATTGCAGCTCTCCTGGAAAATAACGCTAGGCCTTATTTTCAGGGTAGGTCTTATTTTTGGGGAAACATGGTAGGAAAAACCCTGGGTGAGAAATGCTGATAATAGCATTTTTTCTACCAGCTTCTAGTAGAATTTTAGTCGAGTTTAGAAGCATTTAGGAGCATTAGTATTTTATTAGCGTTTTCCCACTACATGAAGAAAAAAATGCTAACAGTCTAAAGTAGTGTGTATGGACACAGGATAATACTATTAGCTTCTAATACTAATAATGCTAATGCTAATAATGCTAATAACAGCTTATAGAAGCCTAAAAAATGCTAGTGTGCATGGAGCTTGAGGCTCCATGCAACCTAGATTAAAAAACACCAGTGCTCTTGGCAGAGAAATACTAATGTTGAAAAAAATGTTGTACTAGTGTTTAGGTACGTTTAATGTTTTTTTCTAACAGAAATCACCCCTTAAAAAGTTTTCGTTCCTCCTCTAAACACTGAGCTTAAAATATACTTCTAGATGCCCTAATGTGCATAGACGCATACAATAGCATTAGCTGCTTCTAAGGCAAAACACTAAACACCTCTAGAAGTGTGCATGGACCCTAAATAATGGGAAGTTGTCCCAGGAGCCAGGTAGACACTAGTTAGTGGGAGATATGAGGAGCCCTCATAATTTCAGCTTCAATTGACAGGTACATGACAAAGCCAAGTAAAGGGAGAACTTGGGGTATAACTATAAAGCCCCGTACACACGATTTGAATTTCTGATGGAAAAAGTCAGATGGACATTTTCCATCGGAAATTACGACCGTGTGTATGCCCCATCAGAGTAATTCCATTGGAAATTCTGATGAATCCCATTGGAGTTTAGCTAGAGAACATCTTTTCTTTTACTCCCATGGTCGGACAAAGGTCTGATCGTGTGTATGGGGCTTTAGGGACAGATGCAGATAAAGACAGATATACACAACTTCTTGTTAAGGTTTAATAGATGAATGAACTGACAGATGTGTCTAGTACAGCGAAAAGTTGCTGCAGTAACAATACAGCACAGCTGCTAAGAAAATACCAATTTCAGAATAATGTGAATTGTTAACATTCTTGTAACATTCAATATTATTTTGAATGTCAAACATTACAAGCATGTCACTCTATATTTTAATTTCTTATGGAACACTAACAGGGCAGGCTTTTCAGACAGAAGCACATGTGTATTATTAGTCACATTTTTAAGTGGTTAAAGTTTATCAATGAATATTTTAAACAATCTAAAAAACATAACGGTCATGCTGCACACATACATT
Source organism: Rana kukunoris (assembly GCA_029574335.1). Lineage (NCBI taxonomy): Eukaryota > Metazoa > Chordata > Amphibia > Anura > Ranidae > Rana > Rana kukunoris. The sequence continues at coordinate 457,239,712 of CM056049.1, read as the reverse complement.
GCAAATCAATAGCAACAGTTGTTTAATTCCATTTTTTAAAGCTAAATATTTTACAACTGTAATGCTTGTGTTGGGGTTTCCAGTTGGATACTCTTGGAACCTTTGGATTGCATGAGGCTGAGGCTGAGAATTCCTTGTACAATCATACTGTACTATGTGTTGTCTTTACAATATTATACAATAGTAGATTTTTTTTCTTGCTTGAAGTGATTGAAATAAAAAGAGATTAGGTTTGTACGTGGCAGTTTTTCAAGGAATGAATATTTTAGAAACACAACTATTAGGCTGGGACCCATTTACAGGAGGAAGGCTTGAAAGGAAAAAACTGAAGATATGTACTTATGGACAGAAATATTTGTCTTTCGTGAGGGGAAAATGAAAAGAATAACTATAAAATGGTGAGAGTATATAGTTGCTGGAAGAAGCAGCAAAGCATTAGTACTATGTATAGTAAAATAGGAATGTTTGTAGTAAAAAAAAAAGTGTAGACCGTCTGTTGTAGCCTGGCCTTCTACTCCTCTAAAGCACCACTTTGTCCCCATATGTTGTGGAGATAGGGATATCGCAAGTAAGTACTGATGTTTTGGCCAGGCATACACTTTAACCTAAATTGTAATGCATAAAAAAGCAACCTAGTACCAGTAAGCTAGAGCACACGATCTATTGTAAACATTTATTTGCACATGGATATTGTCTTATTCACTTAAATTTCTGTATTTTAATGAGTGAATTTTTAAGACTCATTGGTTGTCCTTTTGGTTTGCAGTTACTGGCTGCCTCGGAGGCTAATTTCCATTGTAAGCTGTTCAGCTGTTTGCATTGCTTTTGCTATGAGGGGTAGTAATGACCCATAAAGTTGGTTGAAAAGCTGTTGTGACATGTTGCTGGAGACATTTTGGAGAACCCTACTCCCCTTAATAAGCACAGTGTAATAAACGCATTGTGCAGAACAGAATAATGGGTACATAATAAACAAAAATGTCCTTTGTTTGCAAAGTATGGCAAGTTGTAAAGTGCTAGAGAAAATGGGTGGGCTGTGAAAGCTTGTAAATGATTTGGAATTAGGGAAATAAAGAACACGCATGAAGCACAAACATTAAAGCTAACCATAGACATTTCACAGTAGTAACCTGTAGCTGTCCATGAAAATAGAAATGCATTGACAACAAAGCCTTTGCCATTAATGATTTAATATACTTTCAGTGATCCTGGAATGGAGCACAGCATGCTTGGTCCAATCATCACATCTTCTATTAGATGTATTTTTTATTTTCCAATTTGTCGTTTAGAGAAACTATGATTCCAGATGAAATTATCTTTGTGTTATCTTTTGCAGTCTTTCCAGTCTTTCAAGTCTTTTTTACCTATCTTAGTAGAAAGGTTGCAAAATGACTGGTCTCAGGAAACACATCTACAGTACATGCTGATCATAAACAGTCATATTATAGCAAGAAAGTTGCTATATATCGAAATTTCTGGTTCTATTACAGGCATACCCCACTTTTAAGTACACAATTGGATTTATTTACTAAAGCTGGAAAGCGCAACATCAGGCTAAATTCTGCATAGAAACCAATGAGCTTCTAACCCCAGCTTGTTCAATTAAGCCTGGTAATAAAACCTGGAAGCTCATTGGTTTTTATGCAGAGGTGAGCCTGATTTCTTGCTTTCCAGCGTTAGTAAATAAACCCAATTGTGTACTTAAAACCGGGGTATGCCTGTATTACCCTTGGTAATTGCTGATTAAATGGAAATTGGCCTTCATATTAATTTACCCAGCTACTTTTGCATAAAGTTTTATGCCACCTGTTGCCTTATGAGTTTATGTTAAATCTCCATTACCAGCTGTAAAATATTGTTATTATGAATATAGTTCAACTAGCTTTGTATCTATGTAACAGAGCCACCAAGAAGGTTAGACTACGCAGACTGCATATCATTAATGTTGTGATAATTCACATTTTACTTTTATCATGTTGTCAGCGTGGAGATTAATCTTCTATAAAATGTGACTTTATACTGACATAAAACAAATCCGTGTTATATGCTCCACAGAAGATTTGTTCATCCCCAGACTATATCCTAATTTTTAGATCCCAGTATTTTGAATGTGCAATAGAGTAAAAACAGTTAACACACTAGAAGCAAAGACTTTGCAGGTCAGCCTATTTCATGTGACAATAGGTTGCCTTGGTTATTCTCAAATCCTAGCTTTGGATGTAACAGTTGAGTCCCCCTTTTTACCCACACCCCACCTACTTGATTAATAGTTATCTTTGGGAAATTGGAGGGACTGGATCCAAGTTCAACTCTCACTAAAAATATCACCATTTGCATATAAATTTGAATCTGCTTTTTTGACTTGTGACTTTTATTGAAGGTAGACAAAGAAGAGATTTTAAAAGAAGGAAATTGGTAATATAGATACAACAGTGACTATATAAATCCTTCTGTTCCCTTTAATGATTCCCTACTGCTACATTATCTGCATTTGAACCTCTACTAGAACTACTATAGAAGCCCGTACACACAATATGATATTCCGACAACAATTGTCCGATGGACGTGTTTTGTCGCATAATCCGACCATCCGTATGCTCCATCAGACAATTGTTGTCAGAATTTCCATCAACAAATGTTGGATGGTCATGCTCTCAATTTGTCCAACATTGTTCTGTCGGCTTATCCAATCGTGTGTACACAAATCCGTCGGACTAAAATCCAAAGTATAAACACGCAAGACTCACACGGGAATAGTGAATTATCCATGGGAAAAGGGGCAGAAAAAATAGGTAAGGCCTCTGTAGACTACATTTTAAATCAGTGTGAGTTTGAAACTTAAGACACTCCATCTTCACTAATGTTTGCATCCCAGAATACAATGCTAATTTGTACCATAGCTCCAAAATAAAACCTGACAAATCACATTCTGTAGAAATTGTGTTCATATCATCCTCTATTTTTTATCTGTCTCAATCTACTTATGTAAAGGAATTAGTTTCTCCCTCTAGGTTCCAAGTGGATAACTTCCCTTAAAATTACTATAAAAATAAAGTAATTAATGTACAATAATATTCTGACTAAGAAATTTAATTTTGACACTAATTATTTTGAATTTTTTAGGGCGGGAAGAATTTAGTTGGTGGCCAACTCTAGTACAGTTGCATTGATGCACATTTTAGTACATATTTCACTATCAAAAAGGGATGCAGCTATTTTACTTGTGATAGCTGTATAATGCTCTAGCTGTATAATGCTCTAGTATTGTGCTTAGCTGAAGTGACCATGGAACGCTGCAATTTGTATTGGTAACTAGTAATCCATATTATGTAAATATTTCCAAGGTTATAGATTGTCCAGTAAAAACTAGAGGGTCTCACATTCTTTTGCAGCAGCTCTTGTGGTCTCTAGCACATTTTTACCAAAAAAATAAACAATGATTGCCACATCTATTAACCTTAAATGGAGAAGTTAAAAAATAAAATATATAAACATCTAACTTGTGTATTTACATTCACACAACTAATGAACACTATTAAAATAACAATAAACATAAATAACGGAACTCGTTGCTTTTGAGTTATTATTAGGAAATTATCCTGAATATACATTTTAAACAGTCTTGACAACAATGTAATGCACATAGTATATGCTACATGCACAGTTATTTTACATTTTGCAGTTTTAACAATATTGACCATGCCATTGCAGGTAAAAATCTGTCTGCTTTTTCTGTTTTAGGTTGCCTCACTGCATTTTTTCATTGGAAAAATGCCAAATGACATTGAAACTACCTTTGTGCATACACAGTCTTAGGTCATTTATAGTTCAATACTCAGTCATAGCTGTAATAGTATCATATTCACAGACTGTCTAAAAAAAATATGTAACCATTGTCTGTGCAATAGCCTTTTAAAATTTAAAGGAGTTGTAAAGGAATCTATGCATTAAGGTGAAAAAACATCTGATGATGCGCCCCCCCCCCCCCCCACTTACCTGACCTGTCGAAAGTCCTGTGCTCGGTCTCCAGATTCTCTTCGCCACTCAGCCTGGCCGCTGATAGGCTAGAGCGGATGGATTTGAATAGCAGTGCCATTGGCTGGCACTGCTGTCAATCACATCCAGTGACACGTCGCGCCGAGGGACGGGGCCGAGTGATACAGTGAGCGGCTATAGCCGCTCGCTGTATCACAGGAGAGCACCCACAAGGACTTAAAACCATGCAAGCTCTCTCACATGAATGTGGTGAGTTCTTGTGGGGAGGACCAGAGACAGCCGCCAAGGGACCCCAGAAGACGTAGTTTGGGGCCACTCTGTGCAAAACAAACTGCACAGTGGAGGTAAGTATAACATGTTTGTTATTTTAAAGAAAAAATAAATTTTCCTTTAGTAACCCTTTAAATAAAGTTTAAAAAATGTGACAATAATAAAAAAAGGGAATTTATATTGAGGGAAGACTAAAATATTTATTATATACTTTTTATGTTCAAATTAAATGAAACAATTGGGGTAATGCATTTTACTGCACATTACTGCATTGCAAATTAATGCACGAACTGTGGTGCATTGTGGTGCCATTAAAGAAACTTCTACAGTAGCAGGTAATGTATCTGCACTGTACTGCAGCACAACACTGATGCCATACCTTGTGGCATACCATGGTAAAAGGGGACATGTCCATTTCTTCATGGGATAAGGTGTGCTGTCAGTCCATTCAAAATGAATCCAGTAACATCCCTTAATGCACGATAAAATGTTGTGTTAACAAACATGCATTACTACAACATATTAGACCCAAAAGGAAATTTTGCAGAGTCTTATGCCCCATACACACGATCTGAAAAAACGTACGAAAAATTCCGCTTTCGAATTGATCGTACGTTAATCAGAAAGTTAGTATAGAGCTTTCGAGAGCCGATCAGGAAAGTTCATCTAATATTATTCTTTTTTTTTTTAACTACTTCAATACTGGCCCATTGACAATTGACGTCCAGAGATGGGATCTCCCATCCTAAGTGGATGTCAATTGACGGCCTGGGCTTTGCAGGTGAATATCTGAAAGATGCCTGCAGCCAGAGGCATCATCCAGATATCCTCTTCTTTAGCCGGCGATTCTGCACAACATAAGAATGATCATAGCGGCGGGAAATGAAAATGGCAGGATCAGCCAGGTATTACAGATGTTACAGGGGGCCAAATGACACAACACAAGCACTGTGCTGTATAAAATGCTTTAAAGTAGCAGGATCCTTTTTTCTTTTTATGGGGGGGTGGGTTAAAAAAAGCTTTAATGCATATAGCTGATTTATAGTTTCCTGCAGGTAATGTAATGCAAGCACTAGGCAGTGCTTGGCCTTTTTGTGAGCATATATGGTATTGCCTTTTATATATATATATATATATATATATATATATATATATATATATATATATACATATATATAAAATGCCATTCCCAGAAAGGTAGTTATCCAGTCATTTGCCTTTAAGAACAGCAAAAAAAACGTATAAAAGAGAAAAAAAATGTATTCAGACAGATTTTCACGTACAAGGTGTGTACAAGTTAGAAGAGATTCACAGCATGACCAGAATATTTAGGCAGAGGGAAAGCCATTTTTATTAATATCTACTGAAAATCTGAATCACGGTGGTCATTTCATTCGGTCATGTCAGTTGGCTCTCACAAAATTCTGTAGTGTATATGGTAGTACTTTATTGCATCAGCAGCTTGTTTGCAGAAAGGAATTACAACCCAAAAAATATATCAACAATTGCTTATTGCTTAGTTGTTGGGATAATAAATTCTTTAGTATTTTTTCAGTACCTTTCTATCTTTAACTTTTCACTCATTAATTTTCTTTACATTCTCCTGAACAATAAATTACTTAAAATGAAAAAAGGAGAATACATTACATTCTCATAAAAAAAAAAATGAAAATAATAATATAATCATGTAGGACTTTTAAACAGTTCAAACATTTAACATAAAATTGTATGAAATATCGCTCCTAGCTTAGTGGCCTAAATATAAATAAAAGAATTTATTTTATACTAATTCAACTTTATACACATATAACCAGTAAAGGGCTAGTGACACAAAACATATAATGAACAGTAACTGGATAAGTAAAATATCTATGAATATGTATTTACACAAAAAAAAAAACATAAAACATATATATTGGACCTTGTGATATGTGCCAGTTGTGTTGTTACTATAACTCAGCAGTGTTTGTTAATAAAGTACATTTTTACTATTAGCCAATATGGCCTAAAGGCAGAGGCAGGCGTTACTACTATGCATGGGATACGCTTTGAAAACTAGAGGTGCAGGTTATTCAACAAGCAAAATATTTTAATCCATGTCAGTTTTGCAGAGTGTCCCACAAATGCAAGTGTAACATATTCTCTTTCGTGGCATAAAAAAAAACACAAAATATAAAAAGAAACGTGTAAAAATAAAAAAAGCTTTTGTTTTTAGCAGATTTAAAGCAAAGCAACAGACTGACAAAAGTTATTAACAGAAAACGCAAATGTTCTTTCAAAAGCTCAGGCATTCAAAACTTTTTATTCACACCCTTACATCAAGTTTGTTCTGGTAATGTTCGCAACAATTTTAGAACCAGAGAGTGTTAACTTTGTTTTTTTCATTCAATTAGGAAGCCATTTTCTTACATTTTTAGAGGGGAGAAATGGCTGTGTTGAAATGGCTTCTGTAATTGAGACCAGAAAGGACATCTCTAGTGTTTAGAAGGCATTAAAAGATGTAAACTGAACAGCATCATTCCCCAAGAAATCACAGTGAAAATGGTAACTATGAAATCTATCTCATGAAACCTTTTTGTTGTATAACAGAAACAGAAGGTAACTATATACAAAACAAATGGACACACATTGAGTTCTTCTTTCCAGTATTTGTAATATATTGTTTTACATTGCATATGGAAGACCATGTTTTAAGCTGTCCCAAAAATTAGGTAGTTTAAAGGTAGAATCATGCTCAACCCATAACGTAGGAAAACTAGACGGGAAGAAAAAAAAGGACCGTTCTCATTGTAAAAGGTGCAATATTTCCAACATGGATCCAAAACTACTTAAACTACTAACAGTCACTGAGTCTTATTTAATCACTGTGTCATGCACATTCCTACCAGGTGCTCATGCAGTTTATCAGCCTGTAAAATGCAAACGTGCTTTTCAAATAAATACATTTTCTTTATATCAAACTAGGATGCCCACTTATCTTTCTAACTGGAAATGAAATTACTTCACCTTTCATATTCGTCCTACAACAAAAAATAAAAAATAAAACATCGAAATAATCCCCTTCATCAAAAGGGTATTGACTATTCTAAGTAAAAAACTTGTTAGCTCATAAATAATCTATAGTGTTCATGTGTCTTATGTAAACCCTGTATAATACACAATAAAAAATAACAATACACTTTTAAAACAATAAAAAAATGGTCAAAAATGATTGCACCTTTATTATTATTTTTTTTATTTCCTTCTTAAACTTTCTGGAATATATTTTCTTGTGAGATTTCTGTCTTATAGCAAACCTGTCATTAATATAAGCTTTGTCATTTAACCTTACAGTGTGATAGAAGGTACTATTACATGTTGTTGTACCGTCAGCTTCTTAAATTGACCCCGTCCCCTCAGCATCACTTCTTAATAGGTGGCAGCCTATAAAAAGAGCAAATACACATACCCTTCTAGTGGCTTGTGTATTGTAAGGCTGTCACTTTGCTGCTCCCCTGTAACTGAATGTATTTCACAGTTTGATGTGTGTAAATACCTGTTCCCCTTCATGCTGTGGTACCTCCAACTTGATCACACATTATAGGACATACAAGCTGTCAAGGGGAATCCCCACTGTGTGTGGCAGGGGTAGCAGGTATTGAACCCACCCAAGTGATTGAATACTTACAGTGCCTCGGTTGCAGCTAAGTGGTGCCCTTTAAACACATTTGCACCCGGAAAAAAAGTAGATATATTAAATATTTTTTATGAGTTGTCTTTTGTTTAGAAGGGACCCCGTGGTGACAAGGCCACTTTAACACTCCAAAGCCAGGAAAATTAAGGTCAAATATTGATTTTCATATATATTGAGGTTAAGGAACACCTTAAAAGCTTTCCATAATGCAATACAGGCACCTCTGAGACCTTTTTAATGAAATTATGCAGTTTATACTGCATGCCCTCATGGTTTCCAGGTCCCTAGGTCATGTAAGAGCCATGTTTTAAGAAGCCTGTGGTATACTAAGGCCTTCTGTCACTCTGCAAGGTTAGTTTACAAAGTTTATTTTAAGCTTGCCAGTTCTGGAAAGTTTTACATGGTGGGAGGGGTGTTGACTTGTGATTATTAAGGACCCAGCATTATAACTATACCAGATGAGTTTATGATGGTAGTTTTCCACAGAAGTTACTTTTCTAATAATTTATTAGGTATGTCACAGCAGCATTTGCATTTCCAATAAGTGTTGAACATTGTGTATTTGCAGTCTCTGTATCCTGCTTTGATTAATAGTAGCATGCTGTTCAATCTACTATTAGATCAGTGCCTTGTAAAGCAAAGCTTTAGCTGGCAAACAGCGGACATAAATTGGTTTGTATATGAATAGCAATAGAATTCCTCTTATAAAAGTAAACAGTATTTTTTTATGAGTACTGCATTACAGGGACAGATAGTCAGGAATTTACAGTACCACAAACAAACAGTTGATTGCTGTAACTCTTGCAAATCATACATTCAGTCGACACCATCAATGCAATGCACAAAAAGCCAAGAAAAAAATGAAGGATAAAGCAGTCTGCAAAAATACTGTGGGACAGCAATCACTGGGACATACAAAAACCGTTGTCAACATAACATAACATAAAGGCACCATTGATGTCTTTCTTATTTTGAAATACTGTAAAAAATTGCTACATATGGCACATAACACATTTTTACATATACTTAATTTATAAAATGTTTCCTGTTTTCTACTTGCGGAACTGTTAAAATAAAATAAATTGTTTAATTTAAGGTGGAATACTTCATATATAAAATAAAGTTTTACAGGTGAATCTATGTTTTATTTGTTTTATACAGCAATAGGGTCTTGGTTAGCTATTACACTGGACAGCCTTGCTTGTAACTCTTCTTGCGTTGAGAATCGGCTATTTGGGTTAGTCCTACTTTCTGCAAGTCGGTATGAACTGGCTGACTCTATGCTGGTCGCCAGGGGATTTTGTATACTCAGGAAAGGTGTATCCTCGCCTATTCTTTCATCTTCTGTCTCACTCTCAGATGTACTGCTCTCAGAGCTTGTGTCAGTGTCCAGTTCTAATCTATTGGAAATGTGGCCATTGGGTTTTGTTCTTTTTGCCCTCCGGCTGTTGACTAGTTTCTTTACAGGCTCCATGGCCGGCTCATACTCTTGTGTGGTTTCATATTCCTCATCCTCCACTATTCTTAAAGGACTTGGTGGCAGGCTGCTGCTATCATGAGCAGGGTTGTGATGATAGGAATTGTACTGCTGGTTATAGTGGTGATGGTGGTAATACAAGTCATATCTCTTGTCCCGTAACCTTGGAGGTGACACCAAAAGCAATGGTCTTTCTTCTTCAATAAATGGACTGACAGCCACAGAGGGAACTGATACAGCTAAACTAGATATTGGTGGAGACATCTCCAATGAAGGTGATTTCGGAGAAATTGGAGTCTGGAAGTCCACTGGTGACATGCGAGCTGGAGTGGTCATTGCTGAAACATATCTAAGGCATAAAATTAATAAAATAAGTTGTTGTATCATGAAAAATCTACATTTAGTTGAAATTCATAATTATCAATTAATATATAATGTTGACTACTCTATTTATTAATCCAGGAAATAAGGTCACTAATAAAACATACATGTTGTCTTTACAGATATCTTGTTTTCACCAAATATGCATAGGCAAGACCAGTAATTAAGCTATCGAGGCTGAAGCCACTCCTAGGCAAAAGTCTAAATGAAGAATGACCTACTAACACCCAGCAGGAAGACATTATTATGTTGTGGCTATAATACCTTTACCTTGATTTCAGGACCTTATAAAAAAATTGGATGCAAAATGGTAAATTAACTTCCTATATGCTGACGATGACATAATAGGGGTTGATTTACTAAAGAGTAGCAGCTATTGTTTATGCAGCAGTATGAATGGTCACATTAAAAAAAAATGGTCACTTTTCAAGTTGAACATTTACCATACTTAGTAAATAAGGTGAAATTTGTGTTCAATTTGAATACTCAATCCCATATGCCATGGACAGTGTTGAATGCTGAAGAGTCTAGTGAAGGCTACAGTGCTGAAGTGTATCAAAGGCAGGAGACATGGAGACGTAAGCATAATTTCAGCTGGATTTATTGGAGATAGGACTTGGTAAATCTGAACTCCAATAAATGGAGGGATTTCATTTTCTGTTTGTAGCCTGACTCTTGCTGCATCTTTCTTTTACATTTATATACAGTATATACACTATACACGTAAAACTAGTCACAGTCACAGTTTTTCAAATGCTCTACTTTTGGTATGTTTTTATTCCTGTAAGGAAACCCCATAAAACCCCAAAAAATGTACTTACCTTTCACTGTGTGGTGAATCTCTATATGAATCGGGTGTGTCTCTAGCATGTCTAGAATAGCTGCAGTCTCTAGGACATCCAATACCATTCAATCGCCCCCTTGGTCCTGTAGGACTTGTATGTCTACTATTTTCTACTGAAGATGTCACAATCACTGAGTGACTTTCTGAAATAATGCTTTCTGACTGGCCATTACTCCAGCTATGAATAAAACAGACACACATTTTAAGCACCTTTAATTTGCATACTGTAATTACAATACTGTCAATTATGCAAGTTGGTTACTTCATGACCTTTGAGTTTTTAAATTCTTAGCCCCATTTTCCCTGTTGTGTTGTAGTCACATGCTATGCATGCTAGTGCCATTTTTTTGACACGTACCACAGTGCACCCTTTTCCAATGCACAGGCATTGGAAGCACGACAATTCACAGTAATATGCTACTTTGCGATGTGGTACACTGCATTGCTAAAAAAAATCTGTTTAAGTTAGCATGCAACATAACATGCATGTTGTGCATCAACACACCATGAAAATGTAAATGGGTCTTTAACCACTTAAGGACCGGACCAATATGCTGCTAAAAGCCCAGAGGCGTTTTTACAATTCGGCACTGCGTCGCTTTAACAGACAATTGCGTGGTCGTGCAACGTGGCTCCCAAACAAAATTAGTGTCCTTTTCTTCCCACAAATAGAGCTTTCTTTTAATGGTATTTGATCACCTCTGTGATTTTTATTTTTGCGCTATATACAAAAATAGAGTGACATTTTTGAAAAAAAAAACATTTTTTTTACTTTTTGTTATAAGAAAAATCGAATAAAATTAATTTTAGTCAAACATTTAGGCCAACATTTATTCAGCCACATGTCTTTAGTAAAAAAAAATCACAATAAAAAAAATAGCTACCTAGAGGCAACAGTGACACTAATACAGCGATCAGAAAAATGATCGCTTAGTGACACTGGCCATACAGAGTGAAAGGGTTAACTAGGGCGGTGATAAAGGGGTTAAAACTTTATTAGGGGGGGTACAGGGGCTACTCTGAACCTAACACTAACTGCCTGTCACACTAACTGTCACACTGACACTAAATGCAGTGATCGGTACATATATGATCACTGCATTCAGTGACACTGTGACAGGGGGGTGGGGGGGTGATCGGGGGGGTTAATGTGCCTATGTGTCACTGGTGTCAGCGTAGTGTTGTGCAGACTCACTGTGTGATGTCTTCTCTCCTCAGCGGCGGTTGAAAATACCGCCGAGAGGAGAGATTACATCACTTCCCCCTTCCTGTGTTTACACAGGCAGAGGAAGTGACATGCGTAGGAGGACGCGCATTGGCTGGGAGCGATCCGGAGGGGGTGGACAAAAACGAACAGCCGCCCCCTCATCCCGGATCGCTCGGAAAGCCACGGGGACCGCCGCATGTACCGGGGGGGTCCTGGTCGGACCCCTGACCCACGTCTAGGCAGGGACGTACAGGTACGCCAATGTGCCTGTACGTGCCATTCTGCCGACGTATATGTACATGCGGTGGTCCTTAAGTGGTTAACCACAAAACATGTTATATCTTACTTTGTAGCAGAATTTTAAAAATACAGTTTAAAATACCTTTGGGAAATAAAGAAAAAAAAGGGATAGTAATACGATTTTTTAAATCATTGAAGCCCTTATAAGTAGGGGCTAATAATTTATACAGGCCTTCTTTCTTACCCATATACTCCACTTTGTCAATAAATCCCTTTGATTCATAGGGTTTGATTCACCCAAGACCAAGAGACCGTTTACCTTCACTAAAATGTGAAGTTGACGTCAAAGTAGCTTGCACATGATTGGATGATTCAAGTGAAACAACTTCACCTTACTACGTTTAGTGAACATTTACCTTGCTTGAGAGAACAGTCTCTAATCCTATAGTAAATTTGTAAAACTGACTGCATAAACTAGTAAAAATTTTTGAGTGAAAAATCTACACAATATATAATAAAAGTGGTTATAAAGCTTTTTTTAAATTAAAATCACAAACATGTCTATACTTACCTGCTCTGTGCAATGATTTTGCACAGAGAAGCCCAGATCCTCTTCTTCTGGGGTCCCCCGCCAGCGCTCCAGACTCCTCCTCTTCATCGGGGTGCCCCCACGGAAAGCCACTTTCTATGGGGGTACCCTTGAGGACTCGTTTCCGAGTCCCGCTGCTGCATCCATTGACACAGACAGTGAGACTCTGTTCCGCCCCCAACTCCTGTGTCACAGAATTTAATTGACCGCAGTGGGAGCCAATGGCTCCTGATGCTATCAATCGTTTCAATGAGGAAAGAGACTATGGCTGGAGCAGCTGCTCTCGTACACATCGCTGGATCGGATCTGACTCAGGTAAGAAGAGGGGAGGGCTGTTTTTCACTCTAGGAAGGAGGGGCCAGAAGCAGTGAAGAGAGACCAGAGAAGAGGAGGATCCAGGCTGCTCTTTGCAAAACCATTGCATAGAGCAGGTAAGTATGATATGTTTGTTATTTAAAAAAAACAAGACTTTACAATCACTTTAAGGCTTTACAACCACTTTAATTGTTCCAAATGTGGTGTCATTCTCTTGAATTTGTTTTTCACAATTGGAAGTCTCAGGTCTATATGTTTTTTTAAAAATGTGTTCATGGATGGTGAACAAAAAGAACACAAACCTGTGGCTTGGTGTTTGCGTAACTGTCGTTGAATGGTGTGTTGTTGACGTATAATGACTTGTAGAAAATGATGTTTCTGTTTCCCGTTCTATCACGTGTTCACTGGATATAACATTTTTGGAAACATATTGCTGTATAAAATAAACAAACACAAAAAGTCATTACTTAACTGTACTTTTTGATTTACATATAAAAAGTATCTTTAAAAAAGGAATTTATCGAATACAAGTGTTTAAATATAGAACGGGTATACAAAGATATTTTTTCTAACCAAGTTACTATAAAAAAAACTGGTGGCAATTTACCATACAACAATTGTACATGTACATGTACAACATTGTACAACTAAAAAATGTAGAATGCATGAGAAGCAGTATCTTCTGTGGTATGAAACGGGGTGACAAAGCACTGTTTCAAACATGTTGCTTAATAAGATTTTATATATGCACCATATCATATTTACCTGACTACAAATACATTGTTTTAGCCCTAAACATAAATAAAGAAAATATATACAAAAAATGATTTTTAAATAAAGTAAAAATACCAAGTAACAGGTTAAAGTCTCTACATGTCAGCAGGGGCGGACTGACCATTGAGGAACTCGGGCACTGCCCGAGGGCCCCATGCCACTAGGGGGCCCCATCAGAGTTGCCAGGCTCATTAAAACCAGGGACAGTATGTAAAAATCTGATTATTTTTTACACCTGTCCCTGATATGTCCAAAGCCTACATGCTTTTGATGTGAAAATACTGAGATTTTAGCTGCCCCGCCTCTATACTGCCACCTGGCTTAGTGGCCATTTGTAAGCCTGGGGGCCCCATAATATTCAATTGCCCGGGGGACCCATGAGTTGTCAGTCCGCCCCTGCATGTCAGCCTTTAATTGAACAAGGAAACTTCTAAAGTGGTCAGTAAGATATAAGAATTTCCTTTAAGACGTTTTTTGTCCAGAAGAACAGATAAATGTCCAACACTGGATCATTTTGTTAATTTCGATGTGCAAACTGATTTCTTTCATTTATTTTGGGAGAATTATCAGTCATTAACAGAAATTAAAGGGGGTGTAAAGGTAAAAAATGTTTTCCCTAAATAGCTTGCTTTACCTTAGTGTAGTCCTCCTTCACTTACCTCATCCTTTGATTTTGCTTTTAAATGTCCTTATTTCTTCTGAGAAATCCTCACTTCCTGTTCTTCTGTTTGTAACTCCACACAGTAATGCAAGGCTTGCTCCCTGGTGTGGAGTGTCCTGCTCGTCCCCTCCCTTGAGGGGAGAGGGGAAGCAGGAGAGTCAAGACACTCTCTACATTGCAGATAGAGAAAGGAGCTGTATGTTAGTGGCCTCCTGACTCTCCTGCTCACCCCCTCGAGCACGACACTCCACACCAGGATGAGGTAAGTGAAGGAGGACTGCACTAAGGTAAAGGAAGCTATTTAGGGAAAAAACATTTACCTTTACAACCCCTTTAATTCAGTGATATCAGACCAAATGCTGGATTCTTGGCAGATATTCCAAAATGCATCACTGGGTTTTGGACAAAATTCACAAGGTGATCTTTTCACTCTTAAATCTAGCATATCCTGTTAAATATCTCAGTAGTCATTTCATATGCTGTCTCTTGCTTAATATATTCATGTTAGATCACATGCAGGGATTGTGATCGTTCACTTTTAACAATAATACTGTTATATTTTGCCTTTGTTTTGGTCCTAGTCCAGCCCAAAGCTCCAGCTTATGTGCTACAGTGATAAGTATTACAGTTGCTTTACATAAACCTACATTTACTAGCTGGACATTTTCTGGTTGCGGATTTGGATGATGTGGACCATTTGCCATGTTCACCATATTGTTCCGTTCTGAGCGAAGACTTTGTCTAAGACGATCGTGCAACTTTTTTCTCTGCTTCCTAAAAGTGAGTTTAAAATGAACAGTTTAGAAATACTGGGTAGTAAACAAGGCCATTGTTTTATTTGCTAAATAAATATCACTTAGAGCAGGCTTTAGAGCTGACAAGTGTGTGTTCATAAAATTTCTAGCAGTTCTTTGAAGGAAAAAAAAAGTCCCTTTAGAGAGCAATTGATATTGAACATGGTCATGTAAAAATAACAAATCATCTAATATGCAGTAAAAAATTGCAGAATGTAAGCCAGTATGTATGTATGAAGTATGTTATAATATTATAATACCAGTCTTACAGTAGGCTACATGCACAAGGGTGATTTGACCTCTTAGTCTCAAAAGTGACATTTTGAGTGCCCAGGAAGGCACAGGTACATTGTCCAGCCCTGCTGCCAGCAGCCTGTTAAAATCTATGACAGGCTGAAATATGGACTGAATAGACACTTTGGCACAGATCCACAAAGGCTTTACACCGGCGTATCTCCAGATATGCCGCCAAAATTTCAAATGTGCGCCGTTGCATCTTTACGCCAATCCACAAAGCAAGATACGGCGAAAAACATGGCTTCATCCGTCCAACGTAACTTGCCGGCGTATCGTGGGCACATATTTACGCTGGCCGCATTTGGTGTTCCCATTAAAAATATGCAAATGAGCAAGATACGCCGATTCACGAACGTAGATGCGCCCGTCGCTGTAAGATACGCCGTTTACGTAAGGCGTACATCCGGCGTAAAGTTACCCCTGCTATATGAGGCGCAGCCCATGTTAAGGTATGGACGTTGGAACAGCCATCGAATTTTACGTTGTTTACGTAAGGCGTACGTGAATGTGCCTGGGCGTAAGTTACGTTCACATCGTATGCAGTGTTCGACATATCTTAGGAATTCTAGCCGGCGTAATTCGGAGCATGCGCACAGGGATACGTTCACAGACGGTGCATGCGCAATTCGTTCGGCCATGTTTTTACATGGGGTCACGCTTTTATTAGCATAAAACACGCCCCCTACCTGCCTACTTTGAAATACGCGGGCTTACGCCGGCCCATATACGATACGCCACCGTAACTTAGGACGCAAGTGCTTTGAGAATACAGAGTTGCGGCGGCATAGCGTAAAAAAGATACGCTAGGCCGTGCTAAAGATACGCCGCCATACGTGGATCTGGGCCTTAGGATGTATGCGTGCAGGGGCATATGGCCCAATAGTCAGCTAGATCTACATATTATTCTTTATCAAGTTAAACTAAACTCTTATGCAAGGACCAAGCAATACTTGCATGAGATCCTAGTTAACTTGATAAGGGCCCATTTGTAAATCCAACTAACTTTAAATACAGTGGGTAAAATAAGTATTAAGCATCAGTTTTCTAGGTAAATATATTTCTAAAGGTGCTATTGACATGAATTATTCACCATACGTTGGTAACAACCCATGTAATCCATACATACAAATAAACCAAAATAAATACGTTCAGAAGTTATGTGTAAAAAAAAAATGGAATGACACAGGGAAAAATTATTGAATAAATGACGAAAGGAAGGTGCAAAAAGGCATGGAAAGCCAAGACACCAGCTGAAATCTATCAGTAATTAGAAAGCAATCCTGCCTCTTGTCAATGCAAATTAATGTCAGCTGGTTCAGTCTCAACTGATGGCCTTTAAAAAGGTGTCTCATTACCAAGGTGTCACACAGGAAACATTTCATGATGGGTAAAAGCAAAGAGCTCTCTCAAGACCTTCACAACTTTACTGTTTGCAAAACATACTGATGGCATTGTTTACAGAATGATTTCTAAACTTCTGAATATTCTATTGAGCACTGTTGGGGCCATAATCTGGAAGTGGAAAGAACATAATTTCACCATAAACCGGCTATGACTAGATTTCTGACAGAGGGGTGAAAATATTTATCAGAAGAGTTGTCCAAAAGCCAAGGACCACGTGAGGAAAGCTTCAAAAAGCTGGAATTTAGCTATAATGCACTCAACCGCCATGACCAGTGTACAAGCTTACTTCTCCATTGCTGAAGAAAAAGCATGTTGAAGCTTGCTGCACAACATTTATACAAGCCTATGAAATACGGGGACAATATAGTCTTGTCAGATGAGACCAAAATTGAACTATTTGGATGCCATAATACACACCATGTTTGGAGGTCAAATGGCACATCACCACAAAAACACCATACCAACAGTGAAGTTTGGAGGTGGAAACATCATGATGTGATGTGTGTTTTTCTGCATACAGTACTGGCAAACTTCATATCATAGAAGCAAGGATGAATGGAAAAATGTACCAAGACTTTCTATATATAAATCTGATGCCATCTACCAGGATGATGAAGATGAAACGAGGGTGGACATTTCAGCAAGACAATGATGTCAAACATAAAGCCAAGGAAACTCTCAATTGGTTTTGAAGAAGGAAAATAAAGATGCTAGAATGGCCAATTCAATCACCTGACTTGAATCCAATAGAACATATATGGAAAGAACTAAAGTTGAGGGTTCATAGAAGAGGCCCATAGAAGCTTCAAGATTTGAAGACTGTTTGTGTGGAAGAATGGGCCAAAATCACACCTGAGCAATGCATGCAACTTATTCTTTTCCATACAGGAGGCGTCTTGAAGCTGTCATTACCAACAAAATTAAATACATTTCAGTTAGTGTGTTCAGTACCTTTTCCCTGTGTCATTCTATTTTATTACACATAACTTAATTTCTGAACGTATTTGTTTTGTTTTCATTGTTTTCTTTGTATGAATGGATTGCATGGGTTGTTACCGTTGTTGTGGTGAAAATTGCATGTCAATAGCACCTTTAGAAATATATTTACCTAGAAAAATGGTGACATGTTCAGTTATTATGCCCACTGCATAGAACCTACTGCATAACACGTTGTTATGTTTAAATTTTTTTGTAAATATAGGTAACTATTGAAGCCCTCATTTTGATAACATTTGATAACACAACAAAAGGTGACATTGTAAGTAACTGTCAGATAGAAAAATCATACACATTAGATATAAAGAGATTATTCAGTGCAGTCAGGGATTGAAAAAAACACAATGGAATTGCTTTACAAAAGATTTATAGAATGTTCACTTTGCTTAACTTAGTTAATAAAATGAAATTGTTTTTACCCAAACATGAATAGAAACATATAAAACTTGCTTGTACTTAATTGAAAGACTGAAATGAATGTAACTTCATTCTATTCACAAATCTAAAAACATTTAGATTGCAAAGTGAAAGTTCACTAGTCTTTTAGTAAATCAAGTATATATATATATATATATATATATATATATATATATATATATATATATATATATATATATATATATATATATATATATATATATATATATATATATATCATGATTGTCAAGCATTTGAACAAACATGTTAAACCTTATTTTTGTGGAAACAAATAATATTAGATTAGATGAAGGTTTACTTTGTTTTGCAGTAGGCCACAACACACATGATGCCCACTACAAGCAGGGCAATGCAGATGCCGGTAATGGTCAGCACTCGTTTCTGGTACAATTCTTCAGCTTCTAGAAAGGTAAAAAAAAGAACTACTCAAACGTCAAGTTCAACAAATAACAAAAGTCCCAAATAATTTTACTATATTGTCCCCATGAAATCTTTAATTTAAATTTAAGTAAAAGTTAGGAAATAATCTAAATAAGGGTAAAATATTTGTATTTCATAAATACAATTCTCTGGAGCACTAAGAGTCGAGAAACAAAAAAAATGCTGATATGTGTATCTTGATAAATTCAGCATAAATGTATCTACATTTTAGTATATTAATTATTTACTACCCCTGACATTGGTGCTTGTGACATAACATTTTTGTTGCAGATTATGTGAAGGCAACATTTTATGGATCATCTGCTTAAATGATCATATGAAAAATGTCATAATTGTGAAATATTAAGAGCATAATGTATTAAGTACATAATAAATATGGTGTAGTTGTATGCCTGTGTTAACATTTAACTGTAAGATGACAAACTAGGTAGTAAAAGAAAAATCTAATATTTTCATCTTACATTGTTATTTTTGTATTACTTTATTGTCATTATGGTTTGATTTGTTTCTTATCATTATATAATAAGTTTGTTGCCTTCACTATACACTATCAAAGAAACAGACATATATACACATTTGAATTTGGCTTGCAAAAAAGGGAAAGATAAAAATAAAAGCAAGAGAAGTTAAAGTATATATATATAAAACATTTTTCAGTTATTAGGTGCACTGTATCTTAAATAAATTATTAAAACCAATATGATTTAGAAGGTATCTTAAAAAGGAATGTACCAACCTGTGGTTTGTTTAAGTTCATAATATTGTTACTTTTAATTTCATTAATGTTGACTATGAGTTTGAGATGGACACAGATATAATGGGCTGTTATACACATTGCCCCTTTAGCAAGACGCCTTCTAAATGGATACTACATCCTGAGTAAAGAGGCAGAATTTTTTTTTTAAATGTTGATGTTGTCTCAGTAGTTTTGTTCAATGAAAACCTCTCATTGCAAAAACAGAATTGATTGGCAAACATCATAAGGTGCCAGGTAGTCCATAATGTAGTCATTTAGCCCAGGTGCCCTTAGCTTTTTAATTTCACCTTTAGCTGAAACCACTGCTGTCAGTGTGCAAAAGCCAATTTACAACCTAAGAATGTTCCTTCCTGCATTCACAGCACAATTCTAATGTTTCAGCTTCCTATTGAAATGCACTATAATGGCACTGCAAGATGCGGGAAACATTTATGGGTTCGACCTTTCAAGGTTAGTCAAATACTCAAGTCAATATATGTGTACTGACAACAAGGGCTGCGTATACTGCATACACTTACATGTGGACATTTGTCAAGGTTCTATCAAGTATAGTACAAGTAAAGGACTAACCAGCCAGTCATTTAGAAGTGACTTTTGATAAAGCAAGAACAAATACAAACATGTATATAGTATGTACTTGCCGCTGGCACTTTTTCATACTGGGGAGTGTGGCTTACCCCTACCAGGACTATGCACCATCTTGGAAGACTATGGAGGTATTACTAGAACTTTTAAGATTTTTTTGCCAAAGCATGTTATTGAAATAAATAAATAAATTAGTGAATTGGGTCATTACAAATTCATGAAACGTTGTATCTCTAGGTAAGATAAAATCTAAAATAAATGTTATGCTAAACTTTATATGCAAAAGAATTATCAGTTATACTGCCTTCCTTTTTTTGTCTTCTACAGACAGTACACAGAAGAACAATGATAATTTGCCCTCCCTGCCCCCACTTCCTTAAAATAATTTCAGTTTGTAGCGTAATTTCGTTAGACTGTACAAAAAGGTCAAGCATTAATCAAGGTAAAATAACCCAGCAGTGATGTGATTTCCGAGCACAGAATTTAAACGGTCAGATCAATCTTCCTTTATATCTGGAAAGCACTAAGTTAATCTTTAGGCAAGTGAAGATTTTATGCGTTGACTTACAGAAAGCTTACAAAATCAAATGTGAAAGTAGTTTAAACTATTATTTGCATGCTTGACATCGGTTGATGCGTTTTTCTGCAAGTAAGTCTAATGCAAATGAATGTGTGAAAGGGTATTATGTGACACATAAAAAATAACTGTATGCTCTTACTTGTTTTATCCTACCCACATAAATTATTCTACACTAATAAATCACATCATGATAACTATGTAGAAATTAGGAACTTAGTTTTGTTTATGATAATTCTGAAAAAAAATCATAAATCGTATATAAATATATTTTACAAATAATTTCACCTAACTGAACTTTTACTTTAAATCAGCTAAATACATTATTGGTGCATCAAAACAAAAGGTGTGCAAACTCATACAATTCTTTAGAAATAGAGTAGAAAAGCCTGTCCACTGCCAGTATACCATAGAAAAGAACCCATGGCACTATGTATGGTGTAGTCTCTCTAGAGAGTTCCAACACATCCTCTGCTGAGTCACGGGTTTTCAGTCAACAAAGAATGTGAACTATGCTGATTGCAGAGCTATAGGTCTAACATAACAGGGTGTGTCGGACCTCTGCAGAGAGACTGCTGCTTCAACAAAAAGAGCAATGGTCTTCTGTCTACATCATGTTAGTAAGGGACAGACATCTCTACCCAGATTGTGGCTGTCTTCTAAATAAAACACAAACTAAGTGTAAACACCTTTTGATGTACCATGAACAAAACAATATGAAACCTGATGTTATGTGCCCATGGCACGATATATTAGATGTGCCTTCTGCTTCACAGTTTACTTTTATCTAGATTGTTACTGTATGGTCTTTATTAATATTTAAAATAAATATTAACGATTGAAAGGAAAATGTATTTGCACTTACCTTATAGAAATTTTATCAGAAATATATATTAATTATAAAAATTGTAATACATCTGTAATCGATTAGCAATGCCATAACTTAAAAAAGTAATATTTTTAGCTTTCTTCAAAATGAGGACAGCAGTATAAAAATAATTTCTACCTTTTCTAGCCTTACCCATGAAACAACAGAATTTGATTATCAATAGGTATTATAATTGGGAGAAAATAAAGCAGTAGAAAAAAAATTGTCTTTCAACATATTTAATTCCCATGGCCCATATTTCCTAAATAGCCTGCAGGCATTAAAATACCTTAAAGATATGTATGAAGAAGTTAGCAAAAGCGGTAAAAGTTATTCTCTTGTGTAACACTAACTTTGAATGATTCTGAAGTTTAGGAAGATGATACTTTTTAATGTGTTTAATATATGCAAAAAGGAGAAGTAGAAGGAGAGAAGTCTACATAAACTATGACATCTTAACATTGTTCCCACGTATTATTTACACAGACTGCTATCATTTTAGTGTAAAGCTTAAAGAAGGACCCCTTCTTCTTCCCCTTAAGAAAATAGTTTTTAACCTTTGATGGAGCCAAATGCAACTTGCTATTATAGGCTGGGTTTCAAATGAGTTAAACAGAATTCTGATATTTTATAGTTCAATAAGATTTTTATTGAGTTATTTCAAGGAACAAGTAACAAGGCACAGGGCCTACAGCTGGTGCAACAGCATCATAAAGGTACAACAGATTATCACCGTATCAATTAGACATTGAGATGATCAGCAGGTACGTAGAGGCCTTGCACGGAAAAGAAAAGTGTAGTGTAAAGTAACACTAGAAACAATAATAACACAAAGAAAATTCAAAAGAACAAGGTAGTATAGCAATAAAAAGAGAGCCATTCCATCTCCATCGCTGTTACTAAGTAATATACATCTCACTAAAAAAAAAAAAAAACGTTATTGAAATACTCAGCTAGGCCTATAGAGCTTATACCAGTCGAACCACAACTGCCATAAAGGACGTACTGCATTCAGGGAGTTCTGTGACGAGGCGAACAACGTTTCATATGTAGCGTGGGTGTGTGTGGTCGTAATTACTTCGTGTAATGAGGGGGGATGTGGTTTTTTCCAATGGCGGGCAAGTACAAGTCGCGTGCTTAAGAAGACGTGTACAGCTATCACTCTTTTAGAGGGAGGGATGGATTCAACACCCAGTGAGAGCAGCGCTAGGCTTGGCTCTACTGGTACACTTAATCCTAGAACGTCCGAAAGAAGGTGGGAGACATCTTTCCAATAGTTGGATAATAAGGGGCAAGACCACAGAATATGGTAAAGAGTCCCCAATCCCCCACACCCCCTCCAACAGGAGGCCGAGGTCTGTGGGGCAAATTTTGCAATTCTAGACGGGGTCATATACCATTGCAACAAAATTTTATGAGAAAGTTCCCACAGATTGGCACACTTAGTAGCTGAATATGTCACGTTAATAGCCTTACGCCATTGGTCAGGAGAAAATTCCTTCCCCAATTCCTTCTCCCAAGACGACATTGCTGAGTTCTTGGTGAACACATCTTTATTATTAAGTAGTAAGTAGAACAAAGATATACCTCTGGATTTCACCGTTGAACTGGTGAAGTACAAAGTAGCCTGCCACGGTAAGGAGATATCTCTAATCGGACATAGCCTTAGGAAGTGGCTAACTTGTATATAAGTAAACATATCCTGAACAGATATGTCAAACTCCATCTGTAGAGCCCGGAAGGTTTTCAGGGCTGGACCCACCATCAAATCTTCTACCACTTTTATCCCCTTGGCCATCCACCCATTAAAGTTAGTGTTAGGGATCATGCTAGACAGACATTGAATAGGCAGAGGTAGTGTGGAGCAGGTGTGGTACTCCCGGAAATCCGAGGAGGTAAGTAGTTTCCAACCCCGGAGTGATGCCAGGATCGTGGGAGAAAGGTCTCCCCTGTGACCCTTACGTAGATGGGACAACAGGAGGAAGTGAAACAGATTGCGCCCCGGAACCTGGCATTCCTCCAGCTCCACCCATCTCTGACTGCAGAATGAAGGGAACCAAGCCTTAAGTTGAGCCAACATGGTCGCCGTGTGATAATCCTTCAGCACCACCAGGCCCACGCCCCCAACACGCCTAGACCC
Organism: Rana kukunoris; assembly: GCA_029574335.1. Taxonomy (NCBI): domain Eukaryota; kingdom Metazoa; phylum Chordata; class Amphibia; order Anura; family Ranidae; genus Rana; species Rana kukunoris. The sequence goes on along the minus strand of CM056049.1, from coordinate 457,215,988 downwards.
AATTAGTTTGGTGAAAGCACAACGGGCTCTCCTCCCCTTCCATAAATATTTGTTAAGCATCGATTGTGCTTTTGCAAAAAAGGAGTTTGGCACTGGTATTGGAAGGGCTCTAAACAAATAAATCATCTGCGGTAAGATCACCATTTTAAAAGCCGCTAACCTGCCTGACCATGAAAGTTCTGTTTTGGCCAGTTCCCGGAGTTTATCTCCAAGTTTAACAAGGAATGGTAAGTAATTAGCCTTAACCAAGTTAGCAGTTGAAGGCGTGAGTGTGATCCCAAGGTATTTAATCCCAGTGTTATCCCAGGCGTATGGATAGGAGCCAGCCATCGTCTTCTGCAACCCACCATCTACATTCAAGCCCAAGATATAAGACTTACTTTCGTTAACCTTGTAGTAGGACAATTGGCTGAACAGTTGCAAAGATTTATGAACCGAAGCCAGGGATCGTTCCACGTCTGTTAACATTAGGATTACGTCGTCTGCAAATAAACTAATGGTATGATTAGACTTGAAAGTTTTAAATCCCGAAATTTGAGGATGGTCTCGAATGTGACACGCCAAGGGCTCCATCATAAGATTAAAAATTAAAGGCGACAGCGGGCATCCCTGGCGCGTGCCATTCGTAATAGGAAAAGGGGTAGAGAGGACCCCGGACGTAAACACCTGAGCCGTTGGACAAGTATATAATGCCATTATGGCTGAAAAAATAGATCCCTCAAAACCAAAAGCGGACAGTACCCTGGCCAGGTAACCCCAGTGCACTCGATCGAACGCCTTCTCCGCATCTAAACCCAGGAGCAGAGAAGGCGTTCGCGTTTTATTTGCACAGTGGACAACGTTAATCAGGCGTCTTGTGGCGTCCGAAGTCTGACGCCCCTTCGTGAAACCGGACTGGTCGGGGTGAACGAGGCCAGGAAGAACTACATTTAAACGACGGGCAACCATTTTGGCGTAAAGTTTCAAATCTAAATTGAGCAACGAGATGGGCCGAAAGTTTTTTGGTTCAGACGGGTCCTTACCTGGCTTGGGTAATGTAATAATTAAGGCTTTTAACATCTCGGAGGGAAAAGAGGCAGAGGCAACTGCTCCATTGAATAAATCAACCAGGTGAGGTGAGAGGATCTGTTTAAATGATTTATAGTATTCCCCCACAAACCCATCAGGTCCTGGAGATTTGTTAGGAGGCAGAGAATCTATAGCTGCATGAACCTCTGAGATACTGAATGGAGTGTTCAGCTCACCGAGTTGGTCAGGGGTCAGTTGGGGTAATGACAGTGTAGACAAGAACTCCTCAATCGCAACCGGATTAGGCTGGAAGGTGAAAGGATCTTCTTTTAAATTATAAAGGGAGGCATAGTAGCTGCTAAATGCGTCAGCTATATCTTTGGGGTGGTACTTTTTAGTTTTAGTAGTGGGGTGAACAATATAGGGGATTCTAGATTTATATCTATGCCCACGGAGACGATGCGCCAGTATCCTACCGGCCTTGTCACCGCTGGCATAGAACTGAGATTTAATCCGTCTAGAAGATTTCTCAAAACCATCCAGAAGACAAGCCCTGAGATCACAGCGCAGCTTGGACAATTTTTCTGATAAGAGATGATTAGGGGCCCGTTTATTTTGCTCCTCAAGGACCTCAATTTCTCTGGTTAGATCTAAAACATGCTTTTGCCTCTTCCTCTTCACACCAGCCCCAATCTTAATAAAAATACCCCTCATATAAGCCTTATGGGCATTCCACACAGTAAAACCATCTGTCACAGAGTTCAAATTAACTTCAAAAAATTCTTTTAAATGTGTTTCCAAAGTGCACTTGGGGTCCGCCACCTGTAGAAGTGAGGCATTTGCTCTCCAAACTGGACATGCTCCCGCCGAGAGGGCGTCGGATAATGTCAGAGAGATTGACGCGTGGTCTGACCAAGTTATGGTGTTGATGCACGTATTAGTAGTTCTGTGCAGGGTGCCGAAGTCCACTAGGAACAGATCTATCCTCGAATAGGAGCCATGTGGGGCCGAAAAAAAGGTAAAGTCCCTCTCGTTAGAATGCTGGCAGCGCCACACATCAAACACCCCATGCTGACGTATAAATTGTTGGAGCGAAGGGCCTCTACTGGGGAGTGTCGAGGTCGAGTCCATAGATCTCTCAGGAGTAAGGTTAAAGTCCCCACAACATATCAAAGCACCTCTCCTGATGCGTTCTACTTTTTTCATGAGTTTGTTTAGGAAACGGATCTGGTGACAATTAGGGGTGTATACGTTCACTAATGTGTAAGGGACGGAGTTGATGTCACAAATCAAGATGAGATATCTGCCGTTGTTATCCTTAACCTCCTTATGTAGATGGAAGGACACTGTATCTCTAATGGCTGTGAGGACACCTCTTGTTTTTGAGTCGGCGCACGCCGTAAATACATAGGGAAAGTTTCTATGAGAGCATTTGGGTTGCGCTGAGGCGCAGAAGTGCGTTTCCTGCGCACATAAGATATCACCTCTAAATTGTAATGCTTCTGCCCAAAGTGCCTTGCGTTTTGCAGGGTGATTTAGTCCCCGGGCGTTAATGGAGAGGCAGGTTACCCCCATCTTACCAGAGCAGAGTCATCGATTCGGGGGGTCCCAACTGGGGACCGCGAGCAAGGATCACAAAAGAACGGCTTTGCGCCAAATACAGGGGGACCAGAAAAAACGTAGGGAGACAAAGCCAGCACAGCTGGAATACTCACAGGCCCAGGCGGGGCACCGCAGAGGGCAGGGTTTCCAAACAGCCAAGGATTGGTAACACATTCTGAGGATGGAGATAGAATCCGGTCAGCCAGGTGCACACTTAGTAGGTAGGACCCAAGCATTTTCGGGAGGCAGTCCGCAGCTCTCCAGGATGTATTCCGATGGGCGAGGAGACTCCAAGCAGAAAAAAATAAAAACAACAAAAAAGTGAAACAGAACATCATAACTACTGACCTAAACATCTGGGCAGTACTGAGTGCCCAGGTACTAGGCTGGACCGTTTCGGTCTTAACAGAAGAACAATTCCACTGAGTGCAGCACGTGACTGCACAGGTACAATTGGGGGAAAGTTTGTGTATTGGAGATTTGACTCCCCATCGGGAAATATAAAAGAGAAAAAAAAAAACACAAAACAAAAAAAAAGAAACAGGTATACCCATGTGATGGGTTCAGGCATGTTTCTTAGAATTTTTAGCAGTAACCGTTTTCCATTCCTGATTCACCGCCCTTGGTCTCCTCGCAGTGCTGTCAGAGGAATCGGTCTCCGGGAGGATTTGCCATTCTCTCAGCAGGGTTAAGCCGCCCTCCAGTGAGGTTACGACATGGTTCCTGCCCTCCTTGGTAACAGTGATTTTTGTCGGAAACCCCCACTTGTATGGGATCTGGTGATTTCTCAGAGCTTTTGTTATGGTCACCAAACCCCTTCTTTTGGACAGGGTGTACTGCGAGAGATCGGCATAAAACTGCAGATGCTGGTACTGGGTTGGAACTTGATCTTTGGCACGCATAACCGCCATTAACTTCTCTTTGACATGAAAAAAATGTAATCTCAGAATCACATCTCTAGGCACAGTGTCTGGGAGATAGGACGGCTTTGGAAGGCGGTGTATCCTATCAATGGTAATGTCAATTGCAGTAAGACTAGGAAGTAACGATGAAAACAGATTGGAGGCATAAGTATGAAGCTCCCCCTGTTGCACAGATTCGGGGACCCCCCTTATCTTTAAGTTGTTCCTTCTACTCCTGTCCTCCAAATCTGCCAACTTGGCTTTAAAGCCCTCCATCTCATCTTCCCCCTGTTCCTGGGCATCCACTAGGTCATTAATCGTGGTAGCGTATTCTCCCATCTTAGATTCAATATGTTCAACCCTCGTTTCCACCTCCTGGATGTCCGCATGGAATTTCTTCATGCAGGACATCATATCTGCTTGTATAGTGCTGCGGAGTGAAAGCAGCATGTCTTTCAGTGCTGTGTCCATGATGGGTTGGTTAGAGGTAGGGAATGTCTCTATACGTTCAGGGAGCTCCCTCGTGTCATCCCCCGAGTCTGCTCCAGTCCCCAGAACTAGGCCCTGACGCGGTTCCTCAATCCTGAACCTGGCTTTGGCCGGACTAGCCGATTGTGGGGTGTCAGGGCAGGAATCGGGGCTTCCCGGGGACCCACTTAGTCTGCTCTGGGAGGCAAATGAAGGAGGGAGAGAGTGAGAGGAGCACGCCGGGGTTGAGGACATACGGGCGCCATCTTGCCTACCTCCCTGCTGGCTGAGCGGAAAGAATTCCGTCAGCTTGTGAGGCTTCCTGTCCTCCTTTCTTTTCCTCGTCATTGCCGACGGGTCTCCTCCGGTGGTATCCGCAGTGCTCAGGTGGTAGAGCGAGCCTGAACCGTTGCTAAGTGCCGCTGGAAGTCCCGATGGTACGGAGCTCTTTCCTCAAGCAGCCATCTCCGTCCGCGGCTAACCACGCCCCCCGAATTCTGATATTTTAGTGTTTCTTTCTTGCCCTCCCAAATCATAAAGGTTAAAGAAAGCTTGGCATATACTCCCAATATTTGACTTAATTGCAATATGGCTTCACCATTGGTATAATTGCTAAATACATATTAAACCTTTAACAATGTATGAAAGTGAGTTAAGCAATTGTTTAGCATGTAAGTACAATTCCTGATCAATAATATTTTAAGATACAGTGCACCTTTTAGCATGAAAATGAAGATCTTGCAAGCCAAAGTCATGATCATGAAATATACAGTTAACAGTTATGAACATTGTCAAACAAAAATGAACAGCAAAGATTATTAATAAGGTGAAAGAAGTCAGCTTTTACTAAGGGAAAGCTGCACTGATAACGAAAAATTTAATATAGAGAAAGAATTAGAGGGGGGAAAATCATGAAGGACAGGCAGAGTTAGAGTGGGATTGTACAGAGGAAAATATAAGGTTAAGGGATACAGGTTAAGGAGTCAACTGTAGGCCTGGCACAGCATGCTTGATACTGGAAAAAACAAAGTGAGGAAATGCTTGAAAAAAAGACTGAAGCAGAGTTTGAAGGGATTTCTCATACAGCATAACACCTGCACTATTTTTCGTGAGGTCTGGTTTATAATTATATCATAAACTTATGCTCAATTCACATGACTGGCATAGACGTTTTCAGGTAGATTAAATATATTGCTCACACTCTAAACTGAAGAAAAACTGGCATGTTTGTTGAACTGATAAACCCAGTACTTCAAATTTGAATTCATCCTGTATATGAAAAATTTGGGGTAACTTTTAAAGTGCAGCACCTTGTCAGAATTAATTTAATAAGGGATAGTTGTGAAATGATATAAAAAGGGTGTAGCATTGACTACCTATATTATCATGTATTGATAGGTGTGTTCAGTAGCTCAATCAAGAGATTCATTCTGTACAATGTATACTGTGTCCAAGTATATACTATTATAGCAAAAACAAGAGTGGAATGTGGGGGACAATAGATATTTCAAGAGCCCGTACAAGCATAAGGGAGCAAGATAGGCTATTCATTTTATGTTTATCAGGTTTAATTTGGTTAGCAACATAAAACTGGGTTTTCCAATTAGGTTTTACTTGTATAAAAAAATATGGCTAGGGCTAAATGCATGTGCTTTTGAATATTTTTGAATGAACAATTTTCAAATATCGATGTACTCCCCAAATTGTCAAAGCAATAGGTTATTTTCAATGCTCCCTTCCCAAAAGCCAATGCTTATACTGCAAGGAATACAGAAAAAAATGGCTAAGGGCATCCTATGCCATTTGATATGGCTTGCCCATTCACCAAGCACCAGTACTGTTACATGGAGTTAGTTACAGCTCTTCCATACCCATATTTCTACCAGCAGCTGGGAGAAGTAATGGGGGATTGAAGGAATTTAATGAAATTCTAATGAAGGGGGAGAGGGCATTAAAGCTAATCTGCTGCTTTGTACTTCATAGACGATATACCTATTTGCTTTAAACTCAATAGAGCATAATAATACAAAATATCTACAAAGCATTCATCTTCATATCTAGCGGTAGAGTTGGCTGTCAAACCTGCAAACACCATTACCATTTTTTTAAAGTATCCACTTAAAAATACATCTCATCAAGTCCAGAGATCAGGTATGAAAAAGCTATGTTTGTGAAGCAGTAGCAATTATTGGCATTGCACCTTCTTAGCTTTGCGTGCACACTTTTTTGACAGAAGAAGACAAATGTATAAACTAATGTATATTTAAGAAGGTAATGTGGTAGTATATATACTTTGGACATAATGTATATTTATATAGATACTTCTGGGATTGAATGGGTCATGTATGGGGGGGGGGGAGGTAATGCAGATACATGTTGATTGTGGAGGATGATGCATATGGATGGGGAAGGATGATGCATTTACATGTTAATGCGTGATGTATACACATGGGAATGTACATTACCTAAATGCGATCTGTTTTTACTAATTTTCATGAATCATGTTTTATTAATTTTTATCATATCTGTTTTAAACTTTTGCTCAACTGCAGTTTTTCAGTTTTTTACTTTAAATCTGATCAGTGGTTGTATGTCAATACATAGAAAATAAAACTTGTGAATATTTTCTACCTGTGTCACTGCTGACATCAGCAGAAGTCTGTACCATTGATGGGTATCTCTTTGAAACAAGACGTTTGTCGTGTGAATACAATGTCTATAGCATGCAAATGATACAAAGAATGGTAGCTATTAAAATATGGGTCCTAAAGCCACACCCACATATCACTGTGATGGACGTCATGCATTATTTGTGCTGCCCTTACGTGTCACAGGTTGTTTTGAATCTTAAAAATGTACCTGATATCTAGCAATTAACAACAAAACCTAAATTCTGTAACTGGAGCATAGCTAAATTATTCAGTGTGCTCAAGATCAGTTTTTGTTATAAAACATTTACATGCATAAAATTAACTAAACAGAACTGCGGGAAATGCAATCAAAGCTTTTATTCAGTGGTGGTAGGACTGTTGCGGTACCCAGAAACAAATGCTTGTTTATAAAAAAGATTAACAATTTATTACAAAAAATTACAAAAGTACAAAACTAGGAAGTCACGAAAGTGACAACACACACAAAATTAAAAACATTTAATAAAAACAGTGGCCATGAAACATGTCAAGGATACATCACTATTCACATCATTATTTTGCCTCTACCTACCTGTGGAGTTAGTAAATGTTTTTAATTGAGTGTGTCTTGTCACTTTCGTGACTTCCTAGTTTTGTACTTTTGTAATTATATTTTTTTTAATAAATTGTTAATCTTTTTATAAAAAAAAATGTTTGTTTCTGGGTACCGCAACAGTCCTACCACCACTGGCGATTAGGGCCCTTTTAGGAGTAGTCCCTGATATATCTCCGTTTTCCTTCTTCAATTACTATAGGATGATGGTACCCAACCCTATCGTTGTTGAACTAATGAGGCAATCCCTTTAAAGCTTTCATTCAGGCATCATTGTGGGATTTTTTGATGGGCCTTTTACCACATACAATAGCTGATTTTTCAAAAGTGCACACTAATTTCTAATAATATAAGAAAATATGTAGAGCCAGATCAAGTCTAGCAGATCTCATCTCATTTTAGTTTCCCGATGTGTTTACTACTTTTATGCAACATAAAACAATTTTTAATGAATATAGAAAATAACTTGTAACATGGCCAGATTATTCATCTCAAGTATGCTATTAGCAGAATTAGGATATATTTAAAACTATAGCTTGGATGTGTATATATTTGGCAATTGGCATGTAAATGTAATTCAAATAAGATTTTGATCAATGTTTAAACTATAAATGTTTATACTATAAATTGATCCCTGTTTTGCTTTATTTTACTTTGGGTCAGATCTACACTACTTCACAATTAAGGTGCCAGTAACACATACTGATTATCTAATCAATTTACTTATAAACAGCCAGTAATGCTCCTGCACTATGTCTTTATATTATGGTATGGCATAAAGCTGATGTATTGTGAGGTGCTGTATATGTGCTTTTGGGTGCCAATCAAAATAAATGACACATGTGCAAATGTAGCCTAAAAGGCCAAATCTATCAGATCTGGTTATTTGCATCATTTGGTAAATTCCAATGAATACCCCTTGATACCAACAAATGTCTACACCCTACATAACCTATATTCCTAACTATGTAAACATGCACTATGTGTGATAAAATAGAAATGATCAGCTTATGCTAGCCAAATACACAAATGGAGGAAGAATGAAAGCAGGAAAATAGTTTGTAACATGGATAGAAAAGGCAGTTCCATACAGAGAATCTGTTATCCAAGAACCCCACAAAATAACAAAGTAAACTGATCCTATTAAATTGTAACTCCCACCCCCTACATTTTCTGTGGTGCCTTGGGAACAATAAAGACACTACAGTGCAATGCTCCAACTTATGGAAGCAATTTAGATAAGAGATCCCATACAAGGAAGTGTGTGTGTGTATATATATATATATATATATATATATATATATATATATATATATATATATATATATATATATATATATATAGAGAGAGAGAGAGAGAGAGAGAGAGAGAGAGAGAAATATATGAAAACTCTGTTTTGGTATTACAAAAGTATGATATGATAATAGTAGATATTTTAAAAATAAAAAATAAATGTTAGTGTTTTCAAATTCTAAAGGCTGAATATTGATCTGTCTGTGGGCATTCCTTGTGCTATGTGGGCTATTACTAAAATGTAAAGATCATTATTTATAGGGAATATAGAGTGATTTTGTATATACTTTCTTTCCTTCTTTTATTATTATCCAGATTTAAAAAATGTACATTACATTTTTTTGGTCAGGTAAAAATAAGATATTACATATTAATAATTGCTATTTTTTTAATCCTGATTTAAAAGCTCCACCTTGGGAGCTTTTCACTTATTTTACAGAAGCTCATTAATACCTGTTAAAAACTGTATATGAAGATCAATAGATTTTGTACTTATCGTTTTATGAGCCGTTGTTATCCGGCTCCGAACGGGGAATCCTGTGGGGAATGGGCGTTCCTAAGCCAAGAGGAGTTGATTGACGGGCTGCTAAGTTGTGTCACGCCTTCCGAAAACACCCGTAGTGACACTTGGGTATTTTCGGAAGGCGTGACATGCCTTAGCAGCCCGTCAATCAACTCCTCTTGGCTTAGGAACGCCCATTCTCCGCAGGATTCTCCGCTCGAAGCCGGATAACAATGGCTCATAAAACGATAAGTAAAAAATAAATTAAAAAAACCTCAGCATACTGCAGATGTTAGCAGTATGCTGGATCTAATGTCAGAAAGTTGATTTTTGGGTGAACCTCCGCTTTAAATACACAACTGAATAAGTCATAGAAGTGACTCATCCCCTATTGGACAGCCTCGGCCAAGATTTCATTTAGACAAAGACAGTCAACTGGTAGGTTGCTACTGCTGTGCTGCCATTTCAGATAACCCAGAGAGCTCTGAAAGTTCTTTGCCATGTATTTCATGCTTATTTGTAAAACAGAGCTGATAACATTTGGGAGGTTTTCACCCACAGCTTGAAATCTCTGGTTTACACAATGGATAAATATTAACCAAATATACATTTAAAGTTGTATACATCAATCAGATAGATTTGCATGTTTGCTATATGAAGGCATGCCCCAGGCCTTTCCATGTAAAGTGAGTAAGGTTTCACTACCTTCATTCTCTAACCTCTGTTAATAGCGTGAATGAACCACAGTGTCACTTTGTGGGCAAGATTCCTGTGTTGTCATCTCACTCAATTGCTGGGAGAAAATCAACAGAAATTCCTTTTTAATAGATACAGTGCATTAAGGATGATATTCTCTGTACAATCCTCTTCACATTTTTTTGTATACTATTTTATTCAAAGCAGAATTACACGCTAAAACTAAAATCCCTGCACCTGTAGACAAAACGTGATCTAACACTAACCTATCTAGTAGCCCTGTAAAAAAAAATTAGTATACATACCTTTTCTGAAGCTGATCCGACCCGATCTCCAGCGGCGGAAGCTCTGCAGAGGACACGGCCGTCAACGGCTGTAAAATGAATGGGAAGTGACGTCACCCATAGAGTTACTATGGGGCTTCCTTTGTCGAAAGTGTCCTCTGCACCCTCCTCCACAGCAAAGCCACGGCTGACAAATTAGCTTGTGATAATTTTGGATCAGCTTCAGAAAAGGTAGGTATACTGATATTTTCTTTACAGGGCATAATAGGTTAGTGTTAGATCGTGGGTGTCTATAAATGCAGGGATTTTATTTTAGCATAACATTTTATTTCAATTCCTTAATTTTAACAGAAATTAAAGGCTGCGATTACAGCAAGGGAACCTCACCCATAACTACCATTTAATAAGCCATTTACACAGAGAACTGCTACTATTTTTTTCACTTTTTGACTGGAGGTCAGAGAGTTGGGTAACAGTAGAAACTTCATTCCATAATTCCCATACCATCAATATTTTTTTTAATAAGGCTCAGGTTAATAGAAAAGCAGAAACCCCATGACCTTGCAGATGCTGCAGTGATCTGATGAGCAATTTACATTTAACTACCAGGAAAAGGTTCTAGGTAAAAAATGTTAAACTATAAAGTGGTGGATAAAGGATAAGAAAGACTACCAACAAAAATGATGTATAATTATTTTTAATACTATTGATGGAAAAAATGGTTCATGTGTTAATACCATTACATTGTCCTTTAAATATCCAGCAGATTCAGATTTATATGTTTTTACTTTGCCCAATTTATTCTATAATTTTTGTATTGTGATTATTAATATACAGCTGCTCAGTAAAGAATGTATGGGTACACAGTTCAATGTTCCAAACATCACCTAAGCAATTAATAAAATATACTTGGTGTAACTATACATCATATCAGTTTAGTAAAAGTGCAAGCAAGTTCTACAGGGATTTGAATCTATTCTAATTTTAAACATTATATGGTATTCGTTATGAACAGATGAATCTGAACATCTAACCCACAATTGCGTTATAGCTGTATGATCCCTTCCAAAGCATAAGGAAATTGGTTAGGAATTGAAGGGGAAAAAAAGAAGGTTTTAAAGCTTTTAGGCTCTAATATCTGCAGGCTAAAAGGAATGATTGGTCCATACCCATAAATTCAATTCCAAGATGCTCTGCCAATGCAGAAAGTTGACAAAAAGAAAGAAAAGGGAAAAAGTTTCAGAAAAGAGCAATACACTGTACTCCAAAACAAATTATACATGAATACCATGGCTACTCTATGTCTGCACATTTAAACAAGACATGTGATGCATGGTAAATGGTCAATTTAAGTGTCCATGTCTGATTTTAAAGTGTAAACACAGACATTGTATCTCAATATGAATAGAGGAAGAAATCTGAATGTATACATTTAAGCTTTCGTAAATATATTCAATATTGTGTTATAAAACATTTAAAATTATTCTAAGTTATGACAATGTATCACTAGCATAACTACCATAATTTTTATATTTGCTAGTATTCAATATACATTTATACAACTATACTGTCAGATAACTTCAATACCCAATACTGTTTATAATTGTACTATGCGCCATTAATGCAAACTAGAACTATATTACACATGAGAGGCTAACCAGTTAACTTGTATATGCAAAATAATCATCCTATCTATAATAACTATTAATTATAATGAGAATAAACCATATGGTATTACAAAGGCATACGTATTATGACCATAACAATACATATAAGTTGTTTAGTAACTATAGCTAACATCCAATGGAAGATGGCTGAGATATATAAACATGTACTGCAACTAATAAAGTTGAAGCCAAATGTAACAACAACAAATAAAAAAGAATATAAAATGACTGATGACTTAGAACTGTTGGACTTCAATCAGTAACACTTCAAGGGAATACAGTGATTCAAATAGCATCCATCCAGATTTCTTCCAAAGACAGCCAATAATAAGAGGTTACATTGACGTTGCTAATTAGACATTAGTTGCACAAAAGCTCGGTTAGTGGCATGCCCATGCATACATATTATTGTATTTATTTAATTTTTAGACAGGAAGTTAAGCCTGTTAGGTTAATTTTCAGAAGAAGTCATTATGCAGTTTTCATCTGAAATTAATCAATTTGAGATGATCTACATAAGTAGAGTGTGAATTGGCTGTGTGGCTTAACAAGATAACATGCTGAGAGAACATGCATTGTTTCTTTAAAATTTACTCTAGGGAACATTGAATTATTCACCACTACACTTTTATTTTTTGGTCGTGGCACAGAGCTTAGCTAAGAATTTGCTTATAACGCAGTGATAAGAAATAGATGTCTGCACTGCCTCTAGTAAGCAAAATAATTTTCTTCATTTTCAAAACGGCTTCAATCTGATAAGACTACAAAAACATTTCCTTTTTCCAAAAAGCTTTAAGCTTTATTTACCTAAATTATTGGCAGTGATCATATTGCTGCTGAACTTTTTTTTAGGCATAGGGATGTTACATTTATTTAACATTATTAAAAATGTGAATATTAATATATTGTTAAATGATTATGGTAGATTTATATGAAGATTAAAAAAATAAGTTAAGTATTGTTCATTATATATTTGATTAAACTAAATTGAGCTTCACTGGCTCTGTCTCCTCCTTTTTTTTTATGTCTGATTAGTTAGGTAGTAATTTAATTGTAAATGTCAATATATCTGAAATTTTAAAAAAATTGGGAAAATGTAAACATTATGTAACAGATTTTTGGTTCCAAGAATGATTTCATTACTCTAGAATTAATAAAATGCTTTCTTTTATGTAAAACATTTACAAATGATAAAGTACATCACAAGTGAGGAATCTAGGTGAGCTTTAAACTTCGTTAGTCTCATTGATTTTCTGTTTGGGTTACACAGTTGAACACCAAGGACCAGATGGTGACATATAATCAGTTCAGAAGGTAACAGCTAACACAACTAGCCTATTATTATTGATCTTCAAATTATATAAATTTAAATAAATTAAATAAATATTATAATGTTATTTTGAAATTAGGAATTGGGTTTTTAAATATATTTCTAAATATGCTTAGTGTTAAAAAAATGTTTTGTAAAATAAACATACTGGCCCGGATTCACAGAGCAATTACGCCTGTCTAACTGGTGTTAGACAGGAGTAATTTCAAATTTCGCGCGCCGTATCACTAGTTTGAATCCTCAAACCATGATACGGCGGCTTCGGGCTTCGATCCGAGAGGCTTACGTCCTCGTAAGCCTTCGGATCTACACTGCGATATTTTTGCGGCCGCTGGGAGGAGTTTGCGTCGTTTTCATGCGTCGGGATATGCAAATGAGTTTTTACGGCGATCCACGAAGGTACGAGTGTCCCTCGCAATCGCCTACGTAATTTTTTGGCTACGTAATGTTAGAGGAGCTTTTTGCTGGTCTAACAGTGCGTAACCCATGTAAAGTATGGCCGTCGTTCCCGCGTCGATTTGAAAATATTTTTTTTTTTTTAACGTAACTCGTTCGGGAATAGGAATGTACGTAAACGACGCTACTACGACGTGACGACGTGTTTTCGCGCAATGCACGGCGGGAAATTTGCGAACGGAGCATGCGCAGTTCGATCGCTGCGGGAACGTGGCTATTTTAAATGCTTCACGCCCCCTACTCGCGCAGATGGATTACGATGGGAGAAATACACTACGCCGCCGACGTTTACTGGACAAAATCTACCTGGATTCCACGTAGAGCCAGGTAAAAAACGGCGGCATAGTGTATTTCTGATACTCTACGAGAATCTAATTCTCTGTGAATCTGCCCCACTGTGTTCAATTATTTAAAATGCTTTTGGAATTACAGGGTGGTATTTACTGTACAAATGTAAGACTACAGGACTGTTTTATAAAATGTTATTTTTTTTGTTGCATCAGTTATGTTGTAATTGTTGCATCTGTGGCATTTGATCACATTAACTAATTTGTCATTAAAACAACTCTGCACTTGTCCTGTAACTTGTGCAATTGTTTTTGCTCTGTTACAGTGTTTAAGTTGGCAAAGAATAAGCTTACACTTCCTGGCGTGTTTGATGCCTGGTTGACATCAAACACACCTGGAAATCGAAGGTGCCACAGGTAAGCATTAACCTTTTTTTTTTCACCTAGCTACAGAATCACTTTACCAATATTAGATCATGTGGAAGTGCCCATGAAATTAAGATCAATTCACATATATTTAACACAAGGATGAAGCTCTTTAATTTAGCCATGTGACTGTAACTTTCAAATCATGTTGGATTGGAACGGTCTCTTTTTTGAAAATAAGTATACTTCTGGTGTGTTCACTTTGTGAATTGAGCCTATTGCCTGTATACAACAGGGCTTGTCAGGTTATTATAGTGAAGTGGAAAAAAGAGAAGAAGACATAAAGAAAAAAACACAGAACATGTGCATTTTTCTTTGCTGTTAATCATGCTGCATGCAGAAGCACAAAATCAGGCATTCGATTCTGCCCACAATTAATTGTTAAAATGACAGAATAAGCGACCACTCCACTTATCTAGTCACATCAAGCTGGAACATAATTTAACAGAAGTAGGGGTCTGTTACAAATTATAACGATGAGTGAGCTAGGGTTTATGCAGTTTGGGGTAAGGTGATTTTTTATTTTTTTTTGCAGATGTGCCAGCATTTCAGAAAGAAAGGGGCTCAGAGGTGATGTTAGGACATCTTTATCACTTGGTGTGGTGCTGCATAAAACACAGGAACATCTATGGTAATGCTGCTGTCTTAAAGGGCAATCATTATTGGTACTGATATACCTCCAGAAGTCTGAATCTATTTAGAACTAATTAGGTCGATCTTAAAGTAATGATGTATTTGTCATCAGTTTGGAAGTCATGATGTATGTACAATCAGAGCTTAAATTGTGAATTATTTACATGTGCTTTGGAAGCTGCAATATATCTAGAAACCATGCTGAAAGTAGTCTAGTACAAGTGCTGAAGGACGATTTGCCTATTAATGCAGTTAAGATGATGAAATAGGATTAGGAAAGAACTGTTAGTTACAGGACTTTAGCTATTGTAGTTATTAATGTGATTATGTTGTTTAAGTGTAACTACTGTATAGATATTTTAATGAAAGAAATAAGAATTGATTTTTGACTGTTTTCCTTAATTTATTCAGCCATGTATAATTAAAAAAGAAAAGCAATATGTTAGAATTTCTACATGTGGTATCCTGCATCTTATAGTTTTCTTACCTTTGTCAAGGCTACAATCTCTTATAATATTCTATGCTAACATTACATGCATGCCCATCCACACCAGTGCATCAAAAGGATATCAAGATAACAATAATAATAATATCCATTATTATTATTTTTGCCATGCTACAGGCAGAGCAAACAGTACTGAGCCTAGTAGAGAACAACAAATCAAGTACTAGGTGAGATCTGAAGAGAGATTCAGCAACGAGAAAGCAGCACCGATTGAACATGCTCCTATTCAGGCAGAGACAGAAAGGAAGTAGACGTACTGTAGAAGCTGGCCATTACGTAGTTTTGGCAGCGATCACCAGTAAATTCATTTGGACACCTGAGAGGAAAGACAAAAAAAAGGTAGAGAAAACAGAGAAAAGAAAAGAGTTGAATATATGCCAGAAAGAAGAACCTTAAGTGTAAACTGATTGTTTTTGGAATGCCACCATCAAAGATTGTGTCTCAGTTTTTGTACTGGCATGACTTGTAGATATTTTTTTTTTTTTACTTACTTGTGGGATATCTATTTGAAACATGTATATAACACAAGCACAAACTGATAATTATATCAAACAATGATTGATTGATTTAGAAATTGCTTGATTGATTGAATGGTTTATTGAACAAGTCATGTGTGCTACAAAAAAGAAAATCATCTCTGATCAGTGACATCATGAAGCATAAGAGCTAATCATTTTTTTTATTTGTTGCTGCATTTGGGGGATAAAAAAGTCAAATATCAGAGTATTGGGACATACTTTCTGCTCTTATGACTCTCAGAGGATCAGTCGCAGTACATCGTGCTCCCATGAATCCTGGTTTGCACCTAAAGGGTAAAAACGTGATGAACAAAAAAAAATAAAAAAAAATAAAGGTATCCACCTGAACTTGTATTCCTGTAGGATATGTGAGAGAAGCATTCATATTGTCAACATATTATAGTGATCATCCATGCGATCTATAACTCAAGCTTAAACACAGTTCACAAAGATCATACATTATATACAGTAACACAAACTGGTACCTTTATAGTGACAAGAGTCAGATAAACATTATGCTCAGTACCAGCACTGTACAGTATATGATACATACAAGTTTGTTCCAAGCAGCCACAACATTTACAGTCTTTGATGTACTTAAGGAAAAGAACGTTAACTTAAACAAGAGAGAATTGGGTTGATTTACTATAGAGTGTTCACTGCAAGTGCACTTGAATGTGCAGTCATGTAGATCTATGGGGAAGATCTGAAATGAGGGGGCGCTCTGCTGATTTCTATCATCCAATCATTTGCTGGCAAAAATGCTGTGTTTTATTTCCCTTCCCTTTTTATTTCCCTCATCATATCTACAGTGACTGCACTTGCAGTGCACTTGTAGTGCACAGTGGATTTGCCTTTAGTAAATAACCCCCAATGTGTGCACTTCATCCACTCATCTGCAAATTGGGGGGTTATTTACAAAAGGCAAATCCACTTTGCACTACAAGTGCACTGAAATTGTACTTGGAAGTTCAGTTGCTGTAGATCTGATGGGAAGATCTGAAATGTGGGGAAGCTCTGCTGATTTTATCATCCAATCATGTGCAAGCTAAAGTTACGTTTTTTATTTTCCTTGCATGTCCCCCTTAGATCTACAGTGGCTGAACTTTCAAGTGCACTTTCAGTGCACCCACAAGTGCACTAATGCCACGTACACACGATTGAACATTTAGATAACAAAACCGTGGATTTTTTTTTCTGACGGAATATTGGCTCAAACTTGTCACACAAATGTCACACGATCACACAAATGTTGTCGGAAATTCTGAACATCATGAAAGCGGTAAATGACAACACGTACGACGAGCCGAGAAAAATTAAGTTCAATGGCCAGTGAGACTCTTCTGCTTGATTCCGAGCATGCATGGATTTTTGTGCATCAGAATTGCATACACACGATCGGAATTTCCAACTTTTGTTGTTGGAAAAATTGAGAACCAGCTCTCAAACATTTGTTGTTGGAAATTCCGACAGCAAATGTCTGATGCAGCCTACACACGGTTGCAATATCCGACCAAAAGCTCACATCGAACATTTGTTGTCGGAAATTCTGATCGTGTGTACGCGGCATTAGAGTGCACTTGTAGTGCAAAGTGGATCTGCCTTTCGTAAATAACCCCCTAAGTATCTTTTGTTTAATTCTTGCCTTTAGAAAATCAACCTATAAGTATTTGAAGTGCACTCTATTCCACTAAACTAATTAAAAAAGCTACACTTTTAAGAAAATCATCGATCTAGGGACACACAAAAAATAGATTTTAGATTGTATCCAAAATCAAACAAACAGGGTAGCGTGACCAGTAAAATTAAACTTGGCATGTATGGATGCTTTGAAAAAAACTAAACTGCTCTGATTCATCATATTTTAAACTCTCTGCAAGCTCCAATAAAAAAGCTGAATGTGATATCCCAGCCTCTACACAGAAAAACATGGTTGACTTTTGGCTGTATATAAAAAAAAATCAAAACCTCTAAAACGCAACCAAGATGTTTTTTTTTCTTTTGGACAGAGTAGACAATGACTGAAACCCCTGTTGATTTTGGAGAAATTTCCTTTCACTTTCTGTCCTGTAGACCCAACAAGAAGTGAGAGGAATACTATCCAAAGTGAGTGAAATAGCCTCTGTCATTAAAGATGTCATTAAAACAGGTTTCATTTGTCTATATCTCTTTTGGTAATGAAAATATATGTATTTTCCTTCACTTTCAGTCCTGATGACAATGGTCACCAGTACAAATAGACTAAATCTAAATGGGACACAGGGGTTCTAATCATTCTCTATATCCAAATCAAAAAAGTCTCAGCTTTACATGGTCAAATAAAATCCAAGGGAAGTAAATACATTTATTTTTGTGTGCCCAGTTAATCATTTGTTAGTTAGGATCAGTTCTGAGACAATAGATAGCACTTAAGTTATTCTGTTAAAACTGTATGACAAATAAGACAATGAGATCAAAAAACATTTTCAAGATATTCTTCCCTCTAAGTAATGTATATTTATGAAATATGACTAATGTAGTGTGGTACTGAAACATATTGAATAAATGTTATTATCACTTGCATTAACACTTTTACAGGATGTTCTGGCTGAAATTAAAAATACATCACTGCTAAAGCTGCAAACACCATGTAGGTTCATTGTTTACAAAGATGCAAACTGGCCACTTGTTTGTGCTCTATTCTCTGCTCTGCTATTAACTCCAATCTGCACTGAACATTGCCTCTTAATGAAAATTCCAACTTTCTCATATAAGAACAAAAAAATTAAGCCAATGGGAAGTTTTCAGATTATAATTTCTTACTTTTTATGTTTGTTTCTGTTTTTTCACTGTTAGCCCAAAGCTTTTGAAAAACTGGGTCACTTGATATTACCTTTTTTTACAATCAATGTATTTCATTATTAAATATTATGCAGTCTAATATATCTTAAGCTTTATCAATATTACAGGTTTGACAGCACTGATCATCAAATAATGTGCAGGGATTTAATAACAGTGTGCTTGCAATGCTGTAATGTGATACAAGTGCAATATTCCATACCTGTAATATGATAAAAATGTTACATTTTATAACAGTAAATCAGATTTAAGTTTATCAAAGTCAGATCAGTGAAAGCTAAATTCTAAAAGGATGCTACTGGTTCCATCACATTACTCTTTACTTTCTTTGATGCACTTGTATGCCTCTGTTCCTTCTTTTTATACTATGACTTTTGGATTAGCTGTCTTTCTTTTTGGTGACAGATGTATAATAAAAAAAACCCATTCAGGGAAACGTGACATTGTTTACCAAAGGCCCCCTCCACACCCCAACTCTCTGATACCCTGATCCTGTCAGTATCCTCTACCTTCCCTTCATCTGTCGCAGCTGGCAACAAAATTCACAGTGTTGGCTGGTGTTGGAGGTTAATAGGAGTGGTGACTTAACTTCCTCTCTCAGTGCTTGGGCTTAGTGATTAGTGCCTAGACCCAAGCATTGTCTCCAGGGAGGGGGTCACATATTCACCAACACCTGGATGCATTGTGTAATGTCTCTGCCTGTGGCAGAAAAAAAGTAATGTTGGAGAAGCACTGGCAAGGTGAGTATCGGTGGGTAGGCTTTGCAAAGACATTGTAACTTTGTCCTGAATGGGTATAGTGATAGCGCCTCTGTAAAAATATCATTAATAATTACAACAATAAAAAGTATAAAGTCCTATCTGTAAATGTGAATCTCTGAAATTGTTGGTTTACTAAAACTAGAGAGTGCACAATCTAGTGCAGCTGTGCATGATAGCCAATCAGCTGCTAACTTCAGCTTGTTTAATTAAGCTTTGACAAAATAAACTGGAATCGGATTGGTTTCTATGCAGAGCTGCAGTAGATTTTCCACTCTCCAGTTTTATTAAGTCAGCCCCAATGTGTGTGTGTGTGTGTATGTCAATGTGGATTGTATATGCACAGAAAATTTTCTAATATACAAATGTGACACTATATCACACTATATAAAAAGAACAACTGCATACATAACAACAAAGCGAAAACACTGAACAACTGACTTGTTATACAAAGGTAATAGCCAAAGCCATGAAGTTATGTGTTTATGATATATTCTTATTCAATTACCTAATGTACTTAAAAGTCTAGAAGTACAACGCTATTATGTTGAGGGGTAGTCCAAACCTTCAACATGAATATCATGTTCTTTTTTCCATAGTATTTCCCATTATACATAGTGAGAACAATACATTAGAAAGCTATATGATATTATGATTAGCTGTGATGTCAAATAATGTTGTGGAAACCATTGTTACAATAGAAGACTATACTTGTACCTAAATCTCTTACCAATGGCATAGTTTAGTATTTCTACTCTGGTTTCACAAACACAAGTCTTATGGCTAGATACTACTTTGAATAGCAACCCCATCGCAGGAAAAAGTCTTATAAGTGAAGATTTCTTACTTGCACATGTATTTTGTTGTGCCACTGCTTGTGATGCCTTTGATCACGTAGCATTCACCTCCGTTGACACAATACGTCTTCTCTTTTTCTGAACATTTGGATAAGTGACTTGCTGTGGCTGTAATGAAAAACAAGTAAATGTTTAATGTTAACTAGTTTAATTGTACATCTAACAGTATAGATGTTATACAATACATTAATACATACATAATATAAAATTCAGTCACAAAGAGTAACTGAGAGATGAAAATGTGATACTAGAATATGTCCAATTTCAAATGATCATACCATGGGGCATGCCCCAAAGTCTACAGTGGACATTATGTTGCATTATGGTTAATGCTGAAATGCAAACGTTGATACTCTCAAATTGTCCAAACTCACCATGGCTGAGAGCTGGAATCTACCCCCAACCACAACTTTAAACAGCCCACACAAGTTGTTCAAACCTCTGGCCAGCAGAAATAGTATTGCATATGTATGTAATAGTGACTACAAACATCTGAATTAAAAATTTGTATAGTAAATATAATACACTTAAATTACCAAATTTGGTATTAGCTGTGATTGATTTTATTATTATTTGGATAATAATTGAACTTCACGTTCTTTAAAAATTATAGTTCGAAAAGCGTTTTTACTGCAGTAATACATTATTCCTTTTTTGGTTTGCCTTTTCTCTGTCTTTTTAATGATGTTTTTGTTGTTTAGAGTTAGAAACAAGTTCCAAATATCTAATTCCAAACAACTGTAAAAAATCTGAGTCACATGTAAACTGGATTATTAGGATCCAGGCTAGTTGAACTTCCGATATCACAAGAGCTTAGCCCTGACTATTATTGCCCTTTTGAAAAAAAGCAGCTTGCGGATCAAGAGCTGATTGCTTACTATTTTCAAAGCAGTGATTATTGGAGTCCCTTGCTGATGTTAGAAAGTGAACTATGATGGACTACAGCTGCTCCCAATTGCCATGGATGAGAACACATTGTGGCTGTCACACAAAACTGTGCTATCCATATAACATGCGGAATGTTCCTCTGCTTTGACCTGACACATGTTTATACTGTCAACTGGCATTTGATAAGAAAGTAAGGGAATGTTATCTTTTAGATCTTGCATTTTGACAATCCCCAAGCAGGAAAGCAGAAATCCCATCCACTGTGCTTAACTATGGAGTTTTTCATATCAGAACCCCCAGTAATAGATTCATTTTGGCAACCTATGACTTGGAAAACCAAATGTTAGATAAATATAAGTACTGTATCTAAGTTTTTATAGAAAAAAAATGTATTGTAAATATAGACATTTAACTAGGTGTACTAAATTGTCAGTGCTGTAACTGATACGTGTGCCAGAATGCAGGATGTGCCAGGCTCACGTAGAATCTATTAAGATGCAAAAACCTCCATGCAAAAATGCAAACTCTAGGATGAAAAACAACAAAGACAGCCAGCCATACTTTTTCATAATAAAAAAAAAGAAATAAAACGATTATCATTGTACTGGTACATAGTGGTATATAAGCTAATGTGATGATTTTTTTTTTTAAGTTAAAGTTTGAGGGCACAGATGTGTGTAATCATTTATACAAGCAAATTATTTAACAGTGTTCACAGTACATTTCCAAGGACAAGAGATAACACAAACATCGGGGACAAAGCAAGGGAACTGTAGTTGTGAAGCTGCTGTCCACCTTTTTCTCTGCTTAAATATTTTGTTTTACCATACTGCAAAGGGATTTACAGTAGCCCATATTAAAATACAAATACAGGCTCCCATTTGACAAACTAAAGTATCAAACCAAGTTACTATGCAATGTGAAGCCCCAAGAAGTAAACAAAAAAACTGCCTTTACCTTTTCTAACTGAGCCAAAACCAGTTTTATTTGTGTTTTATACTCTCTCCCTCTCATAATTCCGGAGCAACTGTCAATCCAGAAATCAGTGGGAAGGGCTGGGCTTGGCCAGCTACTGATTGACCAGCTACATACTTGTCAACCAGCAGTGACAATGCCGACAGCCAGTCTGCCTGACACATTTTTTTCATTCAACTGAGAGTGTCAACTCTGTTCTGAATTCAAGAATAGTGCAGCATCATTGCAACACCATTAATGGACACTGTATTAGGTGGTATTCACTGGCAGGATCAACAAGTATTTGTGAAACTTTGCAGGGGGCTAAGAGAAAATTACAGTATGTACAGATGCACATATAATTAAGTTCTACAACACATGTTTTTGAATGGACAGTCATAGTTTTACTTTAAACTTTATATACATACATTATGACAGACATACAAGTCTATAAGATAAAATGTGTAATTAATAAACAATATTTTGTATATTAAAGAAGTGAAAATGCAGTGTACAGTATATGGCAAATTACATCCAATTTACTTTATTCAAATACGTTCCCAGAAAAAATGATGTCCGTAACAACAGCAGCTGTGTTCAAATATTTTGTCGGATACCCTATGTGACTTCACAAAGACAAATTAAATCGCCTTAGGGAACAGGACACTTTCATTCCATGGCAATTTTTAACAAACGTCCATCACTAATTATGATGTGGAAGAACATAACTGATCCATGAAAATTTTTCTAATTCTCAAATCTTCGATGACAACATAATACTGTTTTCTCTAATTTGAAACATGCTAGCAACAAAAAAAAATTAGCATATAAAATCCTGTGACACAGAGTTGGTGAATGAGAAAGCACAGTTGGCTAGAGCACATTTTTTCATATATAATGATGCGTTGCTACAGTACCATAAGCAGTAAAAAACTTTCAAGTAATCAAGCACAACTAGAAATTTATCCTGCTCTGATGTCATTTCTGCTCATGAGATAGTTTCTATGTGTTACTGCATGTCTAACATCAAGCTTGGCCTTTTCACTGCCATGTTAAATAATCTATGAAATCACATTGGCTGGGACCTTGATTGGAATTCTTGAAAAGGCATTATCTGCATAAGTTTTCTACAAAATACTATACTGTGTGTGTGTATATATATATATATATATATATATATATATATATATATATGGCACAGTATGTCTTTGGCCTATGAGAGGTAACTCAACTAGGCACCGGAGTCTCAGGGCAAGTCCATGCAAATAAGGTCCTGCAACTAGAATTAATTAAAGAAAAATAAAGGAATGTGAAAACACGACCACATCCATAGTAAGTACTTGGTTGGCTGACACCTAATATGAAAAAATTGAACTATAAAGGTATATTCACTATAATGGCCTGATCTTGCTCCCAATTCAATGACTGATACACTTTTTCTGCATGCATTGTCCTTTACCTGAATATTAACTGAATTAAAGACCTTCACCCTAACTGTGAGGTTGTCCTTACCTGTCTCCTCTCCCTCCCTATTTTATCAAAAGGATATTCCAACTTTTTTTAAAGGGCTTTTTTTGTGCTGCAAAGCACCTCCACTCTTTTAGACTAGACTTTGTCACAGCCTTCGCTCCCCCCCCCCCCCGGTGCATCTGCAGATGTGCTGTAGGGCTTGTATCCCAAGAGAGTCCTGTGGTACATCTGCATGTGCATCGGGGTACTTAGTATCTGTGCATGCATGGGCTTTGCTGAACACACTCAAAGACCACTAATAGGGTAATATGAATACCATGCCTGTCTTTGTGCATGTGCAGCATTTCCATGGCATGTGCGCAAATGCATTGATGGGCTATGCTAGGACCCAAAGGCTGGGCAGAGCCATTGGATGCATCTGCGCACTAATCATCATAATGGTGGAACCCAGGGGGCATAGACACTTAAGGAGGTGGGCTTAAGTTCTGCTTTACCTTTTTCTAAAGCACTGTGTATCATAAATACTTGATTTTGTTTACTAAAATATAGTTGCTTATCAGTGCTGCCCCTTTCTGTCTATTTGCACTACAGTGATGGCTGCATGAAATCATAGTGGATCATCCTGTGTAATGTGTGTTTCAATGGTCACTGGTACACTCATTGCAGTCCCTTGTTACATCAGGTGAACGTGGCTTCTCTATCAGAAGCCCCTGTGACAGGTAGACAAAACAGGTGCGCAAATGGGATAAAATGATGGATAAAGAGATGGAGCATTATTACCCAATAACAGGAAGAGCCTGAATAAAGGCATGGTAGGAATGCCAAATATTGTAAAAAAATGAGCGCTACAGATTTAAATATATTGAAATTACTTTTAAATTGCATTCACATGTTAAAGCTTATATCTCATTTTAGTGAGGAATTGTACATCTACTTTAGGTACAGCAAGTATGCTGCATGATTAACGACAGAAAGTCCCAGTCCTACAGACAGCAGGCTGGCCTAATACTAATTATCTTTGAAAAAATTCATTCAAATTCAAGATATTAATAAACAATGTTAGTATGAATGTATCACATTTTTTTTTAGAAAATACTTTAAATGGTAGCCACAGATGAAGAGTTGTAAGAAAATGCTGTTTGCATTTACTCTTCTTTTTCCCCTCAAGAATGAGCACAGCACAAGCCTCAGATAACCTATCCGCAGGACAAACACTGAGTAGATAATATTGGACAATGTATTTCCTGGAAGCATGTCCAAGAGGGAGAAAACACAGATTGAAAGTGACTTTATTGTATTTAGAGATAATAGCATACCAGATATTTCAAAGTGTGGTTTCCTGATAAAATAACATGCGGGATAATATACGTATGATAGCATATATGGGTGGATTGAAGTAGGAAAAATATACCTGAAGCAGCTCTAAACATATTTTTTCTAAAACAATATTCTTGTGCCATGGCATGGGCATATTGCTTACTAAGAAGCATTGGGTTTGCTTAATGCATTGGATTTTGTTTTGCCTTGGGTATGGGCCATACTGGAGGAAGCATAATAGCATCTTAAGGCTGTATCACTTTTAGAGCATCTTCATACCTGTTCTTGTATTTTACAAGTTAATGAAAGCACACAAGTTTCATAATAGGGTCATAATGTTTTTATTGCCACTTGTGCCTCTCTTTGCTAGTGACAACTGCCCTCCATATACCATGTATAGGTGTCACAGGTACAGGATGTGAAAGAAAATGTTCATAATTGGTTCACAGACAGAAACAGAAATCTGCCGACGATTTGAACCTCTTTCATGCTTGCTTTAGCAAAAGCATATCATTTAATTGGACAAGTAAGTTGCATTAACCTTTATCTTTTTAGGCAGATAACCCTTCATTAAGACCTCCAGTGGTCATGTGTGTGTATATATTATATATATATATATATATATATATATATATTAAAGCGGAGTTCCACCCAGGAAAAACACATTTGCCTATCTAGCTTAAAAAAATTAAATTAAAAAAAACGTGAAAAAAAAAAAATACTCACCCAAAATACCTGTTGCTATGCCGAAGTCCGTAATCTGCCTCTTCCACACCACGGTGTCTTTTCTTCTGCTTCTTCTGCTTGTGAATGGGGCGCGCTGCTTTCTGGGAACTGTGTGTGTTCTCAGAGAGCAGCCGCCCATTCACAAGCCAGCGTGAGACTCACGCAGGCGCAGTAGGAAATGGGCAGTGAAGCTTCACTGCCTGTTTCCCATAGTATGAATGGCGGCACGGGACCCGGAGCGATCGTGGGACCTGCATCGGGGAGGCCATCAGCGCGGGCAAGTAGGACAAGGTAAGTGTCCTTATTTAAAGTCAGCAGCTACACTGTAATTGCGGCTGGAACACCCCTTTAAGTTTGATTGTCAGACTTTTGTAAATAGTAATTTCACCAACTACTACTAAATTTGTTTTATTAGAAAAACTATCCTGCACAGGTGCAATTCAAGTTCAAACCATAGGATGTTAAAAAAAAAAACAACACACAGCTACAATATTTCAAGTCTGGATAGACAGGTTTGACATCTGCTTTAACCAGTGACTTCTGTGAGTACAGATTAGCCAAATCATTATCACAGGATTTCCTGAGCAAATTCTATTTCTCGGGCCAGTCACTATGCAGATACACAATGTTATTATAAAGACTGAGGCATTCTTTGGCAGGTTCAGCTTGGCAGGTATGAATGAGCTTTACACAAATATATTTCAGAATGGGAGCCACATAATTTCCTGACATGTGACGATTAGGTAATTTGATGTTTAACATTTTAAGTTTCCAAAAAAAAAGTATTCAGAACAGTCACTGATTAAGCAGTTGCACAAAACCTCCCCATTTAAAGGGCCATGTCACATCGTTGATCCTGACACTGACAACAACTTACCAGTGTCAGAATCACTAAGAGACCATCCTTATAGAAGAGTTCCTAACTCTTGTTGCCCATGTGATTTCAGGCTTATTTAGTTTTATATTGCTCTTTAAATCGGTAGTAAAGCCCGTTTTGTGATTTTGACCTACAGGTAAGCCTATAATAAGGATAAGTAAAAGTAATATCTCCTAAATAATTAAAATGAATATCTCTTAAATATGTACCATTTAGGAGATATTTACCCTGGATGCAACCAATGACATCACCGACGCAATCGCTCTGAAGGCCCGGCATACCTTGTCGAAACTTCAAAGCTTTGTGCCAGAACTGAGGGCTTCCCCTACACTCCGGCATGCTGCAAAAAGACTGGAGCAAGATGTCAGCCCTCTAGTGGTGACGGTGTTGCACGGGAGGGCTTCGTTCTAAGGCAAGTATTTCATAATGTGCTAGTATACGATGCAGGTTTTATTTTCTTAACCAGCCGTGGTTAACAACCGCTTTAAAATTGAGCTTGTGTGAAAAATAACGGGATCAAAATGGGTGCCCATAAATACCAATCTATGTTTGCAAACCTAGTCTCATAAAATCTCTCTGTTGTCACTGACAAACTATTTTTCTTGCAGAGCTAACTGTGCCAATGTAAACTAAGAGGCGCTGGCCAAAAAAACAGCAGATTCAGCAACCTGATTAAAGCTTCAGACATCTGGATCTTTAACAAATCAGAATATATTTTCATATTTCAAAAAAATTCAGAATTTTAATTTAAAATAGGGATGCATGCATAGAATTACAACACACATATGACAGATGTGGTCAGGATAAGCCCACAGGTATCATTACAATAATTTCACAATGTATAAAAAACTTGCACCGCTAAAACTACCTAGGAAAAACCTGTACTCTGTACTCCTTTAAAGTGTGTTCTATATCTAACAGCAAACTTCAATATAACCTTGTTACATCATTTTGTATTGAATGCCCTGTTTTTTTGTTAAGCTTGCTTACTGTACTTTCTGCAAGAGGATACATCTGTATTTAATTTTTCTAAATCTTTCCTTAATAATCACACAATAATGGAATTTGGGAGAAAATATATTTTATAGTACCATGCACAAAATACAAATGTTTTTATATTTCACTGGGGCTGATTTATATTGGAAGTGCTGAAGTGTTATCTTTAGTTTCTTTTCAAATACTCAGGAGCCCACTAATATTTAGAAACACTCATTAAAATATGCTGTAAATAAGGGGATATATTACTTGACAGAACTCCAGAAATAATTAGCAGTGACTAAAGATTATTCCATCAATTTTTTTTTTTTTAACTAAATGGAGTTTCGTCTTTTTTTTTAAATTTGACTTAGTAACCATGTAAAGATGAGTTAGCAACTATGGGGCAGATTCACAAAACAATTACGCCTGTCTAACTGGGGTTAGACAGGAGTAATTTCAAATTTCGCGCGGCGTATCACTAGTTTGAATCCTCAAACCATGATACGCCGGCTTCGGGCTTCGATCCGAGAGGCTTACGTCTTCGTAAGCCTTCGGATCTACGCTGCCATCTATTTGCGGCCGCTGGGAGGAGTTCGCGTCGTTTTGGTGCGTCGGGATATGCAAATGTGTTTTTACGGGGATTCACGAACATACGAGCGGGCGTCGCAATCGTTTTCGTCTATTTTTTACTACGTAATGTTAGAGCAGCTTTTTGCTGCTCTAACTTTACGTAGCCCATGTTAAGTATGGCCGTCGTTCCCGCCTCGAATTTATTAAAATTTTTATTTTGTTAACGTAACTCGTCGGGACGTGGATCGGCCGTAAAGTACGCTACATAAACAACGAATGACGTCACGACGTGATTTCGCGCAATGCACGGCGGGAAATTTGCGAACGGAGCATGCGCAGATCGATCGCCGCGGGAACGCGCCTAATTTAAATGTTTCACGCCCCCTACTCGCGCAAATGGATTGCGACGGGAGAAATACACTACGCCGCCGTCGTTTACCGGAGAAAATCTACCTGAATTCCACGTAGAGCAAGGTAAAAAACGGCGGCGTAGTGTATTTCTGATACGCTACGCTACGCAAAATGTCTGTGAATCTGCCCCTATGTACCTATGTAAAGATAAGTTAAAGCAGAGTTCCATCCAAAAGTGGAAGCTCCACTTATCTGCTTCCACCCCCCTCCAGTGCCATATTTGGCACCTTTCAGGGTACCTATCCCCACTTCCGGGAGACCTGGCTGTGGAGAGATGCGGCAAGGTCCCCCGAAAGTTTGACCCCCCTCCTCCTTCCTTCGCTGCCAGGCCATTCACAAAGTGCAGTGTGCTTCGCGCACACTCAGTAGGGAACTGGCTGTGAAGCCACTAGGCATTGGCCGGATACATTGGCCGGGGTGCCAACATCGCTGGGTTTCAGAACAGGTAAGTGCCCTAATATTAAAAGTCAGCAGCTACAATATTTGTAGCTGCTGACTTTAATTTTTTTTGGTGGGTGCGGTGAACCTCTTCTTTAAAGCGGAGTTCCGTGGAAAAAAAAAATATTTAAAGTCAGCAGCTACAAATACTTCAGCTGCTCACTTTTAATATGAGGACACTTACCTGTCCTGGGCACCCGCAATTTCGGCACCTGAAGCCGATCTGTCCCTCGGCTCTCAGGTGATGTCGCTGCCATCTTCATTAAGGGATTTAGAAAGTGAAGCCTTTCGGCTTCACTTCCTGGTTCCCTACTGTGCATGCGCGAGTCACGCTGTGCGATCCCACTGGTCCCTGCTGTCTTCTGGGACCTGTGTGTCTCCTAGAAGGCAGCAGGGGGGACGGAGAAGGCACCCGGAAGTGGGAGTAAATACCTGTATTACATGGGTATCTGCTCCCTCCTCCCCCCTGAAAGATGCCAAATGTGACACCGGAGGGGAGGGGGATTCGAAAAGCGGAAGTTACATATTTGGGTGGAACTGGGCTTTACCATCTGGTTCACTTGTGATTTTTTGCGATCTGTTTCCACAATTCAAACCACCAGGTTTTCATCCACCTGATCTTTAACAGTTTTTTACAGTTTGTTTAAATTCATTTAATATAAAAAAAAGCTAACATTCGTGTAACCTTCTCATAAACAATTTTATGTATGGCTGAAGTATTCATTCAGTATGTTGGGAAGGGTTCCATTGTTAGAGGTGTTCACACACCTTCATTCATAGTGATTCCTGGTGTTTTGGATAAGTACTATTTAGAGAAAGATAGCAATTCTGAATTAGTTTAAATGTTGTTTAAATAAAAAAATAAGTTTATAGAGAATTTTCGAGGGATAAGACATATCTATTGCCTGTGTATTGCTCTTATTTGCTAATCAACAATGTGCAATGTTATTGTACTGACTCCAGGTGGAACTGAAAGCTGATAATATTTAAAAAGGTATCCTGAAGGAAGGAATCTTGTGACTCCCACTGGCAAATCAGGGAGAGCTGAGGTTGTGTAGATATGTTTTAACTATTATTACTAATTACTAACATTTGTAAAAACATAATTTCCATATAATCATAATACTTAATTAATTGTATAAACCAAGCAAATGTTTTGTATTTAATCATGGTCTCGGACTGATAATGCAGTCAAAGTTTCCTTGTTTAGCAAACACTCAGAAACACATGGTATCTTTCTCTGATTTCACACAGTAAAGGGTTTTGAGTGAGTTAAACTGTTATGTGCTTTGTGTTTGAGCAAATCCAGATTTAACAGGATTA
The DNA here is from genome assembly GCA_029574335.1 of Rana kukunoris. Taxonomy (NCBI): domain Eukaryota; kingdom Metazoa; phylum Chordata; class Amphibia; order Anura; family Ranidae; genus Rana; species Rana kukunoris. The sequence continues at coordinate 457,185,763 of CM056049.1, read as the reverse complement.
TTCCAGGCAAAGTGCAATCTTGGGGTCAGTCACATTTACATGTTGTTTCATGTTATTCACTCACAAACCTTCTTTCCAGTTTTCACATGCTATGCATACAGCACTAAGTGATAAGCATCCGTTTACTTCTGTAGCAGTACACTTTTAATGACACAAATTTGAAAATCGTATATATTTAATCAATATTTAAATATACATGGTATAGCTGTATAGATCATTTATGGTATGTGATTTGATGGTGGGGGGGGTCAATAGTTTCAATGTCAGTCAGTATCTGTATCAATCAGTAGTCTGTCTGAAATCTTGCGCAACTTCTATCAGGAAAATCTGAATTTCATAAAAGATTACTCTAATCTAATCAAGGGGTAGTCAAACATGATCAAAACAGTTGCACTATCTAGAATATGGAGGTGTAAACATGTTGCCCACTCTCTAAATAGAAGACTATCAAAGGAATTTGAATGTTGGCATGAATATACAATGGTTATCATAAGCATGTCAGGTTATTGCACTCCTGCAGTCACAAACATTAATTGATGGTCGGATACTGATGTCTTGGCAGACAGTTTCACCCCAATAAAAATAATGCTCTAGCACCGGAAACATTTCTGGTTTGGGTAATACCTTAGGACCAAGGAGCAACAAGTGGGCAGGTAATCTCAGGAAAAAATGATAGTTACTGGGCAAAGTTTTCTAACATGTCCAAATACTTTGTCTCTCAAGAGTGGCTGTTGCATTCCACTCTGTAAATATCTAATTATTGCTGTCACATGGTCGGGAGTTAAACAGTGAGGCCGCGTACACACGATCAGACCGGTCCGATGAAACTGGTCTGCAGACCAGTTTCATCGGACCAGTTTGATGGTGTGTACGGCCTATCGGACCATTGTCCATCGGACCTAAGTTTTAAAACCTGCTTTAAAATCTGTCCGTCGGACAGGTTCGATGGTTAGTAGGCAAAAGCATCGGACCAAAAACCCGCGCATGCTCAGAATCAAGTCGACGCATGCTTGGAAGCATTGAACATAGTTTTTTCAGCACGTCATTGTGTTCTACGTCACCGCGTTCTGGTCTGATCGGATTTTTGGTCCGATGGTGTGTACACACATCAGACCACTTCAGCATGGTCCGATGAAAACGGTCCGTCGGACCAGTTTCATCGGACCGGTCTGATCGTGTGTACGTGGCCTCAGTGCACATAACCCTGTGTAAACTTGCTCAGCAATTCAAAACTTACACAAGAGTCCTAGCTGCTTTGGCCATGGTTCCCCAAAGGGAAAGTAAGCACACACTGCTTATGGGCCCTATAAAGTGAACCTGTTCTTTTCACATTAAGAATATGATGCCAAAGGTTAATGGTGTCCTATAAAGTTTTTTTTTTTTGTCCTTCCAAACAACACCGTTGATTACTGTCTGTGATCCTTTTTTGTTTGCTCTAGCAGTTTTTCGGAGAAAAAAACCGAACTTGTTTTTATTATTTTCAGAACAAGCTTTTGTAGATTTACCCCCTTCTTCTCTGTCTAAGCAGTACTGATACATAAAGAATTACCAAAATGTTAAGAAAAAAATCTGCTATTAAACACTATCTGGTAACAAAAAACAACATACAGCGGGTAATACAAGGGAAAAGGTTGGTCAGATAGAGTAGAGAAGAATTATGATTTGAGTTTAAAGGCATTACTGAGTATTTATAAAGTTCATATTAAGAACAAAAACATTCATGTCTTCCAAAAAGCAGTCTGATTGTGAGAAATTATGTCTCACAGACTGTCAGATCTGAACCAGGGACCTGTGTGGGATCTGGCTGTGGTTCTCTATGCCACATGAAATGCTGGACAGGTCCCCGTTTAGCACTTGGAGATTCCGGCTTCATAGCTTGTCAGTGTTGAACATTGAACTCCTTGCTCCTCCCATGAACGTCCTTGCACTTCCTGTTTGACAGAATATTGTGCTCTCTCCAGCCAATATTGTTCTCCTTGCTCTCCTGTTACCATTTATATCTTCACTACCACTTGTTACCAACCTTTGGCTTGTTCTTCAGCTATGCTTCTACTTGGTCCCAACCTGCAACCATTTGTTACTGACCTTTGGCTCGTTCCTCTACAACACTGTTGCTTATTCTTGACCTGCTGCATTTTCTGCTAGACCTCAGCTTGCTCACCTTCTGATGGGACAACCCTAAGGACCGTGACCTGGCACTAACACTCTGTGAAACCCATCTCCAACATCAGGGACTAGTGAAGACCAGTTAGTGCTTTGGCCCCAGAGGTAAGCCTGTGTCATCAACCAGGGTGACATGTTTGTATATTTATCTTGCTGGTCTGTGTGAACATTTCTAATGATATAGCTCCTGGTCTCCCAGCCTGATCCCACACAATTTGTAATCATCTTTTTTATGTTCTTATATAATGTACATTTACATTCTTTTTGTGATTTTTATCTTGTTTCACAAGTGTAACATCCCTGGCTGCACTTGTGCTGGATTGTATGTGGGTACTTGAGGTAAGCTACTTGAGGTAATTTTTACATTTTGAATCGAGTAAGGGAGGGTTATTTAATTTTTTTTTGCCATATGGTTCCCATTGGTGAGATTTTTTTTACTTCCTGTTCCATAGGTAAAACAGAGGGAGAGAAAATCCCCCCAAAGATACATGAATCCCTGGTTATCACTAGGGTCATCAGAAATAGTGTCCTTACTGGAAAATGTCTCCTCTATTACTGTCACGGAGGAAAACCCAAAGTTTGGGATTTTCCTTTACTTTTTCTTGCATTAACAGTAAACAGGGCAATTAGAGAGAGGGTGAATCTCCCTAACAGGTACAGCAATAAAACCTGACAGCTGTTCCAATCTTACTGGGGGCATGACCGAAAAAAGGTTTGCTGATCGGCATTCGATCAGCTCTCTCAGCAAATGGCCGAGAGCTTTGATTGGTGTCTTCTGGTGGCCATTTCTCTGTCAGAACACAATAGCTCAGTGGGGGAGATCGTTGGACTAACATTGGATAGTTGGTACAGCGGCTACTCCTCAGTTCTTCCGCTACTTCAGTACTAAGCTTTATACTTTAAAGGCAGCCTTCATGAAGGTTTCCACTAGTACTCTGACATATTTATTTCTGTCTTCTAGGTCAAAGCATATCCAGTAGTATCTAGTGGTCTTGCTGTGCATAATGTCACATTTGGTGTATTCCTTCCATATTTGCCTTGAAAACACTGGATATATTTGTTTATGACTATTACCAACTCCACTTTAATGGCATTATTTAGACTTTAAGGTCTTCCAGGGGTCATTTTCTCAAGAAAGCAAACACCAGGACACTCAGGTCATTTGCAGACGACATAGCACTGGCAGCAGAAAGAGAGGTTATGGTCATGTAATTAGTACTAATTCTTTAAACAGAAAATTGGCAGCTGGTAGGAGTCAAAGCTCTAGGCTTATAGAATGTTTAGTATTCTAATCAGTTAAGTATAATAAGGCCATTCTGATGAATAGAATGTGCTGGTGGCCCGTATACCACTTATAAATAAATAATAGGCTTGCTCTATGTTTTTACATATCTGTGCTCTGTATATTTAAGTATTTGCGATGTATTTAATCAGTCATTATTTTAGAATGGTAAAGTTGCAATTTTAAATAGCCAGCACATTTGTTAATTTAGATCAGTTGGTAAAATAAATACATTTTTTACTAAAATCACCAATCCCATGCACATATACAGTAAATATATAATTTTTTATTTCCCTTGCACAGGTTTGGGTATTCAAAGTAAAATCAATGTCACCGTATTTACCAGGGTAAATAGACATTCACTTTACAAAGTGAGTTTTCTCTACTCCTTTAGTAACTCAAACCCCATAGGATTTGATTTACTAAAGACAAATACGTTGTTTACTTTGCAAGGGGTTTTGCACTTTTCTATGTGATTTTCTCTTAGCTTAGAGAATGAGTTAAAGCTCTACTGACTCTCATTATCACCCAATCAAAGGCAATCACAAATACAGATTTTTTTTTATTTGCCATGCTTGTGATTGAGTACTTTATGCAAAGTTGATTTTCACCACAATCACTAAGTTAAAGGAGTTGTAAAGGAATTTTTTATTTTTTTCGCTAAAATGACTGTTTACAGGGTATAGAGACACGGGCCCAGATTCACAGAGCAATTACGCCTGTCTAACTGGTGTTAGACAGGAGTAATTTCAAATTTCGCGCGCCGTATCACTAGTTTGAATCCTCAAACCATGATACGGCGGCTTCGGGCTTCGATCCGAGAGGCTTACGTCTTCGTAAGCCTTCGGATCTACGCTGCGATATTTTTGCGGCCGCTGGGAGGAGTTTGCGTCGTTTTCATGCGTCGGGATATGCAAATGAGTTTTTACGGCGATCCACGAAGATACGAGCGGTCTTCGCAATCGCTTTCGTCTATTTTTTTATACATACTGTTAGACCAGCTTTTTGCTGGTCTAACGGTGCATAGCCCATGTTAAGTATGGCCGTTGTTCCCGCGTCAAATTTAAATTTTTTTTTTTTTTTTTTACGTAACTCGTTCGGGAATAGGAATCTCCGTAAACGACGCTACTCAAGAAAAAATGACGTAACAACGTGATTTCGCGCAATGCACGGCGGGAAATTTGCGAATGGAGCATGCGCAGTTCGATCGCCGCGGGAACGCGCCTATTTTAAATGATTCACGCCCCCTACTCGCGCAGATGGATTGCGACAGGAGAAATACACTACGCCGCCGTCGTTTACTGGACAAAATCTACCTGGATTCAATGTAGAGCCAGGTAAAAAACGGCGGCGTAGTGTATTTCTGATACTCTACGATAGTCTAATTCTATCTGAATCTGGGCCATAATAGCTAACTGATTCCTTTTAAAAATGATTACAAATAGCTCAAAATCAATCATATAATGTGCCTGCACTTTCAGTTTCGTTTTTCATCTAGTTTCATGCTTCTGTGAAGGACAGAGACACAGAGCCAATAGAGGGCAGTGTTTGTTTTTAAAATTAAACTGATTGGTTCTGAGGGGTTTTAGACACACAGTAATCACACCTTCTTGATTAGAGACCACAGAGAGAAGCTCCCAGTACTTTTTTCATAAGGAAACAACCAGGAAGTGTGCAGAACAGAGAAGGATTACAGCAAAAATTAACAATGAGGACATGAAACCAGGATTGCATTAAGGTAAAGGAAGCTATTTAGCTAAAAAAAATAAAAAAATCCTTTAGTGACCCTCTAAGGGAAAATTCCCTTTGCAAAGTGAGCAGCCTATTTGCATTGGTAAACCAACCCTATGGCCTCTAGTCTAATATGTACAGAGCTTTAGCAATAATCTTTATGTTACATGGAAACAGGCAATCTGTTTAATGTTTCAAATTGCTGCGATATATCAGATTGTTCTAGTACATCATTATATGTTTACAGTTCAAACTAAGTCACCTCCAAACTATATTAACTGTAATCAGTGTGTGGTAGACCAGCAACTGTCTTAGCTCAATTTCATTGTAGGGGAACTGCTTTAAGTGAGCCATGAAGGTATTTAAAATTCAACAAGTTAGGCAGTTCACAGTTCACTGGAAATGTGCTAGGCCAGCATCCAAGCCTAGTATATCTTCAATCTCCTTTTCATCTCTTCAAATCTGCTGCAGGTTGGAAATATTTCATCTCCATTTCTAATGTGAGATTGCACTGAAGTAGATCATGACTTTGTAAATAATGAGAACAAGATACAAATTCCTGCTTCAATCTAGAGACATAAATAGTTCATGGTCATGGTCTGCTGGCCACAAAGAAAAATAGTTGAAGTAACAAATTCATTAGCTTAAGTTCTGATTTTACCATTACTATATATTATAGGGGTAAGTCATCACTCACTGAGGAGTTATGAAAACAAAGAACTACTTTACTATTATTATTCTTTTCAACACTAAACTTTTATTATTCCTTTCAACACTAAACCATGGTGCTTAACATAGATCAATGGTTTATTTAACTAACCCTAGAAAAATGACTAATATAGTTGTAATACAAACCTGGCTTCATCATTTAATCATTAGTCTTATTTGTCTTGGAGAATAACTTTCTTAAACAGCTTTGGTCCCTGGGTTCACAAAATGTACACATTTCTAATGTATGAATGTATGTAATGAATTAAAATTCTAGTGAAAAATGCTTATCATCTTTATTGGAATTTAATTATACAGCAAATCCATAAAGTATTTACAGGTATTTCAACAGGTGGATCAAGCTGTCCACAGGCTGAAAATGTAGGAAATATATGAAGGATAAAGATAGTGGACCTGTAAAACAATACTTATAATCTGATTGCCTGTCTCAGAGAATATTGCACTTTTCCTTACAACACGGTTCAAGAACAAACCTATTGGCCACATGGGTTGACTTCATGCTGGCAAGTGTCAATCAAGGACTGTACAATAAAAATCATAATCTGATCAGGTGAAGATATATTTCTGCATACTGATGTACCAGTTTCAGTGATCAACACTGTTTTTCAAATGGGCCCTCTTATCCTTGGCCCTCTGTTCATTGAGCCAAATGTACAACATTCATCTGCTGAGCAACTTTATTCTAACCAAAGAAATAAGTTAATGAATAAGGGTGATGTTAAAGCGGCATTAAACCCAGTAATATGAAAATAGTTCATCTGCCCACCCACAGTGCCCACATCTTATAAATCTTCTTTTTACATTTAAATACTGCCACTATATACCTTTTTGGCTGATCTGTATACCACGACCATATGGTAACCTGCAGAGTTTGTCCAGAGCTGTATATTCAGGTGGGAGGAGATTTCCACTACAGTCTGTATACACACACGTTTGATGTCAATATCATGTGACCTGGCTAGCTCTAAGAACAGGGACATGTTCTCTCCAGTAGATATGTGCGTTCCCGTTCGTAACGAATGTATTTTCGTACGAATTTGTTCATTTTCGTACGCACGGAATAATGTGTACATACGAAAAAATTAAAGCACCAAAATACGAAAACAACGGGATTACGAATGAGCCGCATAACGAACAAGCGCAAATACGAATCCCGCAATATATTTACGAAAGTACAAAATGACGAAAATTCACGAACATTATTGTCTATTGTCTAACAAGAAACGACAATAAATTAAACAGAATAACGAATCATCCCGCATGTACGAAAATAAAACGGTAACCAAAATACGAAACGATCGGAATACGAAAAGATCGCGTTGTACGAAATACGAACGGGAACAAACAGGAAAACGGGCGTCTTACGAAATTACGAATCGGTACAAACCTACGGAACGATACGAAACGGAACAAAATAATACGAAAATTTTTGCTGTGCACGTGTCTACTCTCCAGCATAAATGACACAACTGAGCATGTGTTAGCTGTCCTTACCCAGATACATAGTGCAGGAGGGGAGGATCTACATACAGGATTAAAGAGCTTCTTTACACAATGCAGGGGATTAACCACTTAAGTTCCACAGTGAGTATAACAAGCTTTCTATTCTGCATATACAGACCGATTTTAATGTTGTGGGTTTAGTAACACTTTAATATACAGATGTTCCAGTAAATGTTCTGGGAGTGACATTTGTAGGCTTTCTTACACTTAACCACAACTCAAGTCTATAATCTTGGGAAATAGATTTTAGAGTTGTATAATTGTATCCCATCTTTGAAATACAGAAGCAAAATCAACACTATTTTCTGCTATTCCTTTTGTTTTCTTACTTGTTTCTGACTTCCTCCTCATGTTTGGCTTGCCTCTTTCTATCTCTGGCCCTTTACCTCCTTCACCTAATAAAGTAAAAAAGGGAACAAAAAAGAATCAGAGCAGTGATAACTACAGGGTATTATAGTCAAAAGAAATAATCATTGGTTCCTTTTTGTTAGACCCGATCAATGCTAATTTCTCATTAATCCATCTATACGCTTTAACAATTTTTCCTGGGTTTTAGTAAATAATCTCTTAAGTCTTTATTCAATATAGAATATTTACTATTAGGATATATGAGTTTGGTAAGGTAAGGTAGTAATTAATGGGCTACTCCATTGTCATAGTGGAAACTCATACAAAGATTGAACCATTTAGGGCTAACCTAGAGGTGAAAGACAAATGCTTTCACTATTTCTCAAATGCAATGGTCATTTAGGGCTACCCCCCAGGAGGATGCAAGCACCCTCTGCCATCAAATAGCTTGTTAGGAAATCTTTCATCTTCTCAATGAAAAGTGTGGCTTCGGTCATATGTTGAGCAAGTTGCACAAGAAACAGTGGTGGTGTATGTGGCTACAATAAAAAAGGGGGCTATATCTCAGTTCACTCTTCACAGGGGAACATCTCCCTTCTCAGGTCAGTTAAAGCAAAGTTCCACCCGGAAATGGAACTTCCGCTTATCCGGTTCCCACCACCTCCGGTGTCACATTTGGCACCTTTTAGTTATGAAGGGGGGAGCAGATACCTGTTTAATACAGGTATTTGCTTCCACTTCCGGCAAATCTGCAGATCGTATCTGCAGTATCTGTGGCAATCTTTGCCATGTCTGGCCCCTCCTCTCCCTCCTGCTGTCTTCTGGGAGACACACAGGTCCCAGAAAACAGCAGGGACCAGTCAGAACGCGCAGCACGACTCGCGCATGCGCAGTAGGGAAACTTCACTTCCGGATTCCCTTACTTAAGAGGCCAGCGCCTCCATCTGGAGACGAGGGGCGGATCAGCTTCAGGTGAGGACATCACGGGCCCCCTGGACAGGTAAGTGTCCTTTTTTTTTAAGTCAGTAGCTGCTGACTTTTAAAAATTAATTTGCAGTCGGAACTCCGCTTTAACATAAAGAAAACATAAATATTACATAACAATTACGAGAAATTTAAATTTTTCCTAAACTCTTACATGGTATAATCATTTATTCATTTGATTTTCTGATAGAAAAAAACAACATCAAGGTCAAGCTACATACAGTATACTGTGCTGAAGAAGGCAATACAAAAATAGACTTTGGTGTATTTTATTACAATCCATTAGAGCTGACTCATGCCTTTTCCTTCCACACTGAGGGCACTGAAATCAATGTAGAAATCCTTACAAATTACTGAAGCTTAACGTGGAAATCAAGGACAATGGTAGCTGCTGATATGCTTGCAGTGATATTCACTAACTGCATACAGAGCTTTGGGAAAAAATAAGATTATGTTAGTTAGATTGTTTAATGTACACTATATTCAAATTTGTAATCTGCCATAGTGTATGTGTTGGGGGAGATAACATTATTAGTTAAGCACTTTTGCAAGGCATTATTGGGTGGAAAATTACAATTGGTATATGCAAGATAATAATTATTTTACTAAAGCTCAGTTGCATATGTTTAGTTACTATAGCTCTGAATCTACTTTGACCATAATGAGGCCTGTGTGCCTTATCGTGCCCCTGGATGAAGTCTGCTATTGGACGAAACGGCGTAGGGAGGAACGGCGTGCTGACGACACCATTGTTTTTATCCTCACGACCATCCGGAAGGACGGGCGGATTGTGAGAGCCGGCCGGCTTACTATTTATATGCTTCCAAAGGATTCGTTTTTTGTAAGTGCAATCGAATTTCTTTTATTAAACTTTTAAAACGTTACTACTCTATGTTGGCTTCCTTTCTCTTCCCTTGGCTACACTCTGGGAGTGATTGTTTTTCTGGGATCCAGCCGCATTGAGACCAAGCTTGGAGATACACACAGGATTCCACTTTAATACCCGTTAAGGCAATCCAGCCTGCTGTGCTGTTGATGCTCACGATTATTATCTATCTGGTAAGCAGATTTACTATAAGAGGTGGAGGTGGAGGCTCTCTTCTGTCCTGCAGTATCTCAATCCCCTACTTGGGATATTTCTCTGAACTCACTGAACTTTGATTTTTCCCTGGAGCTTTTTACGAACTTTGTCAATTCAGTTTGTTTTCTTATATGATTTTGTCATACATTGGAACACTTGGTGTTGTTTTTTTTATATATACAATTTTTTTGCACTCAATGCACATTTTGTTATCACCTTCACTATTGATGTATTAATTTTAGCAGCGCAGCACACCCAATTTACTGTGTGCCTATGCCTGTCCAAAAAAAAAATCTAGTGCTGAGATTTTGTATCCCAAAAAATGGAGACCTCTATACTTATAGCTGAATTCTAATTCCCTCCACTCCTGCAGTGCAATGTCTACAAGCTCCCTTGCTGGACTGACATCTTCTCCCATGCATTTTGCACGTTTAGGATGTTTGTCCATCTCCACAGGGCTGGCCTGTATTGTGTAACTCCCGCACATGCACACAGAAGTGCATTCATGCCAACATTGATATATGCTGAAAATTCATATTATACAAAAGTTTGCAAATAGAAAGGTATGAGTGCTTTATTAAATGTATGTTTCTTTTGCCATTAAACGCCTGCCTGCTTGAAATTTTTACATTTAAACTATAACTAAAGGCAAAACTTTTTTTTTAGCCTTGGATTGAGTGGAGATGGATTAGAACACCTGTCAGTTTATATTGCTGACTGTGCCCCCGTTGGGAGATTCCCCCTCTCTATTTATCCTATTTACCATTATCTTTGACAGTAAAAAATTAAAAGAAATCCCAAATGTTGAGTTGTCCCCAGAAAAGAAATAGAGGGGAAATCTTCCCATGAAGACACTAGTTCTGGTAAACTGGGGGTCCCAAAGGAATTCCCTTTATTTTCATGGATTTCATCTCATTTCGTGTTTGGCTATAGAACAATAAGTGAAGGGAAATCTTTGCAATCGGACAGCGATGGCAAAAAAGAATAATTTCTTATATATTACAGGGGTTATAACCCTCCCTTACTCAAAAATGAAAAAAAAAAAGTTTTGCCTATAGTTCTACTTTAAAAGTTAAGTTTCATTTTACCCAGGAACTTTACACCTATATTCTTCCCCAGGGCCAGACAAATGCTCACACTATACATTTGGCCACATTTTCAGTGGATACAAAAAACACAAAAAAGCAGTGTTCAAAGGGAATAGCATTAAAACTTCTATAGTCTTCAAGTAGGTAACAAAATAACTATTGCACTGGAGAAAAAAAATCGATGTAGCTACATAAACTGTAAAAATGGTGTGAGTAATACCAAACAGTACCAAAAGCAGTCATAAAAACATGTAGCCAAGTATGATACTGGTATAAAAATGTGTTCAACGATACCACTGCTGAATCGAGATGAGATGTTAACATCAGTCTATCGGCATGTATATGTCTCATGAAGGGAACTATCACAACTCCCAGTGGATGGCTTTAGAATCCCAGGTTGACAGAGGGAAGTGTAACAGCCCTTGCATGTGGCAGATAGTAAGGTCCCCCCGGCATGCAGATATGAAGGCACAGCAAAGGAGCCCTTCAGATGGACACGGCAAGCCCTGCCGGTGTCCGTGACTTTACCGGATCTCCAACGGAACTCCTTGAAGGCCCAGAAGCCGGCGGAGAGGTGAGTACAAATCAAAAGAATTGTAATCGATCAACGAGATTTTGATCGATCAAAAAAATTAAAGATTAATCGATTAATTAAAAGTTAATTTGCACAGCCCTAATATAAACATGTCTTTTCCTAGCACTGAACATAATATGATGTAGCATTGTTAACTTGCCAATGTATGAAATTGTTAAGCTACAGATACAGTCCTGACCTACAGATCAATAAAAATAAGGCTGGCGTCTACCACTGAATGATTTTCATTCCAATAGACCAGCATGACCTTGTCTACTTTGTTTTATGAAATAAGGTCTATTAGTTACAATAATTTCTTATTCTCCCTTACTATAAATCTTAATTATATGGTCAATAAAATGCTTTTGATTTCACTCTAAGTTCTAGTGTCAGATCTGTTTTTAATGCCATAACAATGCAAAAACATGACAAAACAGAACTGTCATTGTTTTAAACTGAATAGTAAAACTAAAGCCCTGCACACACGATTGGTTTGTCCGATGAAAACAGACCGATGTACTGTTTTCATCGGACAAACCAATCGTGTTTTCATCAGACAAACCGATCGTGTGTGGACCCCATCAGTTTGTTTTCCATCGGTGAAAAAAATAGAACACGTTTTAAATTTTTCCTATGGATTAAAAACCAATAGAAAAAAAACAATCGTCTGTGTTGAAGTCCATCAGTTAAAAATCCATGCATCCTCAGAATCAAGTCGACGCATGCTCGGAAGCAGTGAACTTCATTTTTCTCAGCACGTCGTAGTGTTTTACGTCACTGCGTTTTGGCACGGTCGGATTTTTGACTGATGGTGTGTAGGCAAGACTGATGAAAGTCAGCTTCATCGGATATCCGATGAAAAAATCCATTGGATTAGATTCCATCAATTATCCGATCGTGTGTATGAGGCTTAAGGGTTTTTCTATGGACCTTTTGAAATACATTTGACAAGGTTTAACGTTAAAGTGGTTGCAAACCTGAGTGATGGTTTGCACCAATATAGGTAGGTAATTTACTTCCAAAAAATAATTAACAAGCAGTTTTAAAATTAATTTAACAAATTTTCTTTGCTGCCTATTTCCATGTCACATAACCTTCTTTGCTGCTTTTCTGTACTCTAAATGACCCAAATAGTGGGCAGAACCAAGCCCCAGACCCTCACAGTGGCATGCATGATATAAATGCAGTCTACTCTTTCGTGAATACCAATGACAGCATGGCTGTAGAGCCAATGTCAATCAAAGCTCCTTTAGGTTTATTTGATTTTACACTCCACAAGTGTCAGACCTATTATCAGGACATAGCTTGAATAGGTATATATCTAGAAATCATGTTTGAAATTTGCATCAACTAGCATTTAAATTTACGCAAGGATGTAACCTGGAAAAAGTAAGGGGCAAATGAAAACAAATAATCTCAGGGGTAAATGTTTAGTTATGGGGATAAAGACCCTGTGAAACTAGTTGGAAATATTTAATTTATTTATTATGTAAGCTGGGATCTAGTATATATCTCACAGTATATTATGAACCAGCCTAGCAGGCTGTCATTGTTTCCTTCTAAAACTTTATATTTCTGGTGCTTAAAGAATAGAGATTTTGTAAACCCCAATTTAAATCAAGCCATAACTTTTAACTGGTTGGTATGTACTACAGGTCCATATTTTCACAGCGCTATCTCAGCTGCACTGGGTTTTAATCCAATGCTATTTAAAAGTACAATGTAAAAATCTGCTTAAAACATGTAATACTAAACTAATTGACAACTTACTGCATGTATTCTTTTCTATGAAACTATAAAGTTGCTTAAGGACAAGGTATACATTAAAGCCAAATTAATTGTCACAAAATAGCAAGCTGTTCACTTAATCTGTATATGGGTTTTTACAACTGGCCTAATTTAATGATTCAATTTTGTGCCATCAGGGTCATAGAGAGATACTCCATCAATGTCACATACAGACCAGAAGGAAGTGGACCAGTTCCATTTTTAATGATTACTTAATTAGCCTAAGTGGCTAAGGAACAAGAGTTTCATTAATGCAAAGAATCCTAGTTTACACAAGTTATATGTGGAAGATGTACCCGATTCACGCACTGCCTAAAACAATGCAAATTAAACCATAAAATTATAATCAGACAAAGGGGGATGCTCGTATATAATCTATAGAAGAGAAAAAAACATGCATAAACTACAATATATTTGAATTAATCTTTTACCAATCTGACTTCAATAAAGTAGAACAACTGATCGCAGTGGATTATGACGTACTTTGCACGCCATTACTTCTGTTTACACTCCTTTACTGAGAAAGCCCTCTAGATTTTAGAAGTCTTCAAAAGCAGTCTGACAATCTGTAAACTGAGAACTACATTAATGTGCCCCTATTTTGAGCACCACTCACAAATGTTGGTGGTGTCAATGAATCCTTCTAGGATGACAGCTCTGCAAGTCAGGCTTGAACTAATGAACCCAAATATGTTTAATACAATAAATATCATAGCGCTATGCTGAAGTTAAAATGGAAAAACATAATTATGGAACAAAAAATGAAGATTGTTAATAAGCTTTTGTCAAGCATTTTGATAGCATGTTGATATGCTTTTTACCTTATTTTACATAGGACTGGAACTCATCAACCACATGCTGACTGGCTGCTGATGTTCTGGATGGAATAGTACATTCCTTACATACAACACTGATTCGCTGTATACTGATAAAGAGGATTTTGACTGGGTGTTTGGTACAGATATGGAGTATCATGAGATGCAGAAACTGCTTAAAGTGAACCCAAATTTCCACTGTGCTGTTTGCTTTACAAGAGTAACCACAGGGAGTTGGCATCTTCACTGCTTACCCACTCACCCTACCTAATTTTTGAAAATGTTATAAATACTTGGTATAAATTAAGTACTTGGTACTTACAGGCATAAAAGAGCATTACAACCCTGCTGCTGCACAATGCAGCATTTTGTGGGTGTGTGTACATCTCTGTGAAACTTTCAAGAATCTTGGAAAGTCTGGTAATAGATTGGAGCAGTGGGGAAAGGTGGAAAAGCTAAGCAATGAGTGCTTATGGTCTTTCTTTTTAAGTAAACCCATTTATTTGCCTTGTTTGGGAAAAATACAGGTTTACTTTGAGATCCTGATTTGCCAGTAATTCCTTTCCACTTTTTAGTAATCTAAGGGCAGAATTTAGGGTTGGTATACATGTAAAACTAAGCTGTCCAGTCTAAATCATGAGATTGGGCAGAGTTTGCTTTGATACAGATGTCTTTTGATACGCAACATGCCTATAGTCAAATTTTTAGGATGCTGATGTTAAGTATCTCTACCACCCTTTAGGAACACAGGAAAAAGGAAACAATTTTAGAATTAGATCTGAAATTATACAATATGATGAGTGAAAGGATTTTTGTGATATTGGAAAGTGATCTGTACCAATGACAGACCCAATCACTTGGTGATATACAGTAAGTCTGAAACAACTAACGCTGTTAGCTAATTAGTCAAAATGTTCCAATAAAATGAGCCATCAACAGACTTGTCTGACAGTACATTTTTACTTAGATCAGTTATCTTGTGTTAGGGCATGATCGGATGGCATTGTTCAAACAATCCTCTGCCTAATTCTCTGCTAAAAAAAAACGTTCATCAGAAGAGGAGAGCAATGGTAACCAATATATTTCTCGAGTTCTCCTGAAAGGAGTCCGTTATCCCCTAGATCAGTGATGGCGATCAACTACACTGCATGAGCATCATGGGAAATGTAGTTCTAAAACATCTGGGGTGACAAGGTTCGCCATCACTGCCCTAGATCATCTAAGGATCCATGCACTAAAAGCCCAACCCCCCCCCCCCACAATACAAGTTGCCAAGTTTTTTGTCTCTTTACTCTAAAAAAAACTACTATGCCTAGCCTTAACCACCCCCCCCAAACACCATTTTCATCTAGGCAAAAATGAGGTGTCCATGCAGCCTCAGTCTCCTGGGATTCCATGTCACATACACCAAGAGGCTGCAGCAATAGGGATTCTAGCCAGTGAGTGGAGCTGTGGTCTTCATCGGAGGCTGGCTGCATAAACCCAGAAGAGGCAGTCGGCTTCTGATAACTCAATAAGACCAAGGTAGTGGTGTGTGTGGGACACAGGCTGCTGCACCTGATCAGCAGACTACAGCAGGACAAAGCTAGATTTGCTGGAGAGTTAATCATCTGAACCCAGGACAATACTTCATAAAATATCCTATTTTCAGAACTAATGGTTTGTAGAACAGATCTGGCCATTCCATCTAAAAATCCTGATTTTATTTTTACTGTGATTATGACAACATACTGTATATGAATATTCACTGACTTGCTTAACTGATTGTCATGCGTGCGTGTTGGAATGTTCTTTTGGATATAACCTTAGGCATGGCAAGAAAAGCAAACCATTCATAAATATGCTGCCGCAGGAGAAATACTATTTCTATAAAATGAATGGCTCTATTTAACTCAGAAAAAAAAAAAAACATTAGCAATCAGAAATGCTGAAGATTGCTGACTCACAATGTGGAAAGGCACAGACTGCCTGCTAACAAGCTTATACACCTGGCTTTACTTTTCAGCTTCTAGCACTATGCTAAATAGAGAATGAAATGTTTTCTTATGATACATATCCTTAGGATGTAATAAGGAAATCAACACAAGTATATTAGGATATCTAATGTAAAAGTAATTGCTTGGAACCATCAGGGTTATATAAATGGACAGTTCAAACAGCAATAAAAATGAAGATTTAACAGTAACCCTTAGCCATTTTCAACCAATCAAATTTCATAAAAGTCAAATCAGTGAAAGACGATCACTAACTGCTAACCTAGATTGTAAGCTCTAATGAGCAGGGCCCTCTGATTCCTCCCGTATTGAATTGTATTGTAACTGTACTGCCTGTCCTCATGTTGTAAAGGGCTGTGCAAACTGTTGGTGCCATATAAATCTTGTATAATAATAATAAATAAAAAGTCACTGTGCTTTGCATTTTGCTGTCCTATTAAATAGAGCATACATGTTCTTTACTATTTGTGAAGCCATCCTGTAGATGTACTAAAGCAATTACCGGTAAATTTTTTCCATCTTAAGCCAGTAACTCAGCACAGGATAGGAAAAAAAGCATTCATAGAGATAGATTGCTGTAGAAACACATGTAAAAGGTTGCATGGATCTTTAAGAGACTTGTGCAGCAGAAGAATTCACTCCAGGTTACTGGTATAGGAACCACAAGCATATAGGGTTGCTGTGAGCATCCGCTGCAGAGAATGAACTTACCTAACATCAATCATTGAAGTAAAGAAGCTCCAGAGGCAGCATATGCCTGCAGGAGTGACCACTCCACTGCAAGCCTTAGGGCCACTGTATTTATATATTGAGTTTTAACAGAAAACATAAGTGGAAGGAATAGAAGTACAAATGCAGAAATTCAGCACCCTAACATGCAGTCCACATAGGCACATGTTTAAAAAAAATGTACTGTATTTATCGGCGTATTAAAACGCACCCTAACTTTATGAGGGAAGTTTCAGGAAAAAAAAGTTCCACAGCCCCCTGCGTATAACACGCAGGTACAGTTTGCCCTCTATTTTCAGGGTAAAAAATCTCAATTCCAATGAACGCACATATTTGGGAAGACACATCCTGCTATAGTAATTACTTTACATCTATCTAAGTGGTAACATTATTCATTTTCTGCACCTTTGTCAGAAAAATAACACATTTACGGTTTTACATAAGTTGTATGAATTATAAGAAATCCTGCATGTGTATTGAATTAATCCAGAGTCACCAAGGCAATGCACTCTTGCAAGGTAAGTACTCACAATTAAAACTAGAATCTGCAAAATTCTACATTTTCTAAAAGGGGATACAGAAGAGTAAAAAATGACTGATAACTGAGGAAATGTATCCACATAATACTTCACTGTGCTAGAATTGTTTAACCCTCTGAAAAGGACCTTAAAACTCAAAACACTACAATTTTTTCTTCTGAACAATACATGGTTCCAGTTTCTCAGATAAATATCTCAGATCATGCCTAACAACAATACTAGGCAAGAAATTCACATGAAAGCAAATCATGTGCCATCACCCAGAGTGACTTTGCTTAAAGGCTGAATGAAATTGACTCACACACGATCAATTAGGCAACTGGCAGGGAGCCAACCTGCTAGTAAATAACTGCACACAGTAGATACTAAGGATAACTGCAGGAGCTAACTATGTTGTAGCATAAAATGTTATGCTACAATACAAGTAACTATACATCCAAAATTTCCATGCATGAAATGTCACCCAAATGATACCTATACATACAATTATTGAGTCTTTGTTGTCTCACAACACAATTCAACAAATTTACAGAAAGTAGCAGCAAATACATAGCTGCAGATATAATAGGCACACATGAATGCATCTCAGTTATCATTAATATATTATTAAAAGTATAACTATAAAAGGTGGTCATCGTGTTTAAAGGGTACCTCATCCATATATATTACTCTCTACAAAAAAAAAAAAAAACAGTTTGTTTTGGACTTTACTGGTACCAGAGAGAGGCGGTCACACAGATTATAAAATCATATATTTATTACAAATTTCTAATAGAAAGTTTAAAACTATAGAAAAATATTGAAATGTGGGGTAAGCCATAACTATGACTGCAACAAATATTCTTTGCTGTATGATCCAAGAGGTTGATGCGTTTCACAACAACCAGCTTCCTCACGACCTCTTTAACATCGTAGCAATGACCTACTCAAAAAAGAAATACACATAAGTAACATATCATATAATATATAGAGTCTAAACGCAGTTTTGGAAGCCTACTTTGTGACATTTACACATCACATTAACAATATAGCTTTCAGATGGTGACAGGATATGCAGAGTAGATTAGTCTTTAGTTCAATTTGTAGTCTTGACAATTTTTAAATAGAGTGGACTAATGGCCAATGTATCAATTGGTAACAAAGGTAATCATTTGGGTGCTAAATATTAGACATGTGCACACTGAAATATTTCGTTTCGGAATTTCATTTTTGGCCGAAAAATACATTTATTTAGTTACTCCCGAAATTCGTTTTAATTTACATTGTTTTTCGTTAAAAATTGCATTAGTCCGAAAATCCGAATTAATTGGTAGAATCTGTCATTAAAGGCTTATGGTACCTGTCGAATGTTCAAAGACGATTCGACAGAGCTAAACTGCTTGACGACACAATCGTACATTTCCGGTCGAATGTTCCTCCTACAAGCTAGCTATAGTAGAATTCTAATGATGTATGACTAGTAATAATTATATTTATTAATTATTATTACTAGTCAACCAACATTAGAATTTTTCCATAGCCTATGGGCCGAGCATTTGACCGGAAATGTACGATTGCAGCTTCGTACAGTTTAGCTGCTACATCGAATCTTCTTAGAACTTTCGACAGAGACCATAAGCCTTCAATGGCAGATTCAAAGTTTTTATGTTTTTCGCTGCTTTGTCGAATCTTCGTCGTTCATGTTGAATTGTCTACCCCAACAGTCAGTCAACTTTCAGATTCGTTTCTCCAAGTGCAAACTTCTAGCTATTTTACTGCTCCTCCTCGTTTGTTACAATCAGCCAATAACATTCATCATCATCATCATCATTATTTTTATTTTACTTCCCCCACCCAATTCCAGCAGCGATCTTGACTCTGTATGTAAAACCTTTTCTCTCTATAATGTCGAATCTTTTCTCTCTATAATGTCGAATCTTTTCTTTCTATAATGTCGAATCTTTTCTCTCTATGTAGAATTATCTCGGACTAATAGAGTTAAGGTTATGCACATTCGACCACAGGTTCGATAGATACAGATTTTTATTGTCAGCATCATGTTGAATCTCCTATCTATATCGAATTGTTGTCGCAACAAAAACGAAAATAAAGCATTTATTTATGTCGGATCTTTTCGGTTTTTGGATTCTGCGCTTTCATTATCGTTTGTTAAAACGATAACGAAAAAATACCTGAAATTCGGACGAAAATGCATTTGGACATAAACAAATGCACATGTCTACTAAATATCACATGAAAAGGCAGAATATGTGTTCCCCTTTAAGGGTGTATTACTCACTTTCATATGGGGTCCCCTGTCAATACCTAATATTATTAAAAGTATTTTAATGCACGCAGTGCAAGGACCGGAATTTCACTTGGTATCAGCCTTTTGCAGTCATTCTATAGCAGAACTGGAGTGCGAGAGGAATAAGCACAGAAGGAGCCGATCGGTCAATCTTGTGACAAGGAGCATTCTGATAGGTGGAGGGGCAGAGTGACAGAGAAATGAACTCATCATAGTGCTGCTTCTGCTTTCACTGTCCAATCATAGGCTGGGGCAGGTCCGGGACAGTCTAAGCTCACAAGAAATTGGTTGAATGATGCTGCCATCAGACTGAGGGCATCTTGATGCATTAAAAAAGATGCAACAAACGCATTTTTTTTTTTTTTGTAATGAGCTGTTTATTTATATCTTGTTATTTTTGCCTGCAGTTCCTCTTTAGTTTTGGCGTTGTTATGTTAAAATGAATGCAATCTGTGCCATTACTGGAGAGTGTGGTCACTGGGAAAGGAGGTTAGTGCAAATCTCTCTCACTGGGACACAGACAGCAATACACATATGACAAAGGCTCTAATCCTTCCCAACTTTATAATAAATGAAAAAAAGGAGTACTGGATGGCGTTCTACTTCAATCGTGCATCAAGTTATCTACTGCTCATCTGGAGATCTTCAGCATAAGGCAGACAGAGAACAAGCAGATATATTTATCCTGAGAAATAGGAAACACTGTGTACTTTAAATTGCACTCATGCTGCCATAAAAAGACACTATCAGAGCACAGGAATGCCAGAGAAATGCAGACATTAAAAATAATATAGTAGACCTGTGATCTTATCAAGTTTATGCTTACAAAAAATGTTTACTTAATGACTAAAAGAAGCAAAAACCAGACTTCTGTGGTTGCGTGAAAGATTTTTTTAATATGTGTTAATCCCTCATTAGGATTCAAGATCTATTTGATTAAATATATGCTGTAAGATTTGGTCGGGATGTTTGTTACATTTTTAAGTCGGTCCTGCCAAACATTTATGTTTGGCAGGACCGACTTAAAAATGTAACAAACATCCCCACCAAATTGTTAGTAACCAAAAAAAAAATTTAGGAAATATATCCTTTTTTTGGAATAGAAAATCAAGAGTGGCTATCACAGTGGATGACATATTTGTAACAACTTCTGAACCCCACTACAGAGCCTTTCATTCAATGCAGCTGAGGCAGGGGACCCTTAAATAAAAACTGTGTTGCTCCATAGCAATTAGACTCTTCCTTCTGCAATACCACTTAGTGGGAAAACAGAAGAACTGGATGTCAATGGAAACACCATGGGGTTGATTTACTAAAACTGGAGAGTGCCAAATCTGGTGCAGCTCTGCATGGTAGCCAATCAGCTTCTAACTTCAGCTTGTTAAATTAAGCTTTGACAAAAAAGAAGCTGATCGGTTTCAAATCAGAGCTGCATCAGATTTAGAATCAACCCCAATGATTCTCATTTTAGATAATTTAATGAGTATGGCCCAATATAATTTAGAAAAGATTTACTAAACTTCAAAAACATTAAAAATGACAGCCACCAACTATATTGATTTTCTTAAAGAGCAAAAAAGCATTGCCTATATAATGTGGGAAATGACCTACAAATGTATGTATGCAAATAGGATCAGTTCCTAATGTAAATTATTGTTTTTTAAGTAAACCATTTTATTGGGCTCTTTAACCACTTCCATGTAAAAATCATATATTTTTTGCTAGAAAATTACTCAGAACCCCCAAACATTATATATATTTTTTTAGCAGAAACCCTTGGGAATAAAGTGGAGGTTATTGTAACTTTTTATCTCGCATGGTATTTGCGCAATCATTTTTCAAACGCCTTTAAAAAAAAAAAAAAAAAAGGTTTAACCTCCCTGGCGGTGTTCCCGAGTCTGACTCGGGGGAAGATTTCTGTGCTACGATCGGTAACCCCGAGTCAGACTCGGGCTCGCCTCGCAGCATCCACAGAGACTGTATACTTACCTTCTCCGTGGATCCAGCGATGCATCCGCGCTGTGTGAGCGAGCGGGTGCTCGCTCGATTCACACAGCGTCCCCGTGCGCCGCCGATCTCCGTTCACTGCGACGTTACGAAGCACGGGGACGGAGAACGGCGCCAAATTCAAAACTGTAAACAAACATTATACATACAGTACACTGTAATCTTATAGATTACAGTACTGTATGTAAAAAATACACACCCCCCATGTCCCTAGTGGTCTGCCCTGTACACTACATGTCCTTTTATATAATAAAAACTGTTCTTTCTCCCTGCAAACTGTAGATTGCCCATAGCAACCAAAAGTGTCCCTTTATGGCAAAAATTGTTTTAGAGCAGCTAAAAAACAGCGATAATAAATCAGAATCACTTGCAGAATTTAGCGATAGCGATTTGTGGGGAAATTCGTCATAAAAAAAAAATAATGACAGCAAACATTCTGCAACTGAGCAAATTTCAGTGATTTTGATTTGATTACATTATTGAATAATTTTTACTATTTGTTATAATTTTTTATAATTATTTATTATATTATAATTTTTAATTAAAAAAAAAAAAAAAAAAATCATACCCGGGATGCCTATTAGACTCTTGTTTGGATAGATTTAAGTGAGTTATTCCTAAGAATTACAAGCCTACAGTATAAAACGCCAAATTCCCTTGCAAATAATGGTACCGCTTTCAGCACCTAAAATCTGAAAGAATCATACCGCCAGGGAGGTTAATGAATTAAAAAAATAACAAAACAGTAAAGTTAGCCCATTTTTTTTTTGTATATCGTGAAAGATGATGTTATGCCCAGTAAATAGATACTTGTTACGCTTTAAAATTGCGCACACTCATTGAATGGTGCCAAACTTCGGTGCTTAAAAATCTCCATAGGCAACGCTTTAATTAAACGTTATCAGTTTAGAGTTACAGATGAGGTCTAGTGCTAAAATTATTGGTCTTCCTCTAACGCATGTGGCGATACCTCACATGTGTGGTTTGATTCAAGCGCACATTCGCTTCTGAGCACGAGCTACTGAGGACAGGGGCATTTAAATTTTTAGTAATAGAAATAGTGTGTGAAAGGTCCTCTTAATGGAGAGATGCGGGGTCAATAAGACCCACATCACTCCTCCAGGCTGGAAAGCATGAGATCTGGATTTTTTTTTACCGATCTCATGCTTTCAGCCGCGATTGTCGCTTTGTTTACTTCATAACGTCATAACGTCACCGGAAATCTCTATGCTCTTCATTTGGCATGGCTGATTCATTCCATGGCACGGTAGAGCCCGGAGAAGCACCAGATGGTGGTGGGGGGTGTCCTCCCCGCTGCCTATAAGAACGATCAAGCAGTGGAACCGCCGCTATGATCATTCTTATGGTGCGCAGAATTGCCGCCTGAAAAGAAGGATATCTGAATGATGCATGTAGCTGCAGGCATCATTCAGATATCCCCCACTGAATCCAGGACGTCATATGACGTCCTACGGTACGGAAGTGGTTAAAAATTTTATTGTTTTGGGAATTCACCCCTTATATATTCTATTTATTTTTTTTATTTTCACTAAAGGCTATAATTGTGTCCAACAACTAAATAGTTAAGGAAACGAAAAGCATCTCTAATCCTGATTAGGAAGGAACACAGAGAAACAGTGGTCTTTCAGGACTGCCCAGACGCAGAGTAGGATGACCTGCCAAAGGCCATAATAAAGTAACTGCACTATACTAAACACATCCCATAATTAAATAAATGTGAATAAAAGGCTTAGCTAAAAATGGCAATTAGGCAGTTCACTGATACATGGAAAGCAAATATGACATTCTGAATATTTAAAATCCAACTACTGCTAAAAAAGGTATTGATAATCAATGCCGGCTTTATGGCTTTGCCCATGCATCTTGCTATATTTTAAGGGCAGGACTGTAATGAATTGTAAGTACGTACTCAAACATTTTCTTTTTTTTTCTTTTAGTATGCACATCAGACATTCAAGCTGTGTCTGCTGTTAAGTGGTGAGTCAGCAAAGACAATATAAATCTCTGGTTATTAAGGAAACTTGACAGCATCTCATTGACCTCCTGCATCACCACCAAGGATAAATGGAAGATACGTATCCCTTTTTTAACAAAGCATGTTTTCTTGATTTAAAGTTTATATAAACCCTAACAATGAACTTTCTTTTAATCCATTTTGGTCTGTTAAAGTGGAACTTTAATTATTTTTTATTTTAATTGTGAACAGGTAGGTTTTTTTAATACACAAAACTCTCTTATCCTTGAAAGTATTCTTAGCTGCCTATAAATGTAATATCTGCTGAGATGAATGAACTCCTATACATGGGTGGGAGTGGCAAAAACACTGGGATTGGAAGATTGGAACCCGGGAGAAACTTGCCAGAGATGTCAGCAGCCAACCACAGAGCTCCTGGATACCACATCGCTGGAGTGGAGGTGAGTAGTTTCACTTTAAATATATTATTAACAGTGTTTTACTATCTGTTTGGTAAGTGAAAAAACAAACAATTGTTAATCCTGCTTTTTATCTGGCAAGTTTATAACTTCCAGTGTGTTCTGCCTCTGCAAGCTGCAAGCTTTTCATTTACATTTTTCCAGCTATCTATGTGTTCTACACAGCACCTCTCTATGTTATGGAGACAGTGAGCGGGAGGTGTTCTGTAATCATGGCCTAGTGTAAGAACACCACACCTTCACATATATAGTACAGTGAGTAAACATTGTCACCCTAGGACACTGGTGTCAAACACAAGGCCTGCGGGCCGAATCCAGCCCTCTAGGCCATTTTATGTGCCCCTCGCTTCTCTCCTGCAGCTGCCGGAGAGCTCCAGCGCTCCACTGGTCCAGACCCTTACTTTTTGTTTCAAGCAATGCATCCAGCTTCTTCCCAGCAGCAGCATAAGGAAAGGGGGGTGCACTGTGATGTAAGGGAGAGTGGGAGCCTCAACTTCTGATGGTGGGGTGGCTCTTGACATATAATGTAAGGTTAAGGGATGCACTGGACATGTAATCTTACAGATACAACCGGCCCTTTTGAGGGCAATCATAATGCTAATGTGGCCCACGATAAAATTGAGTTTGACACCATTGTCCTAGGACAAGAAGTGTGTTAAAGGCAGGATCACACCGTGAAAAAAAACATAAAAGAAAAGGTTTGAAAAAAATTCAGCCACCACATCCAAAAACTGGTTAGCTGCAGTATAAAAAAATGTGTTTTTTGGGTTTAGATACTCAACATTATGACACAAAAAAATGCAGAAACACAGGTATAAATATAAGCACAGTGAAGTAGACAGCCATACGATTCAGAACAACTAAGCATACATTAATATTTGCAACATTATTGATTTCATTTTGCACATCCTGCCATGTATTTTCTTATTGTTGAAGCAAAAAATATGGAGCATCCATTGCTAGAAAAAACTTGATCCTTCCCCAGAGTCCAGGAGCTTGTTTGACATGATCCACCAGCTGGAGCAGCTATATGAACACTTTATTGGCCTGTGGGGAGATGCATGATGTCAGTTCCCCAGATACTACATATGTCTTTCTTTGTAAGGGGCTGGTTTACTAAGCAAGTCATTGTCACCCAAACCTTTATGCTTATCTAATACCCAATCAAAATCAGAAGAAAGTTGCATTACCTAAAATTCCCTTTGTAGCTGGAAACTTTGTAAGTATACGATTGCAAGACAGAATACAGTGTGTGCTCTAAACCATATGTGACAACTATATTCAGATATACATTTTTGGTCTGATACCTATAGAAACGATCTGGGTGTATAATCTGTAGGGCTCCCCTTGATGTGTCATATAGTCAATACCTATACATCTTTGCAAGTTTGTCTAAATGTGGCTAGCTAAACCTATTCTTATTTACTACAGTACAGATGATTTACTATGGAATATTAGAAGTCACATTACCTTACAGAGTGGTAAGGTACATAACACTGGAGAACACATAGCATTGGGTAAGCATCAGACACACATAGCAAAATTTCAAAGACAGGATAGCCATCTAATAAACGTTCAGGAAAGTGGAAAGATAGCACTAGACCCGTAGGGTTATCAATATTGATATAAATGATCTGGTTCCTGGACAGGCTGCTTCTAAAGCCAGAGGATCTCCATTCTCCTTGACTTTTGATATAATGTGACAACATTTTTATCTGAAGGACCACACCACTGATAAGAGGTCCAGATACAACTGTATTCAGATATAAGTCAAGGGTACAGTCCAAAAAGTAGCCAATGCCTTTCAATGGTCCAAGAGTGCCCCCCCCTTCATCAGGGCTAGAAAGATATCAATACAATATCCCCCCATGGGGTCACATTTAAAACCAAATTTGGCTACATGGTTTAGTATATACTTACATAGGGTTCACTGCTATGTTCTGGGTTTGCAAATTTGTGTTCAATAATTCTGCCTCAGGGCGCTTAGTGTCCATTCCTTACTGTATTTTTTGCCTTCAGAATAGATGGGTCCAACAAACCGAACTTTGCTTGGTTTGCTCATCACTACTCTGGGGGCAACAGTTTCTATTCAAGGCAAGATGGAAGCACCTTTTACCCAAATTAATAACTGAATTTAGTAATGGAGGAGATTTGGTTGGAGGTCTACATTTAAACTTTTTTTTCATACCATAAAATAGATAACATTTACCACATTAAAAATAAAAGACAAAGATTTCCTCATTAGATTACTGTCAAGTTTCCTGTAGAATGGGTATTTTAACCTATACTGTTCTCATGAATTACTGACTTGTTTGTGATGCCTAAAATTAAGAATCAAATAAAATGCACGCTCAATCGTACATGAGGGTGCCAAGGAGTCCTAATATAGATGCAAATATAGGTTGCCACACCTTCTTACTGACATTTTATACACATTGTATAATATGTTTGCTGTTGGTGATATGGCTCTGTTTAAACTATTCCAAGGTTTCACTATGTCAATTGCTGTAAAACAGGATTAGAGCATTACAATTATTAAAAACAGATACCTAATGTAAGCTGGTATGTACAATTAGCTCTACATAAGAAATTACAGGACTAGCAGGGTGGAAGCGTTAAGAATAGCTATCAATCAGACATGTGTGTTAGTGCTGTAAACTGATATTATCTTTCTTAACCGTGCAGGTGTGAAGATTGTATTTAGCACTTAATATTGTAATAAAGTTAGCATAGGCAGCAATACAAATAGTAATTATGTATTGCTGTCCTACCTAAAACTGTACTCCAGGTAGATATAAAAGACACAAATTAAGGCAGGTCATTAATATCTTGTTTTTTTAATTTTTTGAATGCAGTGTAGGTACATACATTTGGCTTGGTATCAGCCTTTTGCAATTCCCTGTACAGCAGAGTTTAGAGAGGGTAAGAAGATTAAAGGTGCCATGCAATACAAGGAGCATGCTGATAAAAGGCGTGAGACGAATGACAGACAAATGCAATGTCCAATCACAAGGACATCAGTTGAACATGCCTGCACAATCTGTATTGGCATGGCCACTTACAGTCTACTACATATGAAGCATGAAGCGCATGTGACAGAGCGACAACACGGGAGAGCACTGGGAGACAGGGACGGAGAGTACGTTTCCACTATAGAAACCCCTGAATGAGAGCCTTGTTCTGGTGACAAATTTTGAATTTCCCCTTAATTTCAGTGACAGTAACAATATTCACCAACACAAATACAGAGGCTGAAACTACCTAGCATGGGAAAAGATAGCAATACATTTTGGACATCAGTTCTGTTCCATCAATACTCGATCCAAAACGAAAGAAAAAATGTTTTTGGCTAGACGCTTTAGCGCCTATATCAGATGTTAGTGATTAGATATACATACTTTAATAAAATATGCAAAATTAAAAACAGATGTACAGCTCATATATTGTTGGGATATTTGTTATTTGTTTGGGGCAAGTTATGCTTTATCACAAAGTACATTTTAAATAAGAGGAAGATTAAAAATAATGGAGGATAACAGAGAAACAAACACCACCTGAGTAGGATTCTACACGTCAATGCATACCTGAAAAAGTTTATTTTTCGTTCAACTTAAAAGGGAAAAAATATATACTTAACGCATGCTGCCAATGGAAAATAAATTGTACAAGTTAGAAAGCTGTAAGCTGTTAAATAAGTTGCAATCGAGTGTAAGAAATCGTGTAATTACTGTATGTCTAGGGAAGAAGTCAGCACTGCAATAAAAGGCAAACAGTCTGTAAATCCATTTTTAGCTCATGATGTATGGCTTGATAACACTATTCCAGTTATGTTTGGTATTAGGAGAAATGCTGTAATAAATATGCACCATTACCTACACATAGGAGAGACAGTTATCTGGCAGACATGGTAAGTACTCATGACACATGCCACAATTACTGTATATACTCAAGCATAAGTTGACCCAAATATAAGCCGAGGCACCTAATTTTACCACCAAAAAATGGAAAACGTATTGACTCCAGTATAAGCCTAGGGTGCCCATCTGCATGCCTCACTGTGCCTCGCTGTGTCCATGTGAATGCCTCACTGTGTCAATGCCTCACTGTGCCAATGACTCACTGTGCCCATGCCTCACTGTGCCCATGCCTCACTGTGTCCATGACTAGACTGACCTTTGACATGGGAGTCTACGGAAGGGGTGCCCGGCTTAGAAAAATCAGTGCTCCCCAGCCGTGGGGTCCCCCAGACAAAAAACTTTGCACACTTGTAGAGGAGAAATGGGGCTACATGTGTGCCAAGTTCTGGTTTCAGGGGACCTACGACCGGCCAGTACCGGGTCCCCAAATTCACCGGAGAAATGTCCGCCTAACATGGGAGTCTAAAGAAGGGGTGCCTGGCTTTGAAAAATTGGTGCTCCCCAGCTGTAGGTTCCCCAGACAACACACCTTGCACAATTTGCACACTTGTAGAGGAAGAGTGGGGCTACATGGGATCCAGGGGACTTAGGGCCAGCTGGTACCAGGTTTACAATGTCCGGGAGATCGGGCGCAAAAAGGTGACTCGAGTATAAGCCGAGGGGGGCATTTTCAGCACAAAAAAAACGTGCTGAAAAACTCGGCTTATACTTGAGTATATACAGTAATTGCTTTGGAATAAATGTTTTAATTTTGCCCACCAAAAAACAATCAGATTCTCCCTTTGATTCCTATACTGTACTTTTCAATAAAAGAAAGAATACCATTTGTAACTTTGAGCAAAGCAAACAATTCTTTACCCTGACACCTTAATAAATTAATCACAAAACGTTGTCCAGAGTAAAGCCTAGTACAACCGGGCCAAATGTCGGGCAGAATTGGCAAGTTCAATAGAAACCAGCGACATTCAGCCCGTGTGTACTGAAGTCAGTCTGACAGAGGGCAGCCGTTTGGTCAGCGTCTGTCGAAGGAGCATGAACAAAAAAGGTCTGTCGATCGGCTCCCATATTCTGGTGGGGGGATTCCACTGTCAGAACACAATAGAACAGCAGGGGAGATCACGTATCACAGATCACGGATCAAGTATATACAATATACCATCATGCTAAATAACAATAGATTTGAAACAAATGCTCACACTCATGCAGGTTCTGCAAGCCAAAATGAGCTAATAAAGTTGTTATTTGCAATTGCTGTATATAGCTAAGGGCAGAAAAGTTCCATAATAACACATTTGCTGGCAGATATACTGGAAAATGAAAGCGGTCAAAATTTGAAACAACATTCTGCCAAAAATTAAAACAAAAGAAGAAAAAGGATACGTATTTAATGGGTAAATGTAAGACTAAGCTATCTGAAGCATTTGTTGTTAAATGTTACTAGACCTTCCTACCCTCCTCCACACATCAGATATTTTTTGGTTCCTTTTTAGTTTATTATAATACAAAAAATGGACTGCATCTCAAAGAATCATATCTGCTAAAACAAAGTAACAACAAGGGCCACAAATCTGAGGGATAAGATACTGCTACTGGAGTGTGATATGCAAACAACAAGGTATTCTAATGCCCCATTCACACCTGAATGTTTTGTAGCTCAAAGCTCCAAACAGCTCAACATACACAAATCCCATGGTTTTCTATTGTGCCTGTTCACACCTGAGCATATTGTTACTTGAAGCTAGAAAAGGTACACAAGCTTATTTGTGCTACAAGCTTTTTTTTGGCCCCAATAGAAATCAATGGGAGCATTTAAACAAATGCGCCAAAAAACATGCAAAAATGCATGCATTACACATTTTTCCCCCTAGAAACTAGCTTTCCAATGGCTTAAAGTAATAAAAAAAAAACACTCAAGCCTCAAAAACTTGCAAAAACATTAACCACTTCCTGACGACCGTACGACTATACAGTATATACGGCCGCAGGGTGGTTCTAATTCTATGATCTGCCGTCTTTTTACGGCCTCCGCTCCTCCAGGCCACTGGGGGGCGCGCGAGCGCCGGCGGCGCACGTGCCCGCAGCATTACTGAGATGCCGATGCGCATGCCTGGCGGTCGCGATGTCCGTCAGGCACTTGGGTTCGGCGGTTACAGGACAAGGACGTGGATCTGTGTGTGTAAACACACAGATCCATGTCCTGTCAGGGAGAGAGGAGACCGATCTGTGTCCCTTGTACATAGGGATATAGTTCGGTCACCTCCCCCAGTCACCCCCCTCCCCCCACAGTTAGAACACAATGCAGGGTACACATTTAACCCCTCCCTCACCCCCTAGTGGTAACCCCTTCAATGCCAGTCACATATATACAGTAATTAATGCATATTTATAGCACTGATCGCTGTATAAATGTGAATGGCACCAAAAATGTGTCAAAAGTGTCCGATGTGTCCGCCATAATGTCGCAGCCCCAATAAAAATCGCAGATCGCCGCCATTACTATTAAAAAAAATAATAATAAAAAATAATAATAATTCTGTCCCCTATTTTCTAAGCGCTATAACTTTTGCGCAAACCAGTCGCTTATTGAGATTTTTTTTTTTACCAAAAATATGTAGAAGAATACGTATCGGCCTAAAAATTGGGCTATTTATTTTAGCAACAAGTAAAAAATATTGAGGTGATCAAATACCACCAAAAGAAAGCTCTATTTGTAGGGAAAAAAGGACGTCGATTTTGTTTGGGAGCTACGTCGCACGACCGCGCAATTTTTCACTTTTCAGTTAAATCGACACAGTGCCGGAAGCTGAAATTTCACCTGGTCAGGAAGGGGGTATACGTGCCCATTAAGCAAGTGGTTAAAAAACACAAGTACTGCCCAAAGAAAACCTTTAAAAGACCAAAGACCCTTAGTTCAAGCGTGAATGAAAGGAGACACTTATTTGTTAAAAATAGAGAAAGGCTACATTCAACATCTCTGATGATCGCATGATCATATTAGGACACAAACCTATTCCAATAAATTAGTTTTCTGTATGTGCATCCAAACATATTACATATTTCAGTCATGTAAGAAATCCAAACATATTACATATTTCAGTCATGTAAGAAATGCTTATTTTTTAATCTATATGATTAAATACCAGTCTTTCGTGGCTCTAGATTTGAGTAATTACATTTCCAGGAGAGTATAATACATTTTTTATATAACTATACTGCTTGTCATTCTACTAGTCAACATTACATGTATAGTGCAAGATGGAAATCGGTATGCAACTCAGAAGTGTCTGCATTTTGTGTCCTTGTTTTGTCCTGATGTGTGCTATCTATAGAAGACAAAACAAGGAACCATCAATTCGTGGCATTCACTGACACATGTAATATTTCATAACACACACACACTTGCTTTGCCATTCATAATGCATGAAATGCCTACAACAACATGCTGGAAACATCCTTTTAGGCAGTTGTAAAATTTCTGATTGCCATAAATTGCTGGCAAAATGTTTTTTTTTTTGTTGCCGCTGTTTTTTAGGATGTTTAGTCTAGCTAATATATTGGGGTTGATTTACTAAAGGCAAATAGAAAAAGTACAGTCGCCTATGGAGATTTTTAAGGGTAAAAGTTTGTCGCCATTCCACGAGCGGGTACAATCTTGAAGCGTGACATGTTGGGTATCAATTTACTCGACGCAACATTATCTTTCACAATATAAAAAAAATGGGCTAACTTTATTGTTGTCTTATTTTGTAATTCAAAAAAGTGATTTTTTTCCACAAAAAGTGCGTTTTTAAGACCGCTGCGCAAATATGGTGTGACAGAGTATTGCAATGACCGCTATTTTATTCTGTAGGGTGTTAGAAAAAATTATTTATAATGTTTGGGGGTTCTAAGTAAATGATGTCATCTGCACATGCGCTGTGAAGCTCCCATGTGCATGCGCGGGAGTGACATCACGCAACTCCGGCCAGTCACAGAGCTGAAGTCCGCAGTCCTGGAAGGAAGAGGGGTAAAGATGGATACGGTCTCCAGCAGGGACAGCGCAGGCTTCGTTTACAGGTAAGTGCCACATATTGGGCTAGTATGTGATGCATACTAGCCCATTAGGCTTTTACTTTGCAGGGAACTTAATAGGAAGTAAAGCCCCTCTTTAAGAGTGTATCTTGGTAATGGGGGTAGAATAAAGGTTGTAGCTTAATCATAAAGGAGAACAAACCCAGCAAAGATCTTACTACTGTATTTCTTTGGACATTATCTGTGGGTATAGGTATAAAATTGAAATTAAGGAAGATGTACTTTCTTATGTTCTCTGCATTCCGCTTGGGAAGAAGTTCCTCACTTCCTGGCTTAGTGACAGTGGTTGCCAAGACAGGAAGTGGGGAGAAAGTATTATTATTATTATTATTATTATTATTATGCAGGATTTATATAGGGGGACAGTACAATTACAATACAGTTCAATACAGAAGGAGTAGGAGGGACCTTCTCATGGAGCTTACAATTTAAAGGGAGGGGGAGGTGGTACAAAAGGTAATAGGGGGATTATATGATGGAGGTGACTCAAGTACATTTCCTAGGAGGAGGTGGAGTAAGCTTCCCTGAATAAGTGAGTTTTCAAGGATCGCCTAAAGGTGGACAGGGTAGGAACTGACCGGACATACTGGGGCAGTGAGTTTGAGAGGATGGGAGAGGCTCTGTAGAAGTCCAGGAGGCGAGCATTCTCCTAGAGAAGTCCAGGAGGTGAGAAATCTCCCCAATGGAGACAAAGACAGCAATAACAAAATTGTCTAACTTGTCTATTCCCAAAAAAAAATGATAAAAAAATAAAAAATATCAATTGCAAAAAAAACACTATTTATTATATTAAGAAAAAATACAATTTTACTATATACTGGTAGTAATAGCTATATATATATATATATATATATATATATATATATATATATATATATATATATATATATATATATATATATATATATATATATTTATATTTTGCAGTAATAGTAGAGGAATACATTCTCACAGTTTCGTTGCTCTTTGACCTAACAAATGACTTGGAGCAAATTGGTTGAAATGTGTAGTCATAGCGCTTGTTTTCATAAGTAAGAGTCATCATGCTTATTCCATCTACAGTATTTTTACAATGTCAGGGAACAATATTTACACAGAGAAGCATGCCTTTTTTTAATTTAATCATCCATGAACGACTGTAGAGGTGGATGTCAATGGTGCATAAATTACCAAATGAAGAAATAATTAAATGAATCGTGCAGGTTGAAGTGCTTGATTAAAACCATCACGTTAATTTTACTGTTAATTGTATTGTCTTCTGAGTTTGGGATGGGTGGGCTCTGAATTTTGTGCTTTATAACTTTTAGACAATAACATGTAAGCATTCATACCTACATTTTCTGAAAAAAATATAGGCCCAGATTCAGAGAGCCATTACGCCTGTCTAACTGGTGTTAGACTGGAGTAATTTCAAATTACGCGCGTTTTCTAGCTAGTCGAAAACCTCAAACCATGAATAGACGGCTGCGGGCTTCAATTCGACTGGATTACGTGTTTGTACGCCTTGGGATCTACGCTGCAATAAAATTGCGGCCACTGGGTGGACTTCCCGTCGTTTTCGGCTTCGGGGTATGCAAATGAGCTTTTGCCGGCAATCCCCGAAATTACGATCTTCAATCACAATCTCTTACGGCACCTTTAGTCATCTTTTATTTGCGTAACACTATACCAGCTTTTTGCTTCTCTAATATTAGACAGCCCATGTTAAGTATGGCCGTCGTTCCCGCGTCGAATTTCTACGTTTTCCGACGTCTTTTATTATTTTTAACGTAAGTCGTCCGGGAATAGGAATGTTCGTAAACGCCGCTACTCAAACAACGAATGACGTAACAACGTGATTTCGCGCAATGCACGGCGGGAAATTTCTGAACGGAGCATGCGCAGTTCGATCGCCGCGGGGACGCGCTTAATTTAAATGCTTCACGCCCCCCAAACTCGTATTTCGATTACGCGGCGAGAAATAGACTACGCCGCCGTAGCGTACGGGCAAAAATCTACCAGGATTCAGTGTAGAGCCTGGTAAAATACGGCAGCGTAGAGTATTTCGATTACGCAGCGGAATATTAAGTGTATGTGAATCTACCCCATAATTTCTATAACCTCGAGGGAGTACACTAGATATTTGATCTAATTAACGATGCAGCCGATGGGACTTGGGAGGCAAATCTTATGTCTTGCACAGCTTTCAGTCTAAAATCTTAACCAAAGCTTAGATGCCACTCTATGCTTTTTTTTAAACAGTACTGACCATATCTAGCCAAGGCACATAATGCAGATTAATTCACCAGTAAACCATTTCCTTATATACACATCAATTCACAAAGGTATTTAGGTAGCAATAGGCATACAGCTTAGACCTACTGTGGTGCACAATGAAAGAAATAAGAAAAATAATATGCCCATAACTTAAAATTATTGAACTTGAACTTTTTTTTTTCAATTTCCTGTACTGGCCTCAAAACATGTGTGTGAATGAGCCCTAAACCGTGCTTCAGCTTAGAAATATCCGCTGTGTGTTTATCCTAGACGGCTGACCCTGCCAAGATTCTGCTCTCACTTTTTCTCTTCCTGTGTTGTCAACTTTCAAAATGAATTTCTCTGCAAAGCTTATAGATGCAGAGGTGAATGAGGTCTTGTTTTAAAACAAAACTTTGTTTATACTTGGATAGAGTGGAATGGGTTAGAACCATTACAGATTTGTTATTGCTGTTTGGATCCCTGTTGTCCTGATCATCAGAAATGAAAAAAAGGTTAAGTTCAAAAAGTTGCCACCAGAAAAGAAAATTAGGGAAACTCCTTTAATGGGGAGAGTTGTCTCTGTGCATTCTAATAGCAAAAAAAGGGATTTTAAACCTCCGTCCCTACACAAATAATTTGCTTTAGATACTCGAAAAAAAAAAACTCAATCTACTTGGAAAAATAAATCCCCAATGAAATGCATTGTACTTATGATATAATAATAATAATAATTTACACTGTCTAGTAGCCACTTATCACCTGCCAGATTAAACTGATGGAAAGTTAACGCTTGGTACAAACACGCAGTTGTCTTCTGAACAGACATCCAGCTGTCTACTAGGAAACAGGTAGTTAATCATAAGGGAACAGAACTAATTAAAGCCTGAAACTTGTAACAGAAGGGAGGCAGGGCCTTCAATGGCTTTGTTGACAACAAGCACCTAATAAATCAGAGGCAAAGGGCACCAGGATTCAAAGAATGCTTGTATCTGTTATGTGCCACAGTACACACAGGTCACACGTCATAATACAAAGAACATATGTGGAAGGCAGAGAAACAGAGTAAAATGTATAAATATATCATATATGTATAAGATCAAACACAAAATGTGTAATGTTACAAGGAAATGGTTGCAATACAGAGTAATTTATTGAACCTGTTATAATGTAACAACATTGCTATACTTAATACAGCTTCTGGCTTTAGTAAAAAAAAAAAAAATGATATAGGTAGTGTAATATGTTTGGCTGTTCACTATGCATACAGCAATGTACATGAAGTATGTGGTAGGCTTTGAGGCCGCGTACACACGATCAAATCTGTCTGCTGGAAACGGTCTGCTAGACCTTCCCAGCAGACAGATTCGATCGTGTGTACGGGCGAGCCGACGGATTTGGCCACCCGACAGATTTCAAAGCATGCTTTGAAATCTATCGGGTGGGAACACGTCCGCCCTACATGTCTGCTGATTAGTACACTTACCAGCAGACATGTCGTCTCGCACCGGCGCCGAATGGATTCGGCACATGCGCGTAAGTGTTTTACTTCCTGGTGCGGTGACGTGGCGGCGTCAACGTCACCGCCACGTCACCGACACGTCAGCGCGCCGTCTGCTGGCGGGGATTTTGGTTTGCTCGTGTGTACACGCGAGCAAACCAAAATCCAAACAGACAGATTTGTTCAAATCGGTCGGACAGACCGTTTTGAACAAATCTATTGCCTCGTGTGTACGAGGCCTTACAGCCAATCAACTTTTTACAAAAAATATGTATTACATTGCAGCTTACCAATTCCTAGATGTTCTGGCTGCATTGATTTTTTTTCTTAGGTTTCTTTTTCTTTATATTTACC
The DNA here is from genome assembly GCA_029574335.1 of Rana kukunoris. Classification (NCBI taxonomy): domain Eukaryota; kingdom Metazoa; phylum Chordata; class Amphibia; order Anura; family Ranidae; genus Rana; species Rana kukunoris. The sequence continues at coordinate 457,149,589 of CM056049.1, read as the reverse complement.
TGTTGGCCTGGCCAGTAAGTCCAAGTTTAATTTGTTAGTCAAGTCCACCTTATTCTACTAATACAACTTACATTACCCTCTCCCCATAATGACAATGCTGTTGTCCAAAGGTGTGTGTCTCCAAAGCTCTTTCATCCTGAGTGGAGACACACTAAGACGGGAAGTTTTATTGGCTGGATCACCAAGTGTAAAATAAAAGGAAAACTACAACTAATGCAGCTACTACATTTAAAGTGGAGCTTCACCCAAAAGGGCAAGCTCCGCTTGTTTGTTCTCCCTCTCTCCCATCCTCTGCCCCTTTTGAGGATTGCGGGGGAAGAGCGTACCTGGTTTTAAAAGGCACCCAATCGCACTTCCGGCTGAGTCCACTGAAATGTGGCCCCCTTTCCCCACAGCCGGCCCATTCACAAAGTGCAGCATGCTTTACGCATGTGCAGTAGGGTACCCTTGGTCTCCACTAGTAGAAATGACGGCACCCAATAGCCAACTGAAAAATCATCTCGGGTGAAGACACCGCTGAATTCCTGGACAGGTAAGTGTCTTAATATTAAAAGTCAGCAGCTACAGTATTTGTAGCTGCTGACTCTTATTTTTTTTTTCTGAAGGAGCCTGAAGCTCCTTTTTAAAGACTGGCAAGCTGCAATATATACATTTTTGTTCTTGGGTTTAGATACACTTTAACCACATCAATACCGTGCACTTTCGCCCCCTTCCTTCCCAGGCCAATGTTAGGCTCAGTTCACAATTCCCGCATTGCACCTGATTAGGCGGCGATTCATACTGACATCTGTGAACCGCTGCAGGTGTCAATGTAAAGTCACCCGCAGTGCGAACTGTGAATTGGTGCAGGAATGGGATCGCATAGGTGTGAACACCAATGCGATTTCGATTCCAGTACGAACAAAAAAAAAGGGTTCTGCACTATTCTGGTGCAAATGTGATTCAATTTCAGCCATACAGTTTGTGTGATCTGCACAGCAATGTGGTGAAAATTACATGGGATGACTGTGATTTCACAAATGTGAACCCAGTCTTACAACTTGATTACATCAGACTTTTCATGCTAGAAAATAAAATTATTTATTTATTTTTTTTACAGGTTTTTTTTAGCAAACAATACTGTCATTTCTCTTAGTGTTCATATGGATAGGACTGCTGAACTGAGAGGAGACGCTCACATGACAGGTGTACTTTAACACATGAAACAGCTCTCTGAGGACAATAAGCCAGTGTCTGGCTCTGATTGGCTGAGAGGGGCCAGCCCCCTTCAGCTGAGCACTGGAGGAAAACCGGGCAGTGGGCCAACCCAGGGAGAAAGGCTCTATTCCTTAACGCTGACAATAAGAATATTATTTACTATACATATTTTTACTTTGGTACCTGCAAAGCATTATGGCTGCAAAATAATGTACAGTGTAAGCAATGTATCCAGTGCTGCAGGGTGTGCTTTTAAAGAGGTTCAAAGTAACTATAAGTGCTTCATTCACTAAGCATGGCCACTCACCTATTGATATAGTCATTCATGATCGTTTATTGTGATTAAGGCCTCATTCACATGACTGATTAAGGCTCTACACCACCAAGAATCAGCATTTAGGTGTGGCAGAAATCAAGGGGGGTTTGTGATTAGCTGTGGCTGGCAGGCACTGTTGCTTTTCGCATGTAAACAACTATCTGCATATGATTAGGGGCAGATATATAGCCTCGGACACAAAGGGGTTCATTTTTCTAAAAGTTGAGCTGAGTGCAAAATCTGGTGCAGATCTGCATAGAAACCAATCAGCTTCCAGGTTTGAAGTTAGGGGCTGGTTGGCTACCAAGCACAGCTGCACTATATTTCCAACTGATACCAAATGTGTTGCATAATTAGATACTTTAATCAGTGATAAAGCAATTGTTGTGATGGTTCATCCTAACTAGATTATTTACAAATGGATACATAGGGGTCCACCTTAAAGCAGTTTACGCTATGTTCACATTATTTACCCAATCAATCACAAATCTTTTTTTTTCACTTCCCTTACACAGGATTACGTATTTAAAATGACCACAGCTTCATCTTACTTGCTACGAGAACAAAGTGAACATGCGTTACTTCCTACTGTGTTCATCTCCATGACATTCAAATGTGCTATTTTCAGAGGTGTGCCTGCTGCAATTAACTGTATGTAAGCTATTAAAGGAGAAGTACAGTCAAAATATGTTTGGCTGTACTTTTCCTGTGGATCACAGGAGTGCAGGGTATTCTGCAGTCCTGTGACCTTTTTTCACCAGACAGCAGGTTAAAGAACGCTGTCTGCTGACAGTTCAGGCTCATGTAATATCGCAACCATACTCAGCAAGCCGCAGAGAGGCTGAGCCGGCCGCTCCTGCCCCTCCACAGCCCAGCACGCCAGTTAGCATGTGGGAAGGGGGCACAGAAGAGTGCGGTGACTGACAGTCACCAGCTCTCTGCTCAGGGAGCTGTGAGAACTGAGCGATCGGCGGTGCTTCATCCCTCGCTTCTCAGTCTTGGAGCCAGCGGGGCACAGACCTAGGTACAGTAAGTATGATTCTACATTAAAGCAAATCCCATACTTCTCTTTTAACTCTTTGTTAAACTGATGGCAAAATAGCCATTATCTTTAAACGATGACTGATAGTGTACATTATAGCCCTTATTTTTTACCTTTGTTGTCAGTAGCCATTTCCACAGTTGTAGTGTTAACCTCCATTCACACCTTGCAAGCTCTTGTACATGTGTGTTTTTTTTAGCATTGATATGTGTGAATATACAGTAATTGTTGTTTTTTTAAGTGTTTTGCAAGCCTTTGTGCAAGCGTATGTATGCAAGCTTCTGAGTAGGAGGAGAGGCTAAACAGAACAGAGAACAGTTGTTCAGATGCAAAAACTCACGCAAAAAATGCTTGGGTCTTGTCATTTACAGGTGCTTCCATTCAAGTCTATGGGACCAAAAACACTTGGTACAGCCAGCTACTATAAAAAGCTCATGTGACTTTTTGAACTTAGTGAGTGTAGTGATGTGAACAGTCTGTATTGAAAATAATGAGGTTCCTATTTTTGCTGAGTGTTGTCACATGTAGGCTTAGGCCCAAAAACATATGCAAAAACTCTCAGGTCTCGTACACACGACCGAGAATCTCGTTGTAAAAGAAACATCGCTTTCCTCAACGAGTTTCTTGTCAGGCTTGTCGAGAATCCTGTCAAGCTTTCTTTGCGTACACACTGTCAAGACAAAATCTTGTCGTTCTCAAACGCGGTGACGTACAACACGTACGAGAGCACTATTAGGGAAGTTCGATTCCACTGGCACAACCCTTGGGGCTGCTTTTGCTAATCTCATGTTACTGCGTGTTAAGAAAAAGTTTGGTGAGAGCCGATTTGCGCTTTTCAGTCTGTTACAGCGTGACAAATGTGCTATCACCATTACGAACGCTCCTTTTACCGAAGGTGCGCTCCCGTCTCATACTTTATTCTGAGCATGCGCGGGTTTCTAAGCATACACACGAACGTGTTTCTCGTCGTAAACTAGCCTGACGAGAAACATGACGAGGTAATTGAGACTCCCGACGAGAAAAAAGACAACAAAAAACATACACATGGCCGTTTTCCTCTGCAAAAAAGCTCTGCCACCAAGTTTCTTGATGGATTTTGTCGAGGAAAATGGTCATGTGTACGAGGCCTCAGATCTGAAATATACTTAGTACATGGTTCAGGATCACCTAACCCCATGGTTATAACAATCTGTCAGTTGAGCAAAAATTCTCTTGTCTTACAGAAGCAGAATAGATTTACTTATTTGATACTTTATTGCAGCCTTTCTCAACAAGAATTCTGTAAAAGGTTGTAAGTGGGGTGAGGGGGAGTTGAAGAAAGAAATTGCTGGAATCGTTGTGAAATCTTCAAGTGTATTGATCAAAAATTACCTATATATTTTCGCTGCTAACGTCACAGGGAAGACCCAGCAAATCTCTCCTCCCATCCAATGAAATGTGCCCTTTCTCCAATTGACTTCCAAAATAAAAGCACATTCTTTCTACTGGTTACACCACTCCAGACCTGCACCTCATGTAGTCTCTGTAGGCGTCTAGGGTGCTCGCTCATTTCCACTCGTAACTTAAACATACATGGATAAGAGCTGCACTGCCAGTATCTCTTCCATTTAAAGATCTTTTATTGCGTCATCAGTGGTATAGCTGCTTCTATAGTGTCCCTTACAGAAGGATCACCTTTTCGGTGAACTGCATCAAGAAAAGGCGATCCTTGGGCATGGGACACCATGGAAGCATATGTACTACTGGTAATTTCGATAAAGGCTCTTTATAAGTAAGAGATTTTTGGCGTGCAGCTTTTATCCATCTATGTTTAATAGGGCATTCTTGCCACTGACTACCAGTGTAATAGTACATTTCTTCTACTCCAATGTACCAATGATCATCCAAAACCTTAAGCCCACCTTAACCAAACGCAAATCTCTACGCCAAACTATAATCTTAACCCTTACTTAATTGCTAACTTTACCCCTCTTTTTTTTTAGAGTATCTTCATCCAGTCCAAAAAATAGCAGTGCTGAATCCTCACATTCCTATGCCAAATGCCCAATCCAACTGCAGTGGAACCTCGGATTTTCGAGTAACACGGTTAACAAGTGTTTTGCAATACGAACACTCTTTTTTAAAATACTGACTCGGTTTGCGAGTGTTGTACCGCAACACAAGCAGGATTCAAGCCAAAGTGGTGTGCAATACCGCGTTTGGCCTGAGGTTGGGGGGCAGCTGATCGGCGCCTTTCAGAGCAATTCGGAAATGTTTCAAAGATCTTGGAAATACTCTGTTCATGAGCCTTTCCAAGGTTTTCAGCGCTCGGCCGAGGTGTCCTCGGCCTTTCCGAGTAATCCCGAGGCTCTCCGGTGCCCCCCACCTCTGGCCGCATGCGCTATTGCATGCCATTGAAGTCAATGCGGAAACAAATTATTTTCATTTCCATTGACTTCAATGGGGAAACTCGCTTTGATAAGCATTCTCCTGGAACGGATTATGCTCTTAATTCAAAGTTCCACTGTACTTCATAATGTAAGCAGTGCAACCAAGTCTGCCAAGTGGGACCCTCAGCTTGTTAACCATGCTCCTGAAACTTTCTGGCTAAGTTTCTATGAAAAGTCTGCCGTAGTTGTGCATGTGTTTTAAAAATCCCTGCTCCATTAAATAAACAGAGCAAACAATGAGTATTTATTAGCCCCCCCCCCACCCCCCCAAAAAATTGAAGAATCCACTGCAGATTTTGGTTGTATAGCTGTAGGCCTTGTGGCTGTCATCCTGACCCTGGCTTGTCTTCCACAATGAAGCAACAAACACGCACCAAGGGAATTCTTTAAAAGTCTAAACTCTTATTCTATATGGTGTCCCAGGACAGGAACACACTAATTGTTGAAGCCATTTTCAGGATTGCCTTGGAGCCTGCATCTTTAAATCTCAGTCAACAATGGCAGCTGTCATATTTCTATTCTCCTGAGCTTCCTTTAAATGCATTTTATTGTTGGTACCATTATCTGGCTATTTAATATATGGGAGAAAATATTGAAACCTTATATTTATCCAAAGAAATAGATTTTTAAAATAACTGTTCGTTCAAATGCTTTTGAAATAGTCCTATATGAACATTGCTATCATTAAACCATTGTTAGTTCAGGAGTTAGTTGAGCTGTTCATGTTTTTTTTTTTCTTTACCAGAATGCCTACAGTAAGTTATGCCCCAGAGGTTGACCGCTGAGCAAGGCCGTGATCACCCATGCAAAACCCACATGCGTGTGCTCAAGACTATATGAATAAGTCAGCTACATTATCTCAGCAAGAAAGTATAAACATCTCAGAACATCACTTTGGAAAGTCAGACCCTAATGGAAAATATATACGATACTCTAGCAAAAAATGTAAATAATATATTATCATTTGTCTGCTGCAGGAACAGAACATAATAAATGCCCTTTGCCATATTTGTCACAATGGAAAATCTGAGTCACTGCGGATACAATACACCATCCACGGACAATGATGCCTCTCATATGCATTGTTCTAACTATTGCTACTTATGTATTAAGACCAGCTGTCTCACCTAATCAATATTGATTTTGCATTGAATTTCTGAAACAAAAACCTTCCTAGTTTATTTTGCCTACAATGCAAGACAAATGGTTGTCTCTGAAGCTCTCATTTGTACTCAGGAAAAATATGATGGTTTGTGTTATTATATTATATACATGCTTTTAACTAGCCTATGGTAATTTTGAATAACTGGACAGTAAATTGTATAACTAGAATGATTTTTAACCTATCATGTGATTACAGAAATGCTATCAAGGATATGGAAGCTTAACCATTGTATCATTAAGGTCAATGCTTTTAAAGGGAAGTAAGATGACATGTGAACCAGACACTCCCATATATTGGCAAAGGAAGTGCTTTAAGAAAGCAATATCAGACTTCTTTCGTCTGTTCATCTTCTTTAATGGGTAAAAACTCTATTGTCCAGTTGGTAGTCAGTAGTTTTGTCTTGTACTGTTTTTTATTGAAATGGTCCCAATGAGTATGCACCAAGAAAATTATTCAGTTCATCAATAATCTTAAATCAGGTCTTGTGCCAAGTATCCACAACTTTTTTTTTAGGAAAAAAGAGAACAAAACAGCACAAACACTATAGTGTAGACAACAGGAAGCTCAGCTATGACTTGCAATGCTTTTCTCTGCATTCCACTCAGCTTATTAATAATGCACACAGAAGCATTAGGCAGACAGGAAAAAAAAAAACAGAAAGTACATTGAGATATTATATTTAATCTGCTCATTGAGGTGCATAGCACTGGCCTCAAAATTGCTAGCGCATTGCACAAAGCAACACTGTGTAATAGCTCAAAAAAGCAAAGCCATCAAATGTGTTCATCAGCTTTCACCTCTCATACCTTGTTTGAATTCATTTTCTGTTTCCTACCCATCTCCCTCCCCCAGTTGCAACGATAAAGTAAAACCAATTATACATTACCGGGCTATGACCTTGAAAGATATATTTACGAAGGACCTGCTAACTATATACAGATACATCCAGTATATAGCAGCAGCACAAGTATGCATATAGGAGTGCTTTGTGAAAACGTTGTCAGTTCATAGTTTTTGTAAAACCATGTGCTTTATTTTATATTGCACTTTGTTAATGACAAGGCTGAAAGAAATGTACACGATGCAGTAGGCCCGCACACAATAACCAATCATCTTTCATTGGTCTTACCCTTGAATCCCGAAGAAAGGCAAAAGCTGATTGGCTCGTATAGGCCTACTACACTTTGCACGTGTGCATTACTCTTTATACTGTCTAATTAAACAAGACTGAAGTAGCGGATGTTTAACAAGTGAAGTGGATTGCATTGTAATCTTGTAAAAAAAAATCTATCTTGCAAAGCAGGCTAGCGGTACATCATTGCTCACAAAAATATGATACATTTGCTTTTGTACAATGGCAATCAATAACACTTAACACATATGGTTCGTATTTTTTGTTAAGCACAACAGGCATTTTTTAGTAGTCAAACTGAAACAACAGGAAAACTATTTATAAACCAAGCAATGATGTTTGCATGAGAAAACAAAAGCAATTTGTCAATTTTGTTGCCAGCTTTTAAATGGAATTGAGACAACAACAAGCATCCAAGAAGGATAGATGCTGCCCTTGAAATTCAGGCCTTGACAAAATGGGACCAAACAGAATACCAAAATGGCTTATTAGCTTGTCTCTTGGCATCGTGACTGTAGGAATGACAAGTCAAGAGCATTTTCCCCTTCTAAAAAAGGTCAGATGTTATTAGGATCACTTACTACCAACCTTTATTTTGCTAAACTCGGTGGTTTGCACCTCATCATCACTCTCTGTACAGCCTGTTGAATGCTACAAACGTTATTGCGCACAAATGAAATGTAAGCCATAGTAACACAAGAGTGATGTCAACACTGAACAGTACGTAGGCCTGGGACATTTACAAGCACGATTCGGGAGTTGTTAACCTAATCAGATGGTGAGAGATTACAAGTAGAAGATGCAGCCTTTTTTTTTTATGAATGTTCATCCATCTCCAGCACTTCCAAAGATTAAAACTTCCCACATCATTTTTACTGCAATATTAATCAGCAGCTACACGTAAAGTCTGTTACAAAATTAATGACCCCCCTGGTGGCTTTAAAGGCTAGAGATAGGGAGCAGTTTACTGAATTACAGGAAGCCAGGAAAAAGGTACCATTTATCTTGATGGCTGGAGACAAAAAATAGGGCCCTGTGCTGTGGTGTTTTTTTTTTTTTTTTGTTCACGTTATAATAACGCTGTTGACGATGATGCACATTTTTGCACTGGTATCTAGCTTGTACTAAGGCTTTTCATAGTAGATTTTTTTCAGTGGTATGCAAATTATTTTATATAACTTATGTTGAATTACACAATATCAATTCAATAGTTCAAATACTTACATAATTAAGCAGTGGTTATACACAAAGTAGAAAAAAAGGTAGAATGGTTTATCTAATATATTAGTCAGTTCATATGTTTATTACAAAGATAATCATGAATAACTGAACGGCAAGGGTGTGAAAGTTGCAAGAATCCTTCACACCTAATCAGGTTTAATCTAGCATCAAGTCAAGGCAGTTGGCCTAATTTTAGATGAACTCAGGTTGGTTGATATGTGGTACTCTATGCATTGTGCTGGGAGGTATGCTGCTACTGCTTTCATCCTTTTCTAAATGCAAACTGCCTGGCTGGGTGGCTTATCCAATGACCTTAACTCTTTCAGTGACCTAAAACAGTATGCAGATCACTCGCTCTGACCTGACACTGGGGTTGATTTACTTAAACTGAAGAATGCAAAACCTGGTGCAGTCCTGCACCGAAACCAATCACTTCCAGGTTTTTTAGCTCCTCGAGTTTAGCAATCTGAAGTTGGAAGATGATTGGCTGCCACGCACAGCTGCACCAGATTTCAGCCTCTCTAGTTTTAGTAAACCAACCCCTCTGACTTGCTGCATGCTGGTTTTGGGTCAGTGATTTAAAAAGCATTGAAGCCAAAGACAGCCAAGCAACTATCATTTTCAGAATAAGGTCAACAACAACCACCTGCATTTTAAATGCACACAATAATGTGGTTTTCACTTTTCTATACAACAGTTAACCATAAATGTCTACAGCCTTTAGCAAAGAAATCTTCTGAGACATTTACAATTGAAGCATTAGCTGAAGCTATACTTACCTTTTTTTATAGTGACTGCAGTACTAGATTCTGAAACTCCTAAAGTGTTTATTGTAGAAGGCTGATACATTTTTTCCACTGAAGTAACTTTTGGTGAATTATTATCAGTAGTTATTGACTGAAAAGTAGGCTCTGTAGGCACGAGGGATGATCCAACTTCCACTGAAACCTGGATATTAGTTTTAGTAGTAGGAATAAGGAAAGGCAGCGTATATACAGAAGGTAGCAATGTATTTGGTGCAGAGTTAGCATATATGATAGGATCTCCGTCTATCCTCACGGGATCCAAATGTGTCGGGGAGTCATATTCGAATATTTTGTCTACAAACACCCACTTAAGGCCAGCGATACAAAGACAGAGACTTATCAGACACGCCAGTATGGGAAGGATACAGATCTTTTCTGAGTTAAGGCAGATTCTCAGCCTGTCTGCCTCCAGGCACACACAGCAGGTAATAGCAAGGCCTGCTATCCCTTGGGTAGTTCCATCCTCAGCTTGAGTCTCTGGCACGCTTCCTTCATCTTGAAGTTCAGCGGAGGGGGGGTGTGAGCTCTGCTCAAAGCACTGATTCTGAAAACCTTCTGCAGTATCCCCAGACATCTTAAAGGCATAAATCTCAATCACCTTGCCTCAGTGAAGTATAGATTTGCACATGGTCCATTACCAGAACAAGAGGGGCATAGAGTAAAAAAACTATGTAGCATGTTATATTGTAAATCAATAGAGTCTAAGTAGAAGAAGATCATTACCAGGAAAGCAAAGGAAATAGAATTCTTTAGTCAAAGAAGGTGGTGGATATTGAAACATTTCATGCTCTTCTTTGCCATGATAGTGCCCGGCGTGTATGCTTCTCGATCCCTGACTTGTTAGTTAGTTAGGTAAGCCAATAGCCAAGTGTGAATTGCTGTGTTCTCACCTGGAGCATAGGATGGTGGTGCCTGCTTGGTAGAATACAGCTGTCATGAGGCAGCAACCACAAGAAAAGCAGTAGGACCGGCAAGAGGAGAAGCAGCAGCAGCAGATGAGGCAGCAGTGACAGCAGCAATATCATCCTGTTGTGTTAAAGCTACGAGTGAAAGAGGCTGAATCATTACAGAGCAGCAGGTGCTTGTTCTGGGAGCATCACGGCACACAGTATTATCACAGGCTGTGACTTGACAGGAAGGACAGTGAGAGCTGGTTGGTTACTCCCTTCTCTTCTTTTGCTTAGTCGTCTTCAGCATCCTTGTTCTGGCTTTCCCTTTTGTAAAACAAGACGTTCTCTTTTTTTTTTCTTTTTTTTTTCTTTCCCTATCCACTTTACCAGTCACGTACCTTATCACTTAGATTCTCCTTTCTCTTCTCGTCTCCCCCACCCACTGCAGGGCTGGTCTGAATAAAATCTGTGCATCCAGCAACACAGTACTAACAGTGACTTCCTACTTTATCCAATTAGAAGGAATGAAGGCCATCAAATCAAAGAGGAGACAGCAGGCAGCATTTATGATCTCTCTTTCACTCTCCTTCGGCTTCTTTTTTTTTTTTTTTTCACCCTTCTTCTACTGTTTGGTTAGGGAAAGGCGCAGCAATCGATTATAGCAATCTTGCCAGGCTACAATGGGGAGGAGATGGGAGATGGTAGCCGTAGAGGCAGGACCCAAAGCTTAGCAGGTCTGATATTCGAATCCTCCCTAGAGAGGCACTTTTTTTTCTAACTGCTGTTTCCTCCAGCCTGCTACTCCTGTAAGTTTATCTCTCGGTGAAACAGAAATGTGGGAGACTGAAATAGTGCAATCCATTTTCTGACATTAGCTTTTTTTTTTTTAAAAGCACCCATGATGTACGATATAATTCATTAAATGAATTAGTCGCAATATGTGCTTGCATTTAATTTAATTGCCAAATCACACACAGAAAGCTAAGTAAACTTAGTCTCATTAAACCAGAAGGGATTAAACAAATTCTGTTAAACTTAATTACAGAGGACAAAAAGGTGTGAATATTTAAATACACGTTACTGTAGGTCTGCAGATGATAATGATATCTAGGTTAAAGCTGTCACCATTCAAACATCTAAGGCAGCAGACAGGAGATTCTTTTTGTTTGAATTCTGCAGGCTAATAGGTGTGGCACTGATATTGCCAAATCATGTTGCAATGCTGGAATATTTAGGTAGACTTCTTTTTCAAGGAACTCAGACTTATATCTATGATACCAGATAAGCCACTACAGCTCTGCAATATATATATATATATATATATATATATATATATATATATATATATATATATATATATATATATATATATTTAAATGAATAAAGACTATTAATAATATGGTAATAAAATGTGCAAGGAAAGCTGGAGTTGTTGCATTGCAGCAATTACTTTTCAGCCCACGCTGGTGCAGGCATTTTAATGATTGGGCCCCTGAACAAGTCCATGCTCCCTGGCACGTAGGCCTCATAAAACCTAAAGAGGCACTGTCACCTTGCCAAGGGACACCTCTGACCTTACCAGTGATCCCTCATCACTCGCTTCTCCTATACAATTCTCCCAATACAGTCACAAAACCTGGACTTCTGTGTATGACCCGCTCTCATGTGACAGTCCTCGAGTTTAGCAGCCAATCAGTTAGGCCAAAGCTTTGTTACATTAATAGGGGGTTATGGTCACAGACACTGCCCATTCTAATAGAGGCTTAATAGGAGAAAGGATGAGTGAGGGATAGTGGGTGAGTATATAGGTATCAGGAAGGGCCTTTCCGGAGACAATCTCACTTTCTCTTAAAGCGATAGTAACCCCCCCCCTTTGTGATTTATACCTACAGGTAGGCCTATAATAATGCTTACCTATAGGTATAATGAATACCTCCTAAACATGCACCATTTGGGAGATATTCACCCTGGATGCAGCCGCTGACGTCACCAGCGCTTGCGCTCTGAAGGTTTTGGCATACCGTGCTGGACCTTCAGAGCTCCAAAGTGCTTTTGCACGCACAGCTAGCAAGCGCTAGCGCACAGGAGTGATGTCATCATGGTTCCAGACACTCAAAAACCCCGGGGGGGGGCGGTGAACCCGAAAGAAAGACAGAGAGAAAATGTCAGCCCTCTCAGCGGTGACAGCGCGCCACTAGAAGGTAAGTATTCCAAAATGCGCTATTATGTGATGCATACTAGCACATTATGCAATTGTCTTACAGGTGTTTTTTTTTTTTCAATTCTGCAGCAGTTTACTACTGCTTTAAAAGAAAACCTGTCATAAGACAAATGCAGTACCTTTGTTTTGAAAATGGTAGTTGCCTGGCTGCTCCTGTCCCTTGCTCCACTTGACCACATCACTTACTCTATACTTGTTGGGGATCAGTGATTTAGAGGGGTAGATAACCTAAACAAATAGATTGTTCATTTAGGAAAATTAAGGTTCACCTAATAAATAAGATGAAGCTGTGTCTACTTTAATCATCCAATCAGGTGCAAGCAAAAATCCCTGACATTGAGTATTCAAAGTGAAATCAACTTTCATTATTTACTAAGGTAAGTGGAACCAGACATGATAAGTCAACAGCCTTCTGTAATATGCAGTAGCATCCTTAGCAATAGCAGCCTACATACTTTTTTTATGCTAGAACTCTTTTCAGAACTTTAATTTGACAAAGAATATCAGATGCAATGTCTTGCATTCAAGACTTGTGCACATGCTGGTATTCCAACTGTGCAATTCAAATAAAATATACCAACAAAATATACCATCAAAATGCTGATGCAATAAATGCTGCTGATTTGCACTAGCTTCTATTCGGGCACTGAGAACTGTCCCTGACCATACATGGGTCATTTTTTTCCTTCAACCGGTGGGACACAATAGGGCAGCGGTGAGGATTCTCTCATCCACACAATCAAGGTGGATGGGGGAATCCTCCCTGCTGCACTATTGTGTTCTGACAGTGGGGAGACTCCCCTGCTGTCAATATACACAAATCAGTACTTCAGCCATTGGCTGCAGATGCTGATCGGACAGCCTTTATTTGACAGGGTGGTTGAACAGAAGTCAATTGGTGGATCGACTTCTGTTCAACTACAGGGGTCACAAATGGATCAAAATGTGGACAGTCCCCGATGAACCAGACAAATTTCATTTTAATCCATCTATAGCCACCTTGCAATTATAAATTGGCCAAAGCACAAGTTCACTTTTAGACCTCAATTTATTAAAGCATACTGTACTTCTTATTAAAAAAAGGAAGAATAGTCACATAGTGCCTGCACCAACCTCCACATAAATAATACAGCCTCTTCTGCAACCACCTAGACATAGCAAACAGTTGACCCTTGCAGTGTATTTTTTGTTTTGAACATGGAGTTCTATTTTAAGTCAAGAAGCAATATGTGAAACCACTTTTTATTGCTCTGAGTATAATAAACTACTAAATTCTAAAGCTTATGGTTTCCCTACGCACTATGTACTATGTCAGGAATGTAACTAATGTGTACAAACACATGCACTTGCTCCGAAATGTCTGAAACTCCCATGACATCACTGGCATTTAGACTACCTAAGTCAATGGTTTAATGTTTGCCAGGGAAAAATTACCTCTGCTATTTCCTAATACACCTACAGCTTAAATGGCAAAGAAGAAAGTACCAAACTTTCACAAAACTGTTATCCTCTTATGTAAACCAGTCAATCCAAACAAATATTACGCTAGAAACAGTGGCTTGCAGGAGACATAAAGTAACTGCAGGTTTAGGTTTTATGTACATGTAGCCATCATATCATTAGAAGATCGGTTGTTTTCTTTTGTGCTGCATAAAGCCTGACTACAAAAGTGAAAAATACATATGCATAAATTAAAGCAAACCTGTGGGTAAAATAAAAATAACAAAGCAGCAGCAGTAGGCAGTTTCTTTACATTCGCAGAGTGGCAGAGTGGCAGTTTCTTTACATTCGCAGAGTGGAGATGGGGCACTCCTCCTCATTACTGTCACAGAACACAGTGCCTGGTGACTAAACAACCTATCAAGAGGCCTGAGTATTGTCAAATGGGGGGAGGCTTAAAGCGTTTGTTACACAAACACTTTGTATTCCTGATATGTGCCAGCTGTACCATGTACTTGTATGAGAAAGTGTCCTGTTCTCTTTGTATTGCTTCCTTTGTGTGAAATCCCTGGTGATCCTGAGCCAGTCCCTCTGCCTTCCTAGTAAAAACTGACCACACTAAGCAGGAGAGCACAACATGTTCAGTTCTCTAGCTGTACTGGGAACTTGGGATCAGACTTGTCCTGACACGCCCCCACTGCAAAGCAATTCACTACGAAGCTTAGTGTGCTGCTGCTTCTCCTATGCAACTGAGAACAGAGGGAATGTGATCCATTATAAAAAAGGGGGGAAAAATGTATGTATAATGTTTTTTTTATATCTATACAAAAATGTTTCGCCTTTCATTTCTATTTTTAACAGAATGGTTTGTATTATACAAGGTGATTGTTTACAATCACTGTAAGAGAACTGTGACTTTGAGAAAGTCATTATTTGCATAGCTAGTTTTAGAGGCTCCTTGAAGTGTTTGGGCAAGGTTCTACAGCAAGAAACTTATGCTGTCACCTACACGATCCTGCTGTTTATTGTGTAATTTGTTCATATGTTAATTTTAGACAGATGCATATATTCTTTCAGTCTTATGGCAATAGGGGAAAAGATGCCAAACTGCCTTGGTTAGCCAAGACATTCCCCTTTTTTGTGCTCAGTATCTAATCTCCAAGCCCTTAGCCCCCAGCCGATTTAAAGGTAACACTCTGAGGAAAAGTTTACCAAAACGGAGGTGAGTGAAATTTGTCAAAAAAGGGTCTCCATTTAATGTATTCTGAACACAAGTGTAGGCTACCTATATGTGGAACCAGCGGTATTAAAAATGCTTATGATGTAATTTACATCTTTCTAGATGCTGAGTGTTACATTCCACAGACCAGCTGCACAGTGTTCACATCTAGCATAGGGACTGTAAAGGAAAGCCACCCGTTAACACAGTCTGACTTACAAATTAATACACCCACATAAATTTCACATCCTTTTCACATGGGACTGAAATAGACACTGGTGTTATTACCACCTGTAGGTAGAAAATCTGCACAAAACAAGTGGAATTCAAAAGAAAAACCTGACATTAGACCATGAATATCAAAAGATTTGGATCCATTTTAACATTTTAACACGACTGCCCACCCACGATGCTAAAGAAAAATGAAGGAATGTGTTGGAATGAAGGAAAGCAATTACAATCTGAATTACATAGTTACATTTAAAGCATGTTTTGGAATAAAAGCCATTCTTAAAGTGTATCTGTGGTCAAAAATAAGAATCAAGTATGTAATGAGAAATTTAGTTCCCGTGTGTTATAGTTGCATAGTCGTTCAAAATACAATGCTCTCCAAGTTGCAAAACAACATTCCCATTGTAACAACTTCCTTCATTGCCTTGGCACAAAATAGTCATTCCCTGTGAATGGGCACAGCTATGTCTCCCACTGAGGAGTGCTTTGCAAAGGAACGAAAAACTGAACATGAGAATGTTGTATGAGTCAAGACGTTGAGGTGCAATGTTATTTATAAACCCAAATTTGATAGCCCAAATTTGAAGAAGCACAGCAAAAATAAATCACACCTCCTTCTTTAACATCATCAGTAGTGGCCACAATGCAAACTGTAAAATGTAGCATTCACAACACATATGGCCTTCTCATGAAGCGACCAGCAAGGCATCGCAAATAACAGAGGAAAAAGAATGCAAAAGTGGTTTATAGGCAATAATTCTGCATTAAGAGTCATTTGTCAAAAAAAGGTATTTATGATATATTTATGATATAATCATACAGTGATTTGATAGGTACCATTGCCCTGATTTCCCTTCAGCAAAACTTATATTTTGACATTAGATCTCCTTAATGCAGTGCACAGCTGAATGTAGACCAACACCAGTAAAACTCTTACTAGCTTATTTAAAGGGGTTGTGAAGGTTTGTTTTTTATTTTCTAAATAGGTTCCTTAAGGCCCCTTTCACATTGCGGCGGGAGCTGCGCTGGCGGTATAGCGCCGCTAAAAATAGCGGTGCTATACCGTCGGATTTCCCGCAAGTTGCGGCCGCTAGCGGTGCGGTATTAACCCCTGCTAGCGGCCATGAAAGGGTTAATACAGGGTCTATACAGGCGCATTGCGGGCGGTATTGCCGTGGTTTCCCAATGTTTTCAATGGGAAGGAGCGGTATACATGCCGCTCCTCTTACCGCTCCAAAGATGCTGCTGACAGGAGATTTTTTTATCTCCCGCCAGCACATCGCCTCAGTGTGAAAGCCCTCGGGCTTTCACATTGTGGATGCAGTGAAGGAGTTTTTCAGGCAGTATAGCAGCGCTATTTTTAGCGATGTACCGCCTAAAAAAACTCCTCAATGTGAAAGGGGCCTTAAGCTAGTGCATTGTTGGTTCACTTACCTTTTCCTTCAATCTCCCTTCTAAATGTTTTTTTTCTTTGTCTGAAATTCTCACTTCCTGTTTCTCCTCAGTAAACTTGCCACCATCATCAGAGCGGTGGTTAGTCAGCCAGAACAGCTTACTGAATGGCTTACTGAGGAGGAACAGAAAGTGAAAAATTCAGACAAAGAAAACAAAGAAAATAAACATTTAGAAGGGAAATTTAAGGAAAAGGTAAGTAAACCAACAATGCACTAGCTTAAATTAACCTTTACAACCCATTTAATAACAAATTCCAGAGCAACTGCATTCATCCCCATCAACCATTCCAAATCATATTGCATTACTGGTCCAAATTTTCCACCCTAATAATACTGATGCCAAAGTTATTTTTATTCAAAAAACTCAATAATAAATTCAATAGCTCAAAACCAATAGGAATTCAGTCTCACTACTACAAATTGAAATTGGTTTGTAGGGTTTCTAGGTACTCCTCTATGTGTGTCACCATTGCTCCCTAAACTGCCATACTGAAAAAGTCTATATGGATATTATATTAGCATATTTCTTTACAGTAGGATATCTAAAATATTAAAGGGTGATGGCGATGTTATTTTATCAATTGGGTTGAGAACTGACTTGTAAACTGAAGTTGCCAATAAAGAATAAGAAAACATGTTCAGTATTTCTAAAAAGTAGATATATATTTGCTTTCATGGACTGTATTTATTGGGGGGGCTATGTAAAAATGTTTTTCCTGAAACGTCCCTCTTAAAGTTAGGGTGCGTGTTATACGCCTGTGCGTGTTATATGCCGATAAATATGGTAATACTAAAATATATGTCCAGGGCTCTCTGTAAAGTGTTCTAAGCAATTTTTACCTTGGCAATTTTGCTTTTGTTGGTTTCGACATTTTTTGAGGGTATCATTACTATCAGGTTTTGCTAGGATTGATGCAGCTAGAGAAAAAGTAGCTACAACTTTTTGCAACCAATACAAGGTACAGTGTGAAAACATTTTAAGGGTTCATCTTAATGTTAGGCATTTGGTGGCGGTTTGTTCAGTCTCTTACAATATGCCTAAAGCATTTTTTTTCAGCTTCTAGGGGTGTGTTTAGAATGCACTTAAAAAGCCATCAGAATGCCATAAGAAAGTATCCCAAATGCTGGAATGTGCACAATCAATTATGAGTGGCCATCGGCAATGGAACACTGGCCTATTATCAACCACTTGAATGTGCATAGTCCCAGTTGCTTGCAATTCAGACTAGTGCAATAAGTGGTTGGCAGCCTGGCAAGCCTGCTTGAAAAATAGTGCAGAATTGGTAAAAATTTGAAAAGTACATTACGGTTTCAGAAGTAAAGCCTATCATATTTGCAGTCTCAGCTGATGTACGCTTTCTTGGGCAGAATTTTGTCAGACCTGGCACCAAAGATGCCTTCATAGCTTCAATAAATATATCCCTGCAGTATGCTGTATCTGTTGTTTGACAAAGCTAATGCCTCTTTTTATTTCCAAGGAACATTCACATTGGAAACTAAACATTTTCATGCAACTTGATAAAAAACAATGATTTGAGTCTCACTTAATAGACAATAAAAGTACATTCAAGTATATTGAGGTACTTCTCCGCCAGTATGCAGTGTTTGTTTGTTTTTTAACAAGAAACTGACAGGATGTCATTAATTACAAATAGTTTTTATGTACTATAGGATTCCTAGTGCATGTTACTGTTATAAATCACTGTTACTGATATTGATAACAGTAGTTAATCATGGATGCGGCAGAATATAAATTGACAGGGGTTTTAAAATGAAAAAAAAAAAAGTTTTGGCTTTACATAACACTTTGGAAAACCAAACTAGGTAGGCTGGTAAGAAAATACCACCTGTGCATAATGCCTGTAATGTGGTTGATTTGGTTGAGTGAAGCAAGACAGCCAGCATGACAGTCAGGCAAATAGCATTTGCACAACAAGAAGTCACCAATTTGTGTACCTCTTTGGAAAGATCTACTTTCAGCGTGCTTAATGTAAGATGATTCGGCAATCACTAAAAACCGTTATATTCCCTGACGAGATTCTTGCAAGAATCTCTTGCCACCCGAGTGTACACACTGACCTTTCAAAAAAGGAAAGAACGTGGTGACGTCATTGCGTACGACGAGCATGCTCTCATCACATTCGATGCCGTCGCCGCCATCTTGCTTCACCCTACCTATGCCGTGGAAGCTACTTCGACGCATGCACAGGTTTCCACGGCGACAGGTAAGTATACACACTCTCAGGTATCTCGTCGGGAAACAGGCCGACAAGAATGTCGATGGGAAAAAAGAGAGCAGGTTCTCTTTTTTTCTAATAGAGATTCTAGCCAGATTTCCTGGCGACAAACCTGAATGCCTCATACACACGAACGCTAATCTCGGCAAGTAGTTTTCTTGCTGGTTTTTACCCGAGAAAACCGGTCGTGTGTACGAGACTGTAACAGCTACCCAAGTAGGGAGAGGGTATCAGCCGTTGGAGACGTCCTTTTCCCTGGCAAGTTGCTATGCAAGTAAGTCCAGTATAAGCCCATCCATGAGATCCAGAGGGAGAGTCAGGTCCAGTTGTAAGAGGCACAGAATAAATCCCATCGCATTCCCTTCCATAAACGAGACAGGCTACGTTTGAAGGGTCAAGTAGACTCAGCTTTAATGGTACATTTCTTAGTTTATATCTTAGTTACAAACTGGTGAGTGCTCAAGGAACAATGAAAGTCTCCACCCCCTCCCTCCACAGGGGGGCCCCAAGTTAGACACACTGGCACCAGGCCAAAATAAACCACATTTCTTTCTCAATAGACTTCAATCACAGATAATCCCATCCGTAGATAAGCATTTCGGCACCGCAAAGCCTGACAAGTTCTTCTGAACACAAATGGCATGCTAATTCAATACACAGACAGGAGACTGTTAATTTGTAATATAATACACAAAAGAAAGAAGAGACATTTAGAATTCAGCAGTGAAAGAGTCACTCTACAATAAACCTTCTAAATTCAGAACTAACAAACTCAAAACAGCCCTCCAGATATCTCAGGATATAATGTGGATAATCCATATCTCAGGTAGTCCCAGATATCATTCATCCTATTGTAACACGTCCTTCGGTTCTTTGTATGTCCCACTGCATGATTATTATAGATGTACAGGCAGAATACATAGTTCCGTTACAGAGACTTTAACCAGAAAGTACATAAGAGGTAACTTTAGATAAAGAATGAACATTATAATAATATATAATGTTCCAATACACAGCAATACATTTATAGCCAAGGGCCTGCATTGTAATATAATACACTGATATTGCAGGTTTTTCAGGAAATTGCACAGTAACCACACACCAGGCCCAAGAGTTGCATAATACCATATCACAGCATATACTACATGCAACTATAAATCAGAAAACAGTAATGTATTAATATTCCAACTGCAATTATAAAATGTGTTGACCTCAGCAAAATAAGAACGATAGATTTCATCCAATTTACTAGTCAAGGCGATGAAAGCATAACGTGCATAGATAAAAAAAAGTGTCTGTAGGGAAAAAAAATCAATTTAATTTATGAAGAATTAAGTTCTCCTTGGAACTAATAAGTGGCTAGGGCCCAAAAAAACAAACATACTTTTATAAAGGATAAAAATCACTTGCTGAATGCAGATGGTACATTTAACCACTACTGTATGTAGAATCAGGGCTGCCATAAAAATAAATAATGGTAACCATGTCTCAGGTGGTGCCCACCGCTACCTTCTCATGTAAGGCTCAACCACAGTGCTACTTTCCCATGTAAGACTTGCCATCAGTGATACCTTTTCATGTCTAGTTTACCCATGCGACTTCCACATAATGTAAATCTGACCTCAGATAGAAAGACAAGTTTCCCCATCTCTTCCTGTACATTGTTTAAAGTTAGGCTTTGGCCTCCCATTAAAGAAAATGTACCTCTGCACTTAATTATAAATACATCTAGCAAAGTTACACAAATACCTGTTTATCCTACCAGTGAAGTCCACCTAATGCAGTTTCCTTGGGTGGTGTGGCAATGATGCTGCACTGCTCCTAAATTCAGAGCTGCCACTGTCATGTAGACTGAGATGTGAGATGTGGCCATCAGCATTTTCACTGCTGATTCACAAGCATGTAGCTTGTTAATCAGCTCCTGGCCACATACGATACTGCCCACTGCTTTCTGGATTGACAGCACTGCATCTATTGGTGCAGCCCTCCCATTGTGAGCTGCAGTGCCTGGGAGGGGGGACAGTTGAGATACAAATGAAGAAGGATTTGGCTCAGGCAAGAGAAGTAACGTTTTTTTTTTTACTTTGTGAGGCTTGTGTATGACATAGTAAATGTATTTGGGACTTAAATATACAGGGACTTATACAGATGCCTTTAGATGTACTTCTATAGTAACTGGTCATGGTGGTTCCCATGCATAATGTAGAAGGAAAGTGAACTCATATTCCTATGTGTACTTGTGGTGGGTGAGCCATGGGGGCTCTCACGCACTGCTGGGAATAGAATATCGATAGAGTGGGGAAAAAAAGCCCCTCGGGTGAAAACTTGCCTTGAATGCTAAACACTATTATGTGACAACAGTAAACTATTTTATCTGATTATACTTATTGGTTGAATGAAATGCACGGAAAAGTACAAACAATTAATAATCTCAAATTTTCATCAAAATTGTCTTCTGTGTTCGTAATGTTAAAACTTTTCAAGACAACACAATACATATATCAACACACATCATATCACATATTAGTGAAGTAGTGTGGGGTGAGTGTGGCTCATTAGTTACACTGACTTCTGTGTCCCCGATCTTGCAATTTGTCAGACTGAAATGTTTAGTAATTGAAAGCTTGCCACTAGACGTGTGCACACTAAAATATTTTGTTTCAGAATTTTGTTTTCGTCCGAAAAATAAATTTATGTAGTTACTCCCGAAATTCGTTTTTATTTATTTTGTTTTGTTAAAAAATGCATTTGTCCGAAAACCGAATTAATTAAGGTTGAATCTGTCATTGAAGGCTTATGGTGTCTGTCGAATGTCCTAAGAAGATTTGACGGAGCAGCTAAACTGTACGACGCCGCAATTGTACATTTCTGGTCGAATGTTCCGCCTACAAGCTATTGAAGAATTCTAATGTTGTATGACACTAATAATAATTATATTTATAAATTATTACTACTAGTCAACCAACATTCAAATTCTTTTATAGCCTATGGGCCGAGCATTTGACCGGAAATGTACAATTGCGGCGTCGTACAGTTTAACTGCTCCATCAAATCTTCTTAGGACATTCGACAGACATAAGCCTTAAATGACAGATTCGACATTTGTATGTTTTTTGCTGCTTCGTCGAATATTTGCTGTTCATGTCGAATGGTCTACCCCAACACTGTCTCTATAATGTCTAATCTTTCCTCTCTATGTAGAATAATCTTGGACTAATAGAGTTAAGGTTAGGCACATTCGATCACAGGTTCGATAGACACAGATTGCTATTGTCAGCGTCATGTCGAATCTCCTATCTATATTGAACTGTTTTAGCCACGAAAAAGAATATAAAGCATTTTTTTATGTCGGGTCTTTCGGATTTCGGATTCTGCATGTTCGTTTTTGTTTGTTAAAACGATAACCAAAATACCAGAAATTCAGACAAAAACGTATGCACATATCTACTTGCCACTGACATTTGTGTAACTGACACTTAAAGGGGTTGATTTAATACAGGCATATAGACTGTGCACTTTGCAAAAAGTGAAGTTGCACTCTGCAAATGCAGGTGCTCCACAGCTAAGTAAATGAGCAGAAGCTCTGCTGACTTCCATCATCCAATCATGTGCAAGCAAAAATGCTGTTTTTTTTTCCTTGCACATGATTGGGTATTTTTTTGCAAAGCAAAGCTTTACTTCATTTACTATGTCCTGGAGCAACTGCACTTGCAGAGTACAACTGCACTTTGCAAAGTGCACAGTCTATTTGCGTTTAGTGAATCAAAATATGTTTTTTCCTGTACTCTGCTAAAAAAGTGTTTTAATTATTTCTGTGTTTATTTTGGAGGTTTACCCCCACTTTATGTGTGGAGAAACAGTTTATCTCTGTAACAAAGCATTTCATTTGCATCAGGGGTTCTAGACCTTTTTCAAAAAATAAAAAAAAAAGCTTTGGATGGACATAGACTTTATTTATGGGAGATTTAGGGAGGCAAAGAGAGATAGGGATCTTAACCCACTGCTGTTGGCTTCCTGGTCTCTGTCCAGATGAAATCCTGTCCTGGACAGCTATGACATGATACATCATTTGGGGATATATAGGGGCAGGGTGTACAAATAGATAGATATCTCTTCATTAATGATGGGTAGGAGATATCTGCTTATAACTATGTGAGATGTGTAAGTACAGATGTGCATGTGCAAATTAACTTAAAACCTTCATGTGTGATAAAAAAGAAAGTGCAACAGCCTGAGGCATTTGGTAAGCCCCTCTAGTTCTTTAGAAACGACCAATTATCACAATCAATGGGATTGGATTGTTAATGTGCAGTGCAAGGTGAAAAGATACAAAGGCTGTCCATTATTTCAAAGGGTCAAATGTCATTCATACAAAAAATAACTAATTTCTAGGTCTAGATGATATACCAGGAATTTCATTTTTTTATATTCCTTATTCTAATTTATCTTTTTTTTATATATCAAATGTAACATTGCTGAGTATATTTAGTCTCATGTACGAAAAAATCTTATTTATCTTTTTCCCCAAAAATATTTTTTTCTACATGTGACTCTGCAATATTACATTTGATAAAAAAAAAAGCAATAGATTAATCAGATTAACACATGAAAAAGAAAAGGAATTTGTATTTTTAGTCTGTTATTACTCCAAATACCAGAAATAAATGTTACTAGATATTTCTTATAGCACGATACATACTGATCGTTTCTATAGCCTTCAATAAAAAAAAATTCTAATCAGCCTGCAAGCTCATGTAGTTACAGGAAGTGGGATGCATAATTTAAATAGCTGCAGAGGCTATCTTACTTACTACTGCAGTGGCGAGATCCAGCTATTGGCAGTAGGAATCTTGCCAGTGCATTAGGAGATGGAATAGAGATGGAATAGTGCAGAATTATGCCAAAAAATAGGACAGTAATAACAGTTATTAAAAAAAAACTCTCACCTGCAGTATATGCCAGCACAATGCAGTTAACTCAGGAAATGTGCAAGTCATTGTTAAGTATAAATCATTCTTAAAGCTGATAATTAATATGGGCAGTAAAATGTGTCATTTTTATGTGTGGGCAAGGGGCATATGAGAATGCAAAAATATGTACTGTATATTATAAAGATACTGCTACAGTTCCCATGGCTGGTAAGGTGAAGGCTCTCACATACTCTACACCCATACTACTGAATCAAAGGCTGATGATCAATTAGCACAGCATGTGTCAGGTCCTTAGATTTAAATGAGAAGCAATGATGCTGTGGGGCGTTGCATGACAATGCCGACATCCTTACTCTGGATTACATTCCTAAATGCACAACATATAACTGTATACTAGCATTAAGGCTTCATTTCCACTGGCGTTTTTACAGCCACTTTTCTGTGCGTTTTTTACAGCTTAAAAACGCCTGTCCATGTTTATTTTAGAAAGCGTTTTTGCGCGTTTTTGAGCGTTTTTTAATGTCTGGCGTTTTTACAGCTCTATTGCTGGAGCTTCAGAACGCACTGGTCCCGCGTTTTTTTTGCAGCTTAAAAACGTCTCAGCCATCTACAGCTCAAAAACGTCATGGTGGGCATGAGGCCATAGACTAACATGGAACAGGCGTTTTTAAGCTGCAAAAAACGCCCAGAAAAGTGGCTGTAAAAACGCCAGTGGAAATGAGCCCTAATAGGTAATAACATCAGGGTTAGTTGATCCAGGGAATAGCCAATAGACTCCTGGGGGATCAGGAAGGACCCCCCCCCCAACTACAGCAAATTGGATAATGATTTATTCGATTTTATTATTTTTTTGTTTCCTCTGAATCAACTGTGGGTAGAGGCCTGTGTATATCAAAGTTTTCTTTTTTTCCTACTGGTTGAACTACATGGTGTCTTTTTTAACCTGACTAATTTAACTATGTACTCTGGATAACAATATTCTTTACAAAGGTATTCAAAGGACAAAAGGTGCTACTCTGTCAAATCAACTCAATGGCTATGTGGCTACTTCTTGGGCACATATCACCTATAATAAGTGATTTGAAGTGTTACTAAGTAAAATCAGTCTGTATATGCAGTGAAGCATGCTTGTTATACTCATTGTGGAACCTAAGGGTTAATCCTCTGCATTGTGTACACACAATCGGAAAATCCGACAAGAAATCCATGGATTTTTTTTCGACGCAAATCCGGCTCAAACTTGTGTTGCATACACACGGTCACACCAAATTCCACCTGTCAAGAACGTGGAGACGTACAACACTACGACGAGCCGAGAAAAATGAAGTTCAATGCTTCCAAGCATGTGTCAACTTAATTCCGAGCATGCGTGGATTTTTCTCCGTCGGAATTGCATACAGACGATCGGAATTTCTGTCAAGAACTTTTCCCGTCTGAACTTTTGAGAACCATCTCTCAATTTTTTCTTGGCGGAAATTCCGACAGAAAAAAATCAGATGAAGCCTACACACGGTCGGAATTTCCAACCAAGAGCTCACATCGGACTTTTCCTGTCGAAATTTCCGATCATGTGTACGCAGCATAAAAAGGCCGTTTTATCCCGTATGCACAGATCCTCCCCTTCTTGAATCTTCCCCAAAACATGTCCGAATAATACAGGGCTAGTGGACTCTGCACATGCTCAGTTTGGTGTGTAATGCTAAAAAAAATCTTGGAAGAGTGCATGTGATTAGCACAGGGCCAATCAGCACTGTCCAGACAGAGAGTCAGGGGTCCTGCATCCTGCATAGGACAGCCAGTGCAGTATGAAAACTCCTCCTACACGCTTTAATCAGGAATAACCAGGATGTATTTCTGGACAGCTGCACTCTTGAACAATAGTTGCCTTTATTAAAATTGGGATAGCACTACAAGCCACAGCAAACAAAACTCGGGCACTGACGCGTTTCACACTATATCTAGTGTTTAGTCTTTAACCAGGCACTGATAGAAGTCACACGACTGATATAGACTCCTGATGAGAAAATATATTTAGCAGTTTATATTTACTAAACTCATTGCATTTCCATGTTCTATGTACTGTGGAAGACCAGATATAGTGAATATAGTGTCCTAGGTTTAATAACACTTTAAGCTTGAAGTGACTTGGTAATGTGCAGGTATTCATTCAAGCTTACTGAATACACAATGCAGATCAAACTTGTTTGCTTTTCAAAATTTTAATTGTAAGCATAAGTGCAGAATCTAGTTTTCTTTAGGTATTTTTACTTATAATTACCAATATATATATATATATATATATATATATATATATATATATATATATATATATATATATATATATATATATATATATATATATATGTATATATATATACATATACTAATAAATAGTATATTATAGTGCACTAAACTGGCTATAAAAATAAAATTCATCCTGTTCTGCATTTGTTCAGGCACATGGGCAGAAATGTGCAGGTTTCCAAATGATTAGTCGAGATACCGTAAGTAAAGCTGCATAATCATTTAACCTGCTGAATGCATGTCTTATAAGAAGCCCTGCTTTGCTTCATTCATTACCACAGCACACAGATTAGAGAGAACAGTGGCAGCAAATAGAGGCAGGGCTGCATACAGACGATAACACAGATGTGCTAATTATACTCCTGCATTAGAAAATTGAACCTGCCAAGTCCATGAAATGAATGAGGAAACATGTTTTACACTGACACTAAGTGGTCACGTTCATTGGCAAGTATCAGCTTGCTCCCCCCCCCCCCCGTTATCTAAGTAAAATGGGTATGCCGACAGGAAGAGCAGTAGCCACAAATCTGCAGGTGGCTCCATGTGCCCCAAGTGGCCATCAATAAAAGTCAACGTTTTGAGGACTATTGTTCAGCTGCTCCTTTGTAGAAATGTTTCAGCACCACTCTGATGAACAGCGCCCTGCTGACCTAGATATCTTGTTACTATTACTTGATAGAACTATTAATGGGGAGGGGATGGATTTTATTCTTCGAACATTGACTGCTGCACAATTGTGCCTGACCATGTATGAAAGTCTGATGAACTACAGCATATAAAGTACACTAAAAACAATGGGGTTGATTTACTAAAACTGGAGAACGAAAAAATTTGGTGCAGTTGTGCATGGTAGCCAATCAGCTTCTAATTTCTGCTTGTTCAATTAAGCTTTGCCAAAAAAAAAACTGGAAGCTGATTTGTTTTTATGCAGAGCTGCGCCGGATTTTGCTTTCTCCGGTTTTGGGAACTCAAACCCAATGTGTCACAATAAGCTATACCTATAGATAGCAGAATACAGTGAATGAAAAAGTATTCATATCCCCTGAAAGTTTCCACATTTGTCATGTTACAACCAAAAATGTTAATTTTTTTTGTTGGGGGGGGGGGATTTTATGTGATAGACCAACACAGAGTGGCACATACATGTAAAGTAGAAGGGAGAAAGGCAGTATAGGGGTGTTGTAAT
The DNA here is from genome assembly GCA_029574335.1 of Rana kukunoris. Taxonomy (NCBI): domain Eukaryota; kingdom Metazoa; phylum Chordata; class Amphibia; order Anura; family Ranidae; genus Rana; species Rana kukunoris. The sequence continues at coordinate 457,122,168 of CM056049.1, read as the reverse complement.
AGGTATATTATAACCATTGTATATTAATGTGATAAGGAAATACAATGAGACCATGTATGTAAAGCGTCTGTATGTCTATGTATATATGTTTTTTTTTTTGTTTCTCTGTAATGTGCATAAAAAAACCTAATACATTTTGTTAAAAAAAAAGTAGAAGGAAAATTGTAAATATGTGAAAAGTGTGGCGTACATTTGTATTCATTGTCCTGCTGGAAGGTGAACCTCCGCCCCAGTCTCAAGTCTATAGCAGACTCTAAAGCCACGTATACATGATCGGAATTTCCGATGGAATTTTCCTTCGTAATTCCGATGAAGTTGACTTCCATCAGTCTTGCATACACACTGTCAGACTAAATTCCGACCGTCCAAAACACGATGACGTAAAACACCACGAAGAGCCGAGAAAAATTAAGTTCCGAGAATGCGTCGACTTGATTCTGAGTTGCACACAGACGATAGGAATTTCCTATTGTTTTTTTTTTTCCATCGAAAAAAAATAAAACATGTTCTTTCTAAACACCGGTGGAAAAAACTTTTTTCATCGGAAATTCCCACATGGTTTCTCACAAACTGCAAGCAAGACTTCTTATGGTTTTCTTTCAACAATGGCTTTCTTCCTGTCAGGCCTCGTACACACGATCAAATCTGTCTGCTGGAAACGGTCTGCTAGACCGTTTCAGCAGACAGATTCGATCGTGTGTACGGGCAAACAGACGGATTTGGCCACCCGACAGATTGGAAAGCATGCTTACCAATCTATCGGCTGGGAACCCGTCCGCCCGACATGTCTGCTGGTTAGTACACTAACCAGCAGACATGTCTTCTCGCACACGCGCCGAATGGTTTCGACGCATGCGCGGAAGTGTTTTACTTCCTGGTGCGGTGACGTGGCGGCGTCAACGTCACCGCCACGTCACCGACACGTCAGCGCGCTGTCTGCTGGCGGGGATTTTGGTTTGCTCGTGTGTACACGCAAGCAAACCAAAATGCCAGCAGACAGATTTGTTCAAATCGGTCGGACAGACCGTTTTGAACAAATATATTTAATCGTGTGTACGAGGCCTCACTCTTTCATAAAGACCAGATTGGTGCAGTGTACGACTAATGCCCTGTACACACGATCGGTTCATCCGATGAAAACGGTCTGATGGATTTTTTTATCAGATATCCGATGAAGTTGACTTTCATCAGTGGTGCCTACACGACTTAGGGCTTAGTTCACATTACATTTTAAAACAGCCTCTGTCATGCATTATCACTCCTGTAGGGTTTATGAGCATTTTGGACATTCGGGTCGTATCAAGCTATGCTCCTTAAATGTCCTATTAATTGTCTTTTTTTATTATTATCATTCACAGTTGTAATATAGGAAAAGATCACTTTTGATTCTTTGAAACTATAGGCGTGTTTACGGTGCATTTATGGCACGCTTGCTACGTGTTGTGATAGAAGTAAATGTATGTGGTTGCAAAGTGCCAATGCCTGACAATGTTGGCAGGTAGTGTTATTTTTGCCTGACCACAACCTATGGCAAAGCTAATGCTGCCATTTGCATACCTTCATTCACTTCCTGTTTTAAAAATTGTGAGTGGCAATGATAGGCGGTTGGCAAACATAACATGACTTTAAGTGGTGTAAATCTCAGGCCCCATACACACGATCGGACATATCCGATGAAAACGGTCCGCGGACCATTTCCATCGGATATGTCCGATCGGGAGTTTGATCCGATGGCGTGTACACACCATCGGATCAAATTCCCCGCCGCCGGACGGCGCGGTGACGTGGCGGTGACGCGGCGGTGACGTTGACGCCGCCGCGTCACCGCCACGTCACCGCACCAGGAAGTAAAACACTTCCGCGCATGCGCCGAATCCATTCGGCAGCGGCGCGGCGGCGGTGGGGGACGACATGTCTGCTGGTAAGTGTACTAACCAGCAGACATGTCGGGCGGACAGATCCCCACCGGATAGATTTCAAAGCTTGCTTTGAAATCTGTCGGGTGGACAAATCTGTCCGCTAGCCCATACACACGAGCGGAGATGTCTGCTGAAACAGTCCATCGGACCGTTTTCAGCGGACATATCCCCTCGTGTGTACGCGGCCTCATGAAATATGAACAAAGCATATGCTTCTATAGTGTGTACTTTTCACAATTTCAAGCACTGAGTGTCATTTCTGTCTGCTGTGTTGCTATCAGCATGAATCACATCTGATAAGAGTTCCTGACACCAAGAGAAAAAAGGTGACAGGGGAGGGATCACCAGCTCATTCACAGCCTCAGCTCTGTTCATGTGTACTGTGTGAGGGGGTGTGTCTTTTCTCTCCAATCAGCTCTGAGCTCTCCTCACTGAGCTCTGCAGAATGTGATTTTAGCTCTATGCCCCCTTTTTTTTTGGAGTCTTAGACAAGCTTATAAATTCAGCACTTTGAATGGATGTAGAGTAGACTGCAGATAGACAGGTGCAACTTATGTAGGAGGATTTGTTTCATCTCTGTATATAACCTGAGGATAATTAATGGTTTACAACTACTCTAACTGCTAATTTTCATAACCTGTGTGAATGAAGCCTAATGCCTTGTACAAATTACTAGTTATTTTTGTACAACACACTGGGCTGAAGTCGGAGCCACTGTACTAACAATCTAATGTTAGTAAAGCAATCTCTCCTGCTGAGCTATTGTGTTCTGACAGGGGGACAGCACCCCGCCAAAACACTCCAGTCGGCGCTCTCAGCCATTGACTGAGAGCACTGATCGGGAACTGGTCGGCAGACCATTTTTGGTCATGAGCCTTTGACAGAAGTCGCCTTTTGTTGGACTGGCTGCTGTGCACACAGGCCGAATGTCGGACGGTTTCTATAGATTTACCAATATGAGCAAATTTAGTTATCTTTCATTGTGCAAATGTTTCAGAAACATATTTAGGTACTATTAAAAAATTTCTACATTATCACTGAATCCGTTACTAAAACTGACCTGTGTTTCCATTCACAAGACAATTACTAAAAAGGGAAATGCGAGTTACTACATTGCATTTTTTTCAGGCTGTCTATGCTTACTTAGGAGTCTTTACTGTCTGTACAGTGGTGACACTGATTGTAATGCATTAGGAGTCTTATCATCTCATTTTCCTGATTGGTTTCAGAAATGCTTGTGTCTCGTCAAGGTCACATTGTAGATGATGCTGCAGTTTGGCAAGTCTCTGGTTACTCAGCATCACCAGGTCCAAGGAGTTTTGTGCATAATAAATTACATTCTATCTTGAGAGTGAGCCAGATTAAAAACAAAAATCATTTTCAGTATATAGTAGCTAAATGTCTATAATGTAATAAAAACCCCTGTATAAGAATGCATGGAGTTTTTGAGCACTGAGATTAAACAAATGTAAAAAAAAAAAGCCTGGATAGAGGATTAGGCAACATACAAAAACACCCCAAGCAGTTTGCTAGTCTTATTTTATAATGTAATAATAACTGGTTTTACTGCTCCCTACACTCCACCACAGCTGTCCACATCAATGTTAGGGTCTTGCTACTAGTAAAGCTGTCCATAGACAATAGATGAGGTTGAACGTGCAAGCACAAACCAATTGCCCTTAGGCATTTACTGTATGAAAGTTAGCACTTGTCTAAACTAGACCAGCTGTTCAAGTTTATGTCTATGGAGAAAAGCAGGAAAAGCATGCTACAGACATCGTGGCAGTCTTATCTGAAAAATATACGCGCGGTGATACCCCAGTTTTCCAGACAGACAAGCAGCTCCTCCCACTGCTCAGTTTTCTGAAACTGGTTGAATAGAAAGGGAAGTACTCTCTTAAAGTGGAACTAAAGTTTGCCTGTTGTTTGCTACATGTCTCTTCTGCACAGAGGCGGACAGACCATTTGGGCACTTGGGCACTGCCTGAGGTCCCCATGCCACTAGGGGACCCCATCAGGGTAGCCAACCTCAGTAAAACCAGGGACAGTATGTAAAAATATGTGTGTTTTTTTAAATCCCAAGATTATAGCTGCCCCGCCTCTCCAGTACCTTTTTAGTGTGTGTATGTATACTGTGTATGTATAGTGTATGTGTGTATGTATACTGTGTGGGACCAAGCTCCTATTGCCCGGGGGCCCCATAATCTCCTATTGCCCGGGGGCCCCATAATCTTCTATTGTCTGGGGGGCCCTATGAATTGTCGGTCCACCCCTGCTTCTGCAATAAACTATACTTGCCTGTTTGCAGCGCCCCCCAGCATGTAAACTGAGCTACATGTGCAGCTCAGTTTACAGAAGTCAACTCACTTTCGATGAGCCAGAATGATGGCCTCCTGCACATGCACAGGAGTGAGCCCGTGCCAATGAAGTTGGCCAAAAACCAGCACACAGGAGGAGACCAGCAAAGAACAGAACTGTTGGAGGAAAGGCAAGTATAAACCGTCCTTAGTTTTGCCTTAAGTAGATCTACACTCAAATGTTAACATAACACTATGGGACATATTTATGAATATGATATTCCTGCCAGCTCTCAGTCTTCTGCAGAATGTAAACTAAGCTGCGCATGTGGAGCTCAGCTTACATCTCCAGCACGGTCCCTGTGTGCTGGCATGACTGACTTCTGTGCATATACAGGAGTTACATCAACATGCGTCAATGAATATGCCCAAAGACCAACACCCAGACACTATATGGTGGTGCTAGTGAGGGACACTTCAAGTAATTCTGATCAGTAGAAAGCAAAGGTAAGTATAGTGCATTTAGATCTGCTCTCTGGCAAACACGGCTCCCCATACTCCTGTTGCTGACTGTCCCTCTATGACAGGCAATGAACCCTGCATTAGTCTTGATCAAGTCATGACCTTAGATAGTTAGAGCAAGGGGGTAGAAGATGTTATGGGGACTGGTCTAGCACCATTGAGGAGCAGAGGTTTGGGTAAATAAATCTTCTTTTCTGTGCCATCTAGACCTAAACAAGCAGATAACGCTTGCAATGTAGGCTGTGTCCACACTACCAGGGTTTCCTGCAGTTGGGTTTCAAGCCTTTAATATCAGTAACAGCCATATGTCAATCATGCAATTTATTTTTTTAATTCTAGTAGCTTTTAAAAGTTTAGTAGAATATTTTGCTGTATATAATCTGGTGTAGGAGAGGTGTAGTAGAGGGAGTAGTTTTGAAGCATTTCCCCTTTATACCTCATGGCTTCTTCCCATCTAAATGGTGTTTACTTCTGTATCTTTGTGAGTATGCATTTTATTAGCTTTATTGTTTTTTATTAAAATGCCTTTGTACTCGGGCAATGCATCAGGTGTATGCACCTTCCCCTTTTTTGTTTCTGTAGTTCTACATTAGATACCCCTAGTCGAGGAGGGCTGCATACACCAAGCATTAGGCCGTGTTTAACCAACCCTCTGAGGAGGACCACTGAGCGCTGGTGGTGTTTGTTTCTACTTCCAGGTGTTGTAGAGTCTGACTTCCGATGCTAAAGTCTAGAATTGCATAACTAAGTACTCCAGATTTAAACACTGTACATTGAATATTGCAGCAGCTGTGTAATAAATCTCATTGTAAGTTGAAGACCTGGATGTGTGGAAATGAAACATAGGCGAGGCCTAGTCATCCATCTTGATAATATCAAGACGGAGGCCAACCTGCCCATTGGTACATCACCATATTTTCTTTATTTAGGTGTTTAGAAACAAATAATAAGGAATTACCATGCCACGTCACATGTTGAATGTACTTATTTATAACACTAAACGTAAAGAGAATTGTGTGGCCCAAATGGTTTTTAGTTATGAGTGGACAAAATGAAAGGAAGTTGAGGGGCAGACAATTGCCTTATATTATGGTTTGGGGTTTTTATAATTAAATAAGCACAGAAAAGGCCTTGTATTGTATTGCCCAGCCATTGCCTGTCAAGCAATCTTCTAAGGTCACTTTGGTACTCCAAGCAAAAGAAAAATTACTTCCTCTCCCTATCATCTAGGTGCTTAATGTTGACCTCGGCAGCTCTTACTAATGATTGCAGGAAGGGTTTCACTTACTGGAGATGTGTTTTTTCTCCTTCACTGAATCAGGAAAGGAAATATTTTCTCACAGACATACAGAGAAGACAAATCAATAATCTTTTTGTTTCTAATAGCCAGTGGAAGCAATGATCTGGCAACCGGTATGCTGATATTAGTGAGGTCTTCATGCATGCAGGTTTAAGCACCATCATTAATTACATACGAGAATGCAAATTCTGTAAATACTGAGCCATGTGGAAAACTTGTATTAATAATGTGGAAGGAAATAAATTAATCTGCCACTAATCTACAACATAACTGTTAGCTGTATACATTAAAGCAATGTCTGAACAGCGTGTAACCAAATCACGTTGTGTAAGACAGCACTGCAGTGCCTCTTAGAGCCCTATCTTTATACATGTCTAAACAAATCTGCCATCTTCTGGGCAGATATACATTTTCTTGAGCATCCCTCTCAGCATTCTGTACAGTCATATTACTGCCAACTATCCCTAATGTCCAAAAAAAGTCCCTTTTTTCAAAGTTTAATACTGGAATTCTTTTTTAGGCTAATGTTAAAAGTTACTGTTAAAAATTATTTCCCAAGCCACACTAATTTACTATTAACAAATTTTGCTAATGCCTAAAATAATATTTTAAAACAGTTGAAACAGGTTATGTAATATTAATTAATTTACAGGCAAATATAAAATAAGGTGGTAAGTGCAACTATGCAAAATGCAGTTTTGTTCTGTTGCTTTAGTTTTTCATTATCTTTTACAAATACTGTAGGAAACTTTAAAGTTATCCTTTGCACCTGCATTGCAAGGGTTAACTGATCATTCGGTCTAGGGGAGAGAAGAAGCTTCCCTGGGCAGGGTCATCTTAATAGCATCATAGGCCCCTGGGCAAAGTAATGCTCTAGGGCCCCTACAATGATGACAGTGCAGGCAAACAGACATCAAGTAGGTAGGAGGCAGACTGCCTCCCCTTTGCATCTATCACTCTCAGTGCCATCACGGGGCCCCCAATTTCAGCGCAGCATGGGCTCAAGGACCAGCTGCTTTTGGGAAAGTGCAGGGGCCCCCCATGCTGCTGGGGCCCCTGGACAGTGCCCAGGTGTGCCCTCTCATCAGGGCCGATCCGCCCTATACGCGGACTACGCAAGCTGCGTAGGGCCCCTGAGTAATGCTCAGGGCCCCGCCGCCGCCGTCCCCACCGCTAGAGGTCCGAGGCCGGCGGAGATAATGTCTCCGCCGGCCGCCATTTTCCTGAAGACCAGAACGAGAAGGGAGCCCTGCCTGCCGGAATAGAGCTGTGGCACCGCCCACCCCCGCCCCTGGTCTGTCTGTCGTATGTGAGCTGTTGTGGAAAGAAGTGGCAGGTGGGCGGTGCCGCAGCTCAATTTATATATTGTAGCTGGCCGGCTCCGCCTCTGCTCACGTAAAACAAACAGAAGCTGGCTGGGTCTCGTCTCTGCTGTAGGAAGGTCCTGCCCCCCATACCAGCTTGTATGATAGGCATTCAATCAGTCTTCCATTCCATCTACTATCATACAAGCTGGTATGGGGGGCGGGACCTTCCTACAGCAGAGACACCCTGCAGCACATTCCCCCAGCAATCTGCATGTGCATCCATAGAAAATCTAAAGTTCTGCTAAAAATGAATACAGAAAATTACCTTAAAAAAGTTGCTGTAAGGATTAATCACACGCATTTTTCAGTTGCTACTGAGCCACCAATGTCACCCTTGTAGAATTCCTCTTTAGGTGTCTGTAGACATTTCACCTGAAATGTAGGGAGGCACTCTGCTGGGGGCACCTGAAATGTAGGGAGGCACTGTGCTTGGGGCACCTGATGTAAGGAAGCACTCCGCTGGGGACACCTGAAATGTAAAGAAGCACTCCGCTGGGGACACCTGAAATGTAAGCAAGCACTCCGCTGGCTGGGGACACCTGAGATGTAAGGAAGCACTCCGCTGGCTGGGGACACCTGAGATGTAAAGAAGCACTCCGCTGGCTGGGGACACCTGAGATGTAAAGAAGTACTCCGCTGGGGACACCTGAGATGTAAGGAAGCACTCTGCTGGCTGGGGACACCTGAGATGTAAGGAAGCACTCCGCTGGCTGGGAACACCTGAGATGTAAGGAAGCACTCCGCTGGCTGGGAACACCTGAGATGTAAAGAAGCACTCTGCTGGGGACACCTGAGATGTAAGGAAGCACTCCGCTGGCTGGGGACACCTGAGATGTAAGGAAGCACTCCACTGGCTGGGGACACCTGAGATGTAAGGAAGCACTCCGCTGGCTGGGGACACCTGAGATGTAAGGAAGCACTCCGCTGGCTGGGAACAGTGACATCAGGGCTCCCACTGATTCTGCATTTTGGTGAGTTGAATGATTTCATTTTTTATTACAATGTAATAATAGAAATAATGTGCTTCAATCATCCTGACACCATATCAACCTTGGCTCCGGGATCACTGAGGCCAACACCAGATGTTTGGAGGATCTTTATCTGCTGATCGTTAAACTTTCTGGAATACACATATTTCTATTGCAGTGTAGGATCTGGGCCTTCTGTCCCTCCATCCCTCTTTTTTTACTTCCTCTCTCTCTCTCTTCCTTCGTTTATTTCTCCCTCCATCCCATGTTCATCTCAGACTCTAACCACACCCCTTTGAGTCACGCCCCTTTAAGCCACGCCTAATTTTATGCTTAAACCACGCCCATTATTCACGGGTCAGGTAGAGGGCCCCTTAGCAGAATTTTGCTTAGGGCCCCAGGAAGGTCAGGATCGGCACTGCCTCTCATTAAGACAGCCCTGTCCCTGGCCTCCGGCGGTGGCCTGTCCTTTAGCGTTCTCATGTCCCTAGCCCTGCATTAGTCTTTATAGCGTCAGCCCTCTAGACCGCTGCAGCATGGGGGAGAAGACGCTGTGGGTACTGGTCTAGCAGCACAAAAAAAGCAGAGGATTGGGTAAATAAATTTTTGTTTCTGTTTCACCCAGGCCTAAATTAGAAATTAACCCTTGCAGTGCAGATACATTTCCACTGCAAGGGATATTTTTTAATGGCTTTCCCAGAGTTGTGCTATAATAAATCATTTAATAAATGACAAAGCATTCCTTTGGGAGAGCAAAGCTCCTCCAGTCTTTATCCTTTATAATGAGGCTGCTAAGCAGCCATAAAATGATTCTTCACTGAGAATCACTATAGTTTTGCTGGACCGTACAATGACAGTAGATTCCCACAGTCAAGTTTTACTACGCTGATTAGCTAGTTCATTTATTTAGTAGGAGCTGCAGTAGTTCTTACTTTACAAATGAGCTAATTAGCCTTGACAGCATGGAAATAAGAATTACCTATGAATCCAGTTTTGTTCGGCTATATTCAGAATAAAGAATTATTCAGTAGCTTCTTACCAACCATACTGTATAGCCTCGTACACACGACTGTGTTTCTCTGCAAAAAACAGCAAGAAAACTGCTTCTTGCTGAGATTCCTGTTCATGTGTACGAGGCAATAAGGTTTCTCATCTGGAAATCTGGCCAGAATTTCGACGAGAAAAAAAGAGAACCTGCTCTCTTTTTTCTCGTCAAGATTCTCATTTGCCTGTTTCCAGATTAGAAACCCAAGAGTGTGTATACTTACCTGTCGCTGTGGAAACCCGCGCATGCTCGAAATGACTTTGACGCATGCGCGGCAGCTTCCGTGGCATAGGTAGGGTGAAGCAAAATGGCGACGACGGCATCGAATGTGATGAGCGCATGCTCGTCATATGCGATGATGTCACCGTGTTCTTTCCTTTCAAGAGAACTGTGGTTCTTTTAAAATTAAAGTCTGTACACTCCGGCGGCAAGAGTTTCTTGCCAAGAATCTCGTCAGGGAAAACAACGGGTCGTGTGTACGAGGCCTAAGAATTACCCACAAATCCAGTTTTCTTCGGCTATATTCAGAATACAGACTCAATTAGTAGCTACTAACCAACCATACTTCAAAGATTAAGACCCCTGTCACACTGGGGCCACGCCGCATCAGCGGTAAAATGCTGCTAGTTTTAGCTGTGATTTATCATTGTTTTTGCCATCTCTTCTCGGCTGCTAGTGGGGCGCTTTTAACCCCCCACTAGTGGCTGAACAAAGGGATAAAGGCACCCGTGTTGCATTTATTTCAATGGGCAGGGTATTTTCGGAGCGGTGTATACACTCGGGCTTTCACACTGGGGAGGCTAGGGAGGCGTGAGAGGCGCTTTTTAGGTGCTTTACAGGCCCTATTTTTTTGCCCTAAAACGCCTGAAAAGCACCTTCATTGTTCAGGGGTCTTAAGCTAACTCAATTTTTTTCACCCATTTTAACAGACTAAAAAATTGTTATAATCACCGTCCAATAGCACATGATTTTTAGCATTTCTCTTTTTTTTTAGCATTCCTCTGGAATTGCAGTACCTTTCATGGTGTGCAACCTTTCCACTGAGCTATGCTTCAAAATGGTCTGCAGGGGAGCAATAAGGCAAACAAAGCTGTCTAATACTTGTCAGCAGTTTCTGGCCAAGGTGTTCTCCTCGGCCAGCACCTTAATAGAGGTGAAGTGGTGGGACATAGGGAAGTGGACTTACTAAAGTTGTTGCGAATCTTCATTCAATAAAATTAATGCTGCTGTCAGACTATTCACAAACCACTCAGTGTCTGCTACCCCTCTCTGCCAATCCCTCTATTGGTTGCTACTCACGCAAAAAATGTAATTCAAAATACTAACAATAACTTACAAAGCCACCCACAACTTGGCCCCCAGCTACATCACCAAACTAGTTTCAAAATACCAAACAAATCGTCCTCTTCGTTCCTCCCGAGACCTCCTGCTCTCTAGCTCCATTGTCATCTCCTCCCATGCTCGCCTACAGGACTTGTCCAGAGCCTCTCCCATCCTTTGGAATTCTCTACTCCAATCAGTCTGACTATCTCCAACTCTATCCACTTTTAGGCGATCCCTGAAAACTTTTCTCTTCAGAGAAGCCCATCTTGCCTCAACCTAACAACTGTACTTTTATTTTCTTCATCAGCTCATCCCCCAGATTTTTTTACATTTTGTATAACTTGACCCTCCCTTCCAGATTGTAAGCTCTAACGAACAGGGACCTCTAAATCCTTCTGTATTGAATTGTATTGTAACGGTACTGTTTGCCCTAATGTTGTAAAGTGCTGCGCAAACTGTTGGCGCCATATAAATCTTATATAATATTAATAAAAAGACTCACTTTAATTGTCCAACCATGCAAAAATTATTCTCCTATGTCTGATCCAGTATTTAAAGTGAACAGGTGTTTACCTTTTGTGTGAATGGATAACTGAAATTAATGTTTACTAATTTTTATGAATGAGGTTTCTCAACACCTTAAGTAAAGCCCTACACTCTCTGTCAAAGAGTGATTACATGGCTCAGATTTAATGCCGCCCTTTGATAGGGAGGGCATGTGTGCCAATATAGTGTTTGGTCACCAGCTTTTTCAGCATCTATATTTTATCAGCTAAGGTTAAAAAACATCAGCTAAAGCAGGGGTAGGCAACCTCGGCCTTTCCATGAGACATTGCAAGACCCTGACAATCACAGGCATGACTTCTAGAGGAAAAGGCATTATGGGATTTGTAGTTTCACCACAGCTGGAGTGCAGAGGTTGCCTACGCCTGAGATAGAGCACAAAACATGGTAGCTTTCAATCAGTTTCTGTGTCCAATTAATGATGAACTGGACAACAATCATGTAATTTGTTAGAATACACATAATTCAATATGATTACAAAGTGCATCTAAAGCACAATTTTTGTAGCTTAGATTATAGTGGGGAAGGATTAGTGACCATGTCAACTTTTTATTGACATATATGTTCTTTTGAGAGATTTATCCTCTTCATTTGTGTTAGTAAACACGTGCACGTAGATTAAAGTACTATGAAATACAAAAATCTAAAGTTGTCACTGGAAAAAAGGTATTCGAAAGGTGCACAAATGTTACAGTGACAGTTGTCTAGAAAAGGTTTTCTCGATTCTTGCTAAGATTTGACTCCTGTTTCATACACAAGACAGGAAGTGAATGCAAATATCACAGTAGGACACAGACAATAAATAAATAAAAAAACAGACTGTGGCTTTAACCCTTCTCTACTCAACCTAAAACTACAAAATATTTTGGCTTTAGATATAAAAAAAACAATTAGAAGTGAATGTTTAGGGAACTATTTGCTTTGTGTGAGTAGACTGCATTTTAGGAAAAATGTCCTGTGTAGTGGTGTCTTTCAAAATCATTGGATTTGTACAACCAGAATCCTCATGTGTATAGATCAATCTTACAGTTACAGTTACTTAGGTAAGGACCTCACTACATACTATATGTGACACTTCAGGTAACAGGTTATGACCAAAGCGCAGAAAACTAGTTCAAAGTTATTCCACTCTATAATCTCCTGTACTTGTACTGTTTCCTGTATTGGGTTTACGACTAAATGTGGCCATCAAACACAGTTGAGAACAAAGTGTAGCAACTAAATACAACCTATTATATTTCAGTCTAATATAATCAGATCAGCAAAGGAAGAATTGCTATGGGACATTGTGGGCTATTGCACTTTGCTGTTTGCATTACTAAATAAAACTGTATATGTTTTTGTGTTGTGCTATAGCACATCCGAAAAAATATGTTTTATTTGATTAGTACCACATAATCTGTAAAACAAACAAGCATGTTTTTTTCTGAAAACTCATCAAAACAGTGTGTATTATATCATTACATACGTAAAGAAGCCTTCATATAAAAAATATTAAATATAATTTCTTACGTTGTGTTATGGTGACGTTGACTCTCATACTGTCATTTCCCAGCTGGTTTGACACGATACATTTATATTCTCCAGCATCAGCATCTGACGCTGACGTAATATGGAGCTCTGAGGATTTTCTGTGGAATCCAAAATTTTACATTAATTTGCCATGAAAAAATCTTATAATAATATAGCAAATAAAGTAAGGGATACACATAATTTCACACATTTCATATACCCTAAATCATTCTTTGTGTATGATTTATTGATAACCGTATCTCCAATCCATATGTGGGTAATGAAGGTTAATAAGATATGAACAGGAACAGGAACAGATGCCAGATATGGTTGGTAAAGTAGTGCATATGCCTGAAAATAATCTTTTAGTTGTGTAAAAAGGCGAAGTCTGATCCAGTTATTTGATCAATGTACATTAGTTGACCAGAATAGACTGTCAAGTGTACAGTGGCCTTGATGCAGCAAAATATGTCACCGGACCAAGGATACATTATTAGCTATATGACTATGTCTGTACATTGAAGCCGTGAAAAATGTGCTGTGTAAATATGGTGGTGGAGATGATGATAGGAGGGGTAGATAATGAAGAAGCACACCATAAGTACTGCTTTGTATGCAAGCATGTTGCATTAATTTCCTTTGGGCCTATTGATTTTACAGGGAAAAATAAGACAAAGATAACAACATCTAGCACCAATTTCTGTGCAAAGATTTGATGATTGCTCCCATACTGTGCCAATTTCATTATTTTTCCACTTCATGTTTAAAAAAAAAAACAGAAAGTAGGCAGTTTTAGAACATATTCTGTAATTAATCCAGAAACTAGAGCTGCGTATCCACAAGAATGGTCAACAAGAAGAAATGGCAGCTGGGCATGAATGATAATATAGCATCCTATGTTAATATGTAGGTGTTATGTTCGCAAGTAGGCTCCAACAAGATCTTTTTAACAGTCTTGGAAACTAATGTAAGGTTTAGAAATTCCAAGAGTCTGGCCAGAAAAGCATCTACATAAATATTTCAGACATTAAAATATGACACACTTGACATAATTCATCATGTTGAAGCCCTATAAGATGAGCAAGCATTTAGTGCTTGTAGATGTGCACTTGGGTACAAAGCAGGCCCACTAAAAAATACATCAACTCTTATTGTGAAAAGATTTTGTTTTATTGCTTCCAGTGAAATAATACTTAGAACACTTTCTGTCCAAGGAATATAACAGTATTTCTGCCATTATGTAGCACTTAGATCATTCATAACACTTCATTATCACTTTTATTTCATGTCGACACTGTGAAGAGTCCAAACATCTCAGTATTATCTCCCCATATACTCAACAAGAGAAAAGAAAGAAACACAAAACACAAGTAAACTTACTTTTTCTTCCGTATCTTGATATTGACTGGCTTGCTCTCTGCTTTATTTTTTCCTCCAATTTCTTTATCTTCTTTGAACCACTTAAATTTCAGACCCGGCTGATCTGATACCACTTCACACTTGAGTACTAGCTTTTCTCCTTCCATTACAGTTTGACTTTTTATCTCTTTTAGTCTTGGAGGTGAAGCTGTGAATGTGAAAAAACAGACTGAATCAATATCATGGAAAGGAGTTAAACAGAAATACAACTATATATACATAGACCGCATTCTAAGCAGCTCATTTTCTGTTTCAAATAAATACGCATATAAATATTTCTAGCTACTCATTAGGCGTAAGTATATTTATTGCCTATAAAAGACCATTCAAAACCACTGGACGTAAATAAAACCAATACACTGTCTGGTAATGCCAGGTTTTAGGATTACCTAAAGCTGGCTCTTTCACCGTAATCAAAGAGAATGACAGGTTCTATCTCTATCTCTATGTATAGAGATCTGGGATTCTTAACATATTTAATCTGTTTGCTTCACTGACAGATTAAAGAAAGAGATCATAATCATCAATGTGATTATCAGCACCTGGTCTAGAGGTGCACATCCATAACACAGTGACTACCAATCATAATAAGCCTGTATCATATGCATTATCATCTTATACTGTATCTCCAGATAAGAAGCTCACAACCACATTTTTATATCCATCTCACTGAAATATTAAACTCAGAAATAACAAAACAATGTACAAACATTATATTATTTCATGATTCGACCCGCACGAGTAAACTGTCGCTTTTCATTTACAGTTGGTAGTAATGAGTGAATAAGCATAATAATATGTATACTAACTATACATCAGAATATATGACATCAAAAAAGACTAAAAGCTCTACAAGTATGGTACCCTCACATGATACTGTATTCCAGGACATATATGGCTGCCAGTGCCGAAAACTAAAACTATCCAGTATTACACAGAATAATATACGTAGCAGTCACCCGACAATGTAACAGAAATGGAAGAATGTAAAGAGCATTTGAATATTCCATTGCAAGCTGATTGGCCTAATTTTTGAAAACAGACTGGAAGAGCTTGAGAACACATTCTTCTCCAGATTGTAATGAACATATTGCATCTCAATGGCTGGTCAACCTAACTTTCCACAACTTTGCCACATACAGAATGAAGAATTATTATCTATATTGAAGGGTATGTCAAGTATTGTTTTGAGTTGAATGGGGCTCTTTTAGAGGGACTTAATCTCACTTACTGTAAATCTCTCTAACAGAGCCCCAGATAGTAGTGAAATCATACAAGGATTCTACTCCTTCCCAACTCCATACAAAAGTAAGAAAAAAAGCTACAGGGTTACATCTTAACCTTCAACTGTGTGAACAGCCCAAGTGTTCCAAAAGAAGAAGCCAAAGACCACCACTGTGCAATGATATACAGTTATGAATGCGTGGAAAACCCATGTTTGTAGCCCCCTCACACGGGGACGGATCCACTTGCAGCAGTCCGCCAGCTCAGCGGGAGATCTCTGCACTGATCTCCGCTAAGCCGGGGGATGACAGGTCCTTCTCTGCTAACTGGGCGGGGAGGGGCTTGTCCAGCGCCGCTGTCTCTTATGGAGAAATTGGACGAAAACGGATAGCATGTCCGTTTTTATCAGATCTCACCCAATCCGATCTGCCATAGACAGATGGTAACGTATTTCCATCTGTCTGATTTTAGCGGATCGGATGTCAGTGGACATGTCACCGCTGTCATCCAACGCTCCATAGAGATGTATGGAGCGGGCGTTCAGGTTCGCCCAAAAAAATGACAGGTGGACCTAAACGGTCCGACCGTGTAAAAGGGGCCTAAAGATGACTGTTAACATGGGAATAGCCTATAAAACACAAGTGTTTTAGAAAAGAAACTGAATCGGTTCTGTAACCGCATTGGTTGTTAGTTTACATGATATAGGTTCAGCCCCAAGGTATAAACTGATTTCTGCTTAAATAAAACCTATGTTCAACATTTGTAACTGAAATAGCTGTTCAGACGGGACCGAGCACATTGCAGATCTAAGAAATCCATAGCATAATACTATTTTATTGCGTGTATACCTTTAGTTTCCATTAGGGAGAATTAAAAAAAAGGAAGAGGAAAACCTCAGCATAATGTGATCTGCTGTTGGCCATCATTTCAGAGACAGACAGGAGAAAAATTCTTGGTCAGTGGTAATTTAGTGTGATTTGTATCCTTTTACGGAAATGCTGCCTCTGGGGAAAAAGTGCCTCCTATATAGCTAGTTTTCTTGTCTGCATTTTTTTTTTTAAACAATGACATTATCAAAAGAGAATAAGCTTTGGAACTCACTGCTATATCTACCTTCCAAACTCACAAAGAGGAATGTTGTGATAATATTATAATTAAATATGACTGTCACACCTAGGAGTGATTCCTGCTGAGTGCCAATCAGGTTCCCTGCTAACCTTCCCTGTGCTCCACTGTAAGGCCCCGTACACACTATCAAATCCATTTGTTCAAATCGGTCGGACCGACCGATTTGAACAAATCTGTCTGCTTGGATTTTGGTTTGCTCGCGTGTACACACGAGCAAACCAAAATCCCCGCCAGCAGACAGCGCGCTGACGTGTCGGTGACGTGGCGGTGACGTTGACGCCGCCACGTCACCGCACCAGGAAGTAAAACACTTCCGCGCATGCGTCGAAACCATTCGGCGCGTGTGCGAGAAGACATGTCTGCTGGTTAGCGTACTAACCAGCAGACATGTCGGGCGGACGGGTTCCCAGCCGACAGATTGGTAAGCATGCTTTCCAATCTTTTGGGTGGCCAAATCCGTCGGCTCGCCCGTACACACGATCGAATCTGTCTGCTGAAACGGTCTAGCAGACCGTTTCCAGGAGACAGATTTGATCATGTGTACGAGGCCTAAGACGTGAACAAAGGCTTGTGAAATCACTTCATTATTAATAATACCTATGCCTAAATAAATGTCTAGTTAGATAGCCTCTTATAGATAGCAAACAATTCAAGATGCTTCTACTAGTGTAAAGCCACGTACACACGATCGGTCCAACCGTCTGAAGGACAGTTGTCTTAGGTTAACCTCTGAAGCTGACTGATGGTCTGATGCACCTACACACCATCAGTTAAAAAAATGATCGTATCAGAACGCCGTGACGTAAAACACAACGACGTGCTGAAAAAAATGAAGTTCAATGCTTCCAAGCATGCGTCGACTTGATTCTGAGCATGCGCAGGTTTTAAACTGATGGTTTCGCATACTAACGATCTTTTTTTTTTTTTTCACCTATTGGTTATCAATCCATCGGTTACATTTTAAAGAAAGTTTGCTTTTTTTTAACTGATGGTTAAATAACCTATGGGCCCCCCACACGATCGGTTTTGACCGATGAAAATGGTCCTTCAGACCGTTGTCCTCTGGTTAACCTATTGTGTGTACGCAGCTTTAGACTGAAACAAGAATTCTTAAATCCAAATCATAACCATATTTAAAAGAAAAGTGTGACAAAAAAGCTTGTTTGGTCATACTTGGGTCACAGGAGAGCAGTTACTTTTGCTCATAACTTGTGTTTTTTACACAGGATCTGTCTGCCAGCATGATCCCACACATAAACATCAGTAAATTATGATGTACATGTGCAAGAGGCCTTAAACTTTTCTCCATCATATTTAGGATATGTTCCAGATTGCAATTATGTGAGCACTATTAGTTTAAACAGAATCTGGTACTGTGACAATGGTATACTATAAAATACATTAAGTCATGAGGCATAATTCCAAAGTCAGATTTCTGTTCAAGTAACCCATCACCTTCTCAAGCAGAACACACTTGCTCAATGGGAAGATTGATCCAAAAGACAAGACGGGAATCCACATTTTGTGCCAAAAGGACAATTTGCCAATTCAAAGGGCGTCTTTAGGAAGACCTCTGGTGTCACCAAGGCACTATTAACTTCTGTATGAACAAAAGCTATTGGAATAAACCAATAAGGGTTAGTTTACACTTGCTTCAAACCCTGGCTTCAGACACGCTTTGTTAAAGCTCTCTGAACATCAATCAAATCTCCTGTCACTAAATAAAATGGTTAGCTTACAGTCCTGTTTACACTTGCTTTTGCTTGGTGCTTTGATGATGCTTCAGGGGGGCTTCAGTAGGGCTTCAATGAGGCTTTGGTGGGGCTTCAGTGGGGCTTCAAGCGAGCTTTGCCATAGACTTCTACGGAGGCTTTGAAGATGCTTTGAAGCACCACTGAAGCTACAGCAAGGTGTAAACAGGACTGTAAACTAACCATTTTATTTGGTGACAGGAGGTTTGACTAGCGTTCAGTGAGCTTTAACAAAGCCTGTCCGAAGCCTTGTTGAAGCCAAAGCGTAAATGAGCCCTAATTTAAAACACAATTTTTTTTTTATTACTACAAAAGAGACTTTAACTAGGTGGTCACTTATATCACTCAAAACACTTTACATATTTATGGCAACTAAAAGAGAGCAAAAGCCAAGTATTTGTTATTTTCAAGCATCAGCTAGTATGTCCTAATAACTATCTTTGGTCATTGGTGAGCCATGGGAAGTATGAGAGAAGAATAGCACATCAAACACTACTATTAACTCTATTTTATAATTACAGGTGACACAACTGTTTTGCAATATGTATTTTTAGAAAGTAACTCGGGTTTAACTAAACAAATTAAATAAACTGTTTTCTAACAAGAGCTTTCGTAATTACTGAACACAGGTTAACATTTTTACCTCTTTTGCCCTGTACACATGTGTGGGAAAAGTTCCTGTCGGAAATCCCGAGGGGAAAGCCAGTTTTTCCCCCTACACAAGAGAGATTTTCCCGAAAGGGAATCCCAGCCGTGTGTATGCTCCATTGCAGTTTTTCCCATAGGAAAACTGCCAAAAACCGCCGGGCAAAAGTCCGCCGGTTTTTCTGGAGGGAAAAAAGAGAGCTGGTTCTCTTTTTCTGTCCGGTGTTTTTTGGGCAGTTTTCCCATCGGAAAAACTGTGAAGCGCATACACACGGCCGGGATTCCCGGCCAAAAGCTCTCCTCGCAGTTTTCCCATCGGGAAAACCGGCCGTGTGTCTACGAGGCTTTACTCATGTAACTGGAGTCCTCCATACACTCGCACTTCAGTTTTTTTTTTTCAACATCTGTGTAGCAGTGTTCCATTGCAGAGATTTCCCTTCACTTTCTGTCCCTTAACCAAACTGGAAGTAGGAGGAAATCTCAGAAAATTAAGGGAATTCCTTGGGGACCCCCAGGTGACCAGAAGTAGTGTCCCCATTGGAAGATTTCCCCATTATCACTTTTCTGGGGACAGCCCAAAATATGGGATTTTCTTTTACTTCCACTTTAAATGACAATAGTATAGGGGACAAACAGGGTGAATCTCCTTAACGGGGACACAGACAGCAATAGAAACCTGCAAATCTTTGCACTCTGTCCAAAACTTGAAAAAAAAATAATGTTTGATGTTGGTTATAATTTAAGTATAGAAAGGGACATTTTTTCTTTTATAATAGTAATGCCGCGTATACACATCAATTTTTCACGATGTGAAAAATTTCTTTTTTTATGTCATTAAAAACGATCGTGTGTGGGCTCCAGAGTTTTTCACGTTGTCGTTTTTAAGGTAAAAAATGGTCATGTGTAGGCGTTAACAACAATGCTTTGCTCAAGCATTTTTTTTTTTTCACGATCGTGTGTAGGCAAGGCAGGCTTAACAAGAATCGGGTTGAAAAAAACTTTTTTTGTCTAGACCAGGGGTCTCCAAACTTTTCAAACAAAGGGACACTTTATTACCCTTCAGACTTTAGGAGGGCCGGATTGTGGCCAGCAGGGGGAGAAAATTGTCACAGGCCCAGCATTAGTGAGAACAAATATGGCCTCAGGGTTAGTGGGCAATAGGAGGAGGAGTATTCCCCCTATTAGTAGGAGGAATAGTATCCCATCCTTGGTATCGGTGGACGATATAGTGCCCCATTGTTGGTGTCAGTGTGAGGAATAGTGCCTCATATCAGTGGTAGGAATTTTACCCTAAGGGCTGGATAACAGCAAGCAAAGGGCCACATCTGGCCCTCGGGCCGCAGTTTGAAGACCCCTGGTCTAGACGATTAAAAATGGTCGTGTGTACACAGCATAAGAGTTTCTACTTTCTGAAACTGCATGGAGATTATGTTGTGAAGCTATTCTACAAAAAGATGCTGCTTCGCAGATCTTTTTCTTAAAATTATCATGTACAAGGATGTACAAGGATGTTTAACCCCCCTATCCCAGCTGCCCTATGGGCATATAGAGTAACAGTTGTTAACACTTACTTGACCTGAAAAAAACAGCTGTCCTAGGCTTACCTACAGATAGCTCTTGTGACCCACTGGTAGTAAAAGCCAAGAGTATGGGTTTCTTCAGGACAGGTATATAAATCACATAGCCATTTTTACTGGGTGCTCAGGCAGTAAGTATATAAAGGCTTAAAGAAAATTGTCAGGTGTGAATATTTTTGTTACATTAGTCCACCCTGAACCGATGTAACTATGTATATGTACTATACCTAGCCCATGTTACTGGAAGATAAAAATCACTGAAGCAGACACCCACTACTTGCTTTTGGGACCTGTGCCGGGCGACTGCCCTGCAGCATTGAGAATACACAAGGTCAGCTGTTGGGCATGGGCACCATATCGAGAATGCTTTGCATTTCCTAAATGAATGCAGTGAGGTGGTGAGGTGGATGGCGACCTCATGCTTTCCACCTAATCCAATCATAGAATGCTTTGCATTCTTTTAGGAAATGCAAAGCATTCTCGATCAATCAAAGAACACTTTGCAGCCATTGAGATAATGCAAAGTAATCTCTGAAAGGTGCCTATGCCAAGTAGGCAACCTCCTGTGGTCAGAACGCAGCAGGACAGCCATTCAGCACAAGTCCTTAAAGCTAGTGACGATCACTGGTGTGGTAGTACCTACTACTACAGTGATTTCCAGTTTTAAGAAGGATTTCACAAGTATGGTATATGTATAATTATATTAGTCCAAGCTGGACCAATGTAACTATGTAAAAATATCCATACCTGGATTTCTACTGTAAACATGCAAGTACCATCACTAGATGTTACAACTTTGGTACAACTAAGATCAGTTAAGTTGCAATGTATCAAACTATTTTTTTCTACATTTGCATACCACACATGCCAATTACGATGTATAGTCAGCTGTTAGTATGTGTGATAATATCCTTGATTCGTCAAAGATGGAAACATTTCAGAATGTAATAATATATAAACATCTTTGCCTGTGCATTTTTAACACCTCGGTAAGTGGAAATGCAAATGTTGGGAGGTGTTATTACTAGTAAGCCAGATGAAATGTTACTATTGCTTAAGTCTGACACAACTCATGTTATTCAATTATTTGGTTACCAATGCCTCTTACTAAAATCATAAAGAGGGGATCTGACACTCTGACCTTTTTCTTGCTTTGGGCTCATCATCTTGTATGTCTAACATGATGGACTTGTGTCAAATTAACATTAGTATGCTTGTACTGTCACTGCTCCTAATTGCAGTTCAGTTAGGGCAGGGGTAGGCAACCTTGGGCCCCCCAGCAGTTGAGGTACTACATTTACCATGAGGCATTTCAAGGCTGGTAGTCTGAGCCCTGAGTTAGGGTATGCACTAACCACAAATCACTACAGTGATTGTAATCTATATAACCGTAATGTGCAGAAAACGAGACATAGGGGATAATCCAATTTTTGTGCATCAGCTAACCCCGTTTCCACAAATACACATTCAGATACATAATAAATACATTGCTACTTGACTTTCTACATAATCATAACATTTCCTGTAAAGTAATCAATAAAGTTTACTCTCAGCATTTATGTAATAATTTCGTTCTGGAAGTTCTGCAAAATTTCTCAGCAGGGGAACAAACTTGGCAAAGGCATTTATTTATTTAGCTTTAAGGGGTTTTATATCTCTAACATCAGTGCACATCAGCGGAAAGCAGATTTGATCAAGTGATAAAAGGTCAAGTTTAGCTGTCAAACTGTACATCAAAGAATTCAGTATAAGGCATGCCTGATTGCTGCTTCCCCTCTTCAAATGCTAAGTGCATAGACCTGAAAGGCATGCTATATAACACATAAATTCAGCATGTATGACACTCACAAAGTGTGAAACGTAAACTCAATGAGCTTTTAATCTTGAAGTCTCTTGTAAAAAAAAAAAAAGGTAAAGCAGCTGTCTCTTTCTTTTGATTATGTACTATTTCATGACACAAAAAGTTGAAAGCAAAGCAGGACTTGTTTCAATGCTGTGCTGCAGGCACTGAAAATCCTACGTGACAACTAACAGAGAAAGAGCATGCAACAGAAACAAACCCAATGTAAAATTTCAGTCGAGCCAAAAATCATCAGTAAACTTGCAAACTATGTTAATGAGGATTGGTACTTCTGGAAACCGTGCAATCAGAGGCCAAAGACTAGTCAACAGTATTTCCGGAAGGCTCCCTGCAGCTGATCTTTCCTCTACTTCTAACCTAGTTGCGCATAACTCTTATTACGACTATTACTTTTTAATGCCAAAAAAGGCTATAGGCCACTCCAAACGCTCCCTGATTTCGAGGGACTGCCCCTGATTTGGAACAAAGTCCATCTGCCTTTGTTTCTTCCTCATCTGTCCCTCATTTTGGTCTGATCTATATAGTTGTATATAAAATGCAATTTTTATCTTGCAAAAAGTGTTTCCCAGTTCTAAACCTTTCAAAATTCTAAATTACAGCATTTGTAAATTTCAAAAGCCAATCTAAAAACACTTTTTTTGTATGAAAAAGACAAGGAAAAGGTAAATGGGATTTTCTTATCAGTGCAAAAGAGTATTCATATTAAAATGAGAAAGAAGACGTTATTGGACCACATAGGTACAACGTTTATAAAAATACATTTTATTAAAGGAAGGTCATTTTAAAATAGATCCACAAAACAAACAAATGTTTTGGGTAAATATGAAAACAGTTGACGGCCAAACATTTAGCACATTATAGTCAAGCCAAGATGATGTAGATTGCCGTGTCCCAACATGTTTCGCTTTGTGAAGCTTCTTCAGGGGAAACCAGTAGCAATCGGGGCTTGTAGTTATGACTACATAAATACAGAGCATACAAAATTAGTGTTTACGTACATAAAGAAAAGGAAAATTATACAAACAATATGAATTTGCTTGACTATAATGTGCTAAATGTTTGACCGTCAACTGTTTTCATATTTACCCGAAACATTTGTTTGTTTTGTGGATCTATTTTAAAATGACCTTCCTCATTTTACATATGAATACTCTTTTGCACCAATAAGAAAATCCCATTTACCTTGCCCTTGTCTTTTTCATTAAATTCTAACCTGGGATGTGGTGCCTAAATATTATAGTGTGCTATCTTTGATTGGACAATCTTTACACTTTTTTTGTATAATTCTATTTAAAGAGGGAGTGGCAGGGGGTGTGCGTTAAGCTTACAAACTTTTGCTTATAGGTGCCCCTCATTCCCATCTCAGAAAGTTGGGAGGTATGCTAAAGCAATTCAATGGAAATTACACGACTCTCCTAGCCTGGCATATGGGCAGCACAGTGGCTAAGTGGTAAGCACTTCCACCTGGCAGTGCTAGGTTTGCTGGTTTAAATGCTAACCACGCCACTACCTGCCTGGAGTTTGCATACTATCCCTGTGTCTGTGTGGGTCCCCTACCGCACTCCAAAGACACGCTGGTAGGTTAATTGGCTTCTGTCTAAATTGGCCCTAGTATGTGTAGGAATGTGAGTTAGAGACCTTAGATTTAAAGGTGTTGTAAAGGTTTGTTTTTTATTTTCTAAATAGGTTCCTTTAGGCTAGTGCATTGTAAATTCTAAATGTTTTTTTTCTTTTCTTTCTTTTTTTTCTTTGTCTAAATTTCTTACTTCCTGTTTCTACTCAGTAAACTTGCCACCATCATCCGAGCGGTGGTTAGTCAGCCAGAACAGCTTACTGAGGAGGAACATGAAGTGAGAGATTCAGACAAAGAAAAAAAACATTTAGAAGGGAAATCGAAGGAAAAGGTAAGTGAACCAACAGTGCACTAGCTTAAAGGAACCTATTTAGAAAATAAAAAACAAACCTTTACAACCCCTTTAAGCTTCTTGAGGGCGGGGACTGATGTGAATGTACGATATATAAGTAAAGTACTGCATAAATTGATGGTACCTGTAAAGTACCTGTAAATGAATGAATAAAATATATATGAGGCTTGAAGATGCCCCATAAATGAAAAAAAAACTTGGGTCTACCTAGCTGGAATTGCAATCCACGCTACTGCTTTATTAACTTGTTAAACTACTTATGAATATATGGGAGTGGAAGCCTGAATGGTGTCTGAATTTTAGATAGGTGATAAAACTTTATGATAGATTGATTTGTTTAATGCCTTATTGTATAGAATTACAGCATTAAGACATGAGTTAAAGTGGTTGTAAACCTCAGACATGAAATATAAACAAGGCATGTCCCTCTATTGTATCATTCTGTGTCAAGTAGGATCGCTAAGTGTCATTTCTGATAAGTTTTTCTGACACCAAGAGAAAAATGGTGACAGGGAAGGGAAATTGAGCTAATTAACAGCCTCAGATCTGTTCATGTGTGCTGTGTGAAGTAGGGTGCCTTCCCTCCAATCAGCTCTCTTCACTGAGCTCTGCAAAGTGTAACTTTAGTTCTCCATCCCCTTTTTTTGACAGCTCAGACAAGCTGGGCTTTGAACAGTTGTAGAACGAAAAAGACTGCAGATACACAGGTACAGCCTGTAGAAGAATGAATTTAATCTCTGTGTATCACCTGAGATTAGTCACTTATATATGGAAGGATTTACAACCACTTTAAATGTGATATCTTCTTTATCAACACGTGTTGTACAAATTTATCAACATGTTTCTTATACTCATGTAAAACAATAAAACTTCCTTTAAAAAAAAAAAAGTTCTATTCTGCACTGACGTTGGCCATTTTGGAAGAGGCAGGGCCTTGATTCCTCTGGGCCTATTTCTACTTGCTTTGCCTTGTGTTGAGGGCATCCATTTCAGATACATTTGAGAAGACCTGATTTCATTCACAATTCATTGACAAGTGCATTAGACCCACAGTTGACCTCCTTGCTTTCCCATAGATATATACTGTATGGTAATGCAAAACCTGTCTGAAGCAAAACAAAAACACAGGTCTTTAGATTAGAAATTCCCCCCTTAAAGTGGAGCTCCACCCAAAAGGGGAAGCTCCACTTGTTTGTACCCCCCTCCACTGCAACATTTGGCAGGGAGCGGGTACCTGATTTTGACAGGTATCCGTTCCCATTTCCAGGTAAGATTACTGCAATGCTCAACAAGGATTTTCATCCCCTCCTTATTCTCCCCCGCTGCCTTCTGGGAAACACACAGGTCCCAGAAATCAGCGAGACCATTCAGAAAGTGCAGCACAGGAAGGTGAAGTAAGTCAATCCTATGACTCATTCACTTGTGTACATTTTGGCATGAGCTATTGCGCTTCGTAAACAGGCTTTTTTTTCCCAATAAAATAGTATAAAAAATAAGCACATAAATTAAGTCTATAATTTCACTTCCTGGGTGCATATGAAAACATAACTTAACCAAGTGCCATATTTGCTTTATATGTTTTTTTCACTATTTTGAGAATCATAAATATACAATGCAAAAATATCAAAACGACTATATATTGGGGGAGATTTACTAAAATTGGTGCACTCAGAATGTGGTCAACCAGCTTCTAACTTGAAGCTGAAAGCTGATTGGTTTCTATGTAAAGCTGCACCAGATTTTGAACTCTCCAGGTTTAGTTAATCAACCCCCATTTGCTTTAACAATGCATGCTTAATTAAGCATCATTATGTTAATAAATAAAGACGTAAAAATAGCACTAACTTCATTAATATTTGATGCTAATGCAGTTGTGGGAATCAAAGATGTATATTTGCCTTTAATATATATGCATATATTACATATATATATATATATATATATATATATATATATATATATATATATATATATATATATGCATATATGTTGTCTAATGCACATGCAAATACAATCAATACAGAGGAATCCAGTGCTAAAGTATTTCTGAGTTGTATATTAACTGAAAATACTTATTTTCAGCAATCCAGTATCAAGAAATGTTGTCAAAGCACATGGCAACTGCCTACAGCAGCAGAAATATTGTAAAAAATATTGAATGGGTAATAAACCATGCATAGTTAAAAGTACAATATGCGTATTTATATCTCAACCAAGTGACTTGATTGGAGTACTGAATTCTTACAAGGCTGAGCTAGGTGTCCTAAATAAACAGTAGGCTACGGGATGCAATAACCCTTGGCAGACAAAGTCTTCACTGAACTATGATTTGTTCAACTCTGATAGTCATGCTGCAAGGGATTTCATAAAACAAGCACATTTTCTTTGAGCAGTGTAACAAAATGAAAATACATACAAAAATAATCAACAGCACTGCTTCCCATAGGGAGCTTATCTTCCTTTTCAAGTGCCTTTTTACAAATTTACACAGCCAAGGGAATTTTGGATCATTGCGGGATCCTAAAATGACTTTGCAAATATATTAATATGAGACAGCTTATTTGTTGATAGAAATCTACGCTTAGCAAGGATAGAAGACATTGCTACAGAACAGAAAAACCGACTAAAGCCTCGTACACACGATCGGAATTTCCGATGGAAAAAGTCAGACTGATTTTTTCCATCGGAAATTTTAGACCGTTTGTATGACCCATCGGAGAAGTTCCATCCGAAATTTCGATTAATTCCATCAGGGATTACATAGAGAACATTAGGTCGGACGTGTGTACGGGGCTTTAGAGGAAAAGTTTAGTATAGCAGGCACTTGAAAACTATTAGCTAACTAGTATAGCTTTAATGTATGTCCACACAGTATTTTTTTTCAATATAACTACTTTTTTTATTGACGTGCACACAATACAAAAATGTCTATTAGGCCTCGTACACACGATCAGACCGGTCTGATGAAACTGGTCCGACGGACCGTTTTCATTGGACCAGGCTGAAGTGGTCTGATGGTCTGATGTGTGTACACACCATCGGACCAAAAATCCGATAAGACCAGAACGCGGTGAGGTAGATCACAACGACGTGCTGAAAAAACAAAGTTCAATACTTCCAAGCATGCGTCGACTTGATTCTGAGCATGCGCATGTTTTTGGTCCGATGCTTTTGCGTACTAACCATAGAACCTGTCCGACGGACAGGTGTCCGTCAGACAGATTTTGAAGCAGGTTTTAAAACTTTGGTCTGACGGACAACGGTCCGATGGGCCGTACACACCATCGAACTGGTCCGATGAAACTGGTCTGCAGACCAGTTTCATCAGACCGGTCT
This sequence comes from Rana kukunoris, assembly GCA_029574335.1. NCBI lineage: Eukaryota > Metazoa > Chordata > Amphibia > Anura > Ranidae > Rana > Rana kukunoris. Next base: position 457,094,485 of record CM056049.1, on the reverse strand, counting down.
GATCGTGTGTACGCGGCCTTATTGAACACAGAATGTGCAATCAGAAAAAAGTTGTGGCACCAGTAGCAATACAGTTTGAAATTCAACTTTTAAATGAACACTTTTAGGCAGGATATTATTATATTATACAGGATTTATATAGCGCCAACAGGTTACAAGTACATCCTTCCAGCTGTAGTTTGTCAGCCTTGTACAGTTGATCACAAGAAAAAATCCCAAGGACTGACAACCCTCATTTCTAGATGAGACCTTACAAACAAAATACACCAAAGTTTACCTCAGGAGAAAATACATAATTTTATACTTGGAGTAGCCTATCTATATAGAACTGGTTGCGGAGAAGCAAGCCTAGGGGTTTCTTTCAAGCCTATCCTGCCATATATTAAAAAAAAAAAATTGGTGACCTATGGTGCTAAATCTGATAAGTCAGCATTATTTGCGTGGCATATATAAAGGTCTCAACAATGCTATCAGCATGGCTGGTTGATATGTTTTTGTGTCTAAGGTATCAAGGAGATATGCTAAAGGATCTTGAAGTATGGCCATACAGTGAGTGCGAAGAAGCAGCATTGTCACCCAAGTATCGGGTGTGTTTGGACTACCAAGCACCTTTTCCTTTCTTCATCTCTATTACATTGGAGGAATATGGTTTGTTGTTCATGGTAGATTACTATGAAGGAGAATAACATTGCTTGATACATAAGTTCAGTGCATAGAAAAGTCTGATTGCTTTTGACAGCACTCAAAGTTGAGGCAAGAGCATATCCCTGTATCCCAGAACATGGGGCGCAGGCTTGTCCTAATACCAATCAAGGGGGTTAGTAAATGTAAAGAGGAAAGGATCACCGCTACTCCTGACCAGCCCCAGTGAATAAACATTAAAGAACGGCCTCAGCCTACTACAGGTTTCCACCACGTCTCCACATGTGGTTTGGTGGAGACATGTAGGCTTTTGCCTTGTACACACGACCGGTTTTCCCATCAGGAAAACTGCCATGACAGCTTTTGGCCATGAAAACTAGCCTCGGGAAAACCACCGGGAATCCCAGCTGGAAAAAAGAGAACATGTTCTGCTGTCTTTTTCCCAGCAGTTTTCCTATGGGAAACACTGGACCATACACATGGCCGTTTTCCTGCCAGGAAAACTGGACGTGTGTAGGGGAAAATCTGCGGAGCCGATTCTCGGGTTTCCCCTCAGGTTTCCCGGCGGTAAGAAAGTCCGCCAGTAAATCCGTACGTGTGCATGAGGCCGCTCTTTATCATTTTTTCACCAGGGCACAGAAAGTTACAAACACACTGGATTTCCAAAAATCTAAAAAAAATACATGAAAAGGGAAAACTAATGCATTCACAACTAAAAACTGGTAAACCACACTATTTTATTTTTGTTTCAGGGTTGTATACTATTTAGTCTGACCACTCTTCTAAACCTTGGTTTAATGCATTGGTCACTTCACTCCCTTATAGTTGTAAAAATATAAACCGTATTAGCATTATATACTATTCACACATTTCCTTGGAAGCTACCTGTGCCTGTGATATAATTTCAGACACCACATATTTTAATGTATTTTTTATACAAAAAAAAAAGTTTAGATATATTGTATGTTCTATTACTAGCTTAGATGGTAAATAAAGAATTAATGGGTTATTGGCTGCTTGTGTGTTTTCTTTATTAAGTTCCGTGTACTAAATCAATTAAAATGATCTTCCTGGATGCTCGCCCTAGATAAAAGGGTAAGCATTTAGAGGTATTGATTTTTTGCTTGTATTAAATGGAGCCGTATATGATATATTACAAAAGCTCAGCTACTTATTCTTTTGATGTGCTACTTTTGCAAGGAGAATGTACGCTAGGACGACAAATTTAAGGCAGTGCTTTATATTTAAAGGCCCAAAGCCTGAATAGGCATGGACGGATCCATCTTGATTCATATTCCTGGAACAACAAAACACGCTTCAAATGGGCTAGGAACCAGATGACTAATTTTAACTATAAACATCTATATGGTTGCTCAGAAGGTCCTCTAACATCTCTAACAATACCAATAAATTCTCTGTTGTGGTTTACAAGCCAGTAACTTCAACAGATGTAGAATAAAATTGACTGTATTATTTGACCTATTGCTCTAAATGTCCCATTGTTGATGGTATAACTGGTATTTCTGTAAGAATGTGTGACTTTGAGTACCAAACCATACAATCATTTACACACAGCTATAAAAAATACTAATGCTATTAGTACATAGCTTTTACCAACTCTAACAAATGATCTAAAACCTGATTGCTCTCAAATCTTAATGTTACTTTCTTCCTCCTAAGAGTAATGCCGCGTACACATGATTGGAAATTCCATCAAGAAAACCGTGAATTTTTTTCCGACGTAAAATTGGCTCAAACTTGTGTTGCATACACACGGTCACTCAAAATTCCGACTGTCAAGAACGCAGTGACGTACAACACTACAACGACCCGAGAAAAAAAATTAAGATTTCGAGCATGCATCAAATTGAACGTTTTTTTTTGCACGTTGGAATTGCATAGAGACGATCGGAATTTCCGACAAGAACTTTTTACATCAGAAAATTTGAGAACCAGCTCTCAAGTTTTTGCTATGGGGCCTACACATGGTCAGAATTTCCGACCAAAAGCTCACATCGAATTTTTCTTGATGGAAATTTCCGATCGTGTGTACGTGGCATTAGTTCACTAAATTAAGGACATGCTGGGAAATCTCTATTACTGGAACTAGTGATATTTGCTTCTTATAAACATTTATTTCTATAAAAGAAACTCCAGGGGCAAAGCATTTTTCGGTTTTAGATGGATATGGAATGGGAAAGAACCTGAGTAAGGTTTTTTTTATGGCTTGTCCCTATTGGAGAGATGTCTTCTCTATTCATGCCCTGGTGACACAACAGGGAGTAAGGGAACACTTCCTAATAGAGATAGACAACAACAAAAAGGACCTGGCAAAAGTTCCATTCCTTCACCACTACTACAAAAGTGTAGTGGAGAAGACTTCCCATAACTTCTTGACCAAGCGGCATGGTAGGAAGAGAGAGAGTCCTTTTTCAACAAGGACACAAAATGCAACAACTGGATACATTTTCTTATTCTTCCCCAGTGTCCAAAACATAAAAATGAAGGGAGTGGAGTTCCATGTCAAGGCCACCTTCAATAAACCCTACAGAGACCTCAGGCTTCTTCTGGTAAGCTACCAGATCCAAAATGAGTTGATATATTGGCAACCTATTTCCAGATCAACACCTGTACCATTCATAAGTCCACATATAAAGATATATATAGACACAATAGTTCCTCTACATAAAGACTACTTGGATCTGAAAAATTCTTTTAAACAGGAATGAAAAGGCAGAAATCAAACAATGGGCCTGGTGAGTCAAATGAAAAAAAAAAAAAAGATAAGAAAAGATATTTATTTTTACACTACAGTTGGCTGGTCAAGAACATAGTATATCATCAAACGCTAGAAACATGTTGAGAAATATTCGCTCTGACACATTTACATCCAAGGCAACAAAAAGACTGTTTATCTATGCAAGGGAAGCATGAATGACTAATATTACGTCTGTTACATTTATGTACTTTTATGTCATCGCCTCAAAAAGTGCTTCACACTTCATTTTCATTCAATAGTTAATGACTTTTTGCCATCTGCAGGTTTCCATTTGCAAACTATGCCGTTTACGACCCATTGATATTGTCAAAGTTCACGCTCCTACTTTGGAATCTCTTTGCTTTTGCTGCTTTGTTTTTGTAATTTATGGAATTGTCGGGTTAAATGTAGATTTATTGACTGTGGTCAACCTAAGGCCCCTTTCACACTTATCTGACCTGTCCTGCGACTTGGGACTGTAAAGTCACATGACAAGTCATACCCTATGATTTTCAATGAGTACCGTTCCATATCTGTGCGACTTCAAAGTAGTCGGTGCATGCATACTTTGGTCTGACTTTGATGCGACTCGAGGTCCATAGACCTCAATATTACACATTGTCTCAAGTCATGGCAAAATCGCAAGGCTTTCTATGATTGGACGAGGGGAGATTGTGGCATCTATCCCTCCTCCAATCACATAAAGCCTTAAATTCAGTGAAAATAATGCACTGATTTTTCTGAATGGAGGAGGTGTACAACATACAACCTGCTAATCAGTGTACGGCAGCCAGAAATACGAATCTCAATGGCAGACAATGGCTCTTACGGTATTGTGGGAGCTGAAAGTAAAAATTTTCATCCAACAGCACAGTAGCCATACATGTGACACCCATGATTAGAGGTAACTTATTTTTATACAGCAAAAGACCCAAAATAGATTATGTTCTGGAGATGAGCTTTCACATGGTTGTAAAGGTTAAACATTCTTTTAGCTTAATGCATTTTCTGCATTAAGGTGAGAAACCCTTAATGTGCAGCTACCCCCCCCCCCTTCAAATACCTGAACCTGCTGCGGTCAATTACAGCAAAAAAATAGGGGGCAAGGGCTGAGCCACACTGTGTGTGTCTATGGACACACAGAGCCAGCTGGGGACTGAGCCCACAGAAATTCCCCCATATTAAGAGGCTTATTATGGGGGCACTTACTGAGCAGGTAGGAACTAGAAGCCCTGGTGGGGGAACAGAGAATAGGAGGATCAGATCTGCTGTGTGCAGAACCAACTGTACAAAGGAATTTATATTTAAATAAAAAAATATTTGAACTGTTACAATCACTTTGAGTCACTAGTATATTTACCACCATAACACCCATACCCTCGAATGTATTCATTCTTTAAATACTACACTCAACATTTACCTATTGATTGCCAATGATCAATAACTACTTCAACTAAAAGCAGAAATTATCCTTCTGGTTTATTGCAGAGCTGTGACCATGGGGTTGATTTACTAATGAGGTGAGCTGCATCAATGTAAGTATCAATAAAGATCATACCTGGAATCCAGCTTCAGCCTAGGTTCAGACTATTGCGATGCAGGAACCAGCACGATTCCAGTGCCTGTTCCCGCATCGCTCATATCCCGCAGGCAGTTCACACTGCCTTCTGCGAACCACTGCGGGTGTCAATACATTGTTATTGACACCCCCAGATCGGTTCAAAGATTGCAGTACTAACTCTGATCTCGCACAGGAATTGGATCGCATACCCATGCGTTCTGATTTCAGTGCGGGGGAAAAAAGTCCCTGCACTTTTTTCCTGCAAATTTAATGCAAGTTCACCCATACCCATGGCTGAGCTCCCATCTCACAGACATCGCATGCGATCGGCACCTGCAGTGCGGGTGCAAATCACAAGCAATGTCTAAGATCGTGCTTGTGTGAACCTGGGCTTAAGGACACATTCAAAATGACTGAGCTGCCTTACCACACATGTGGGGGGACCATGAAAACGCATGCATTATATTGTGTGCATAGGTGTGAATAGAGTCTAAGGCTGGCCATAGATGGTTTGAATCTTGGCCGGTTCAGCAGAAACCAGCCAAGATTTGAACTGTGTGTGGGCAGGCTGAATGTACCAAGTTGATTGATCGATCAAATTGGGTACAACCAACCTGCCGGATTACATTGCAATTATCACTAGCGGCTTTCCTGCAACCCGCGATTGCAGCAAAGAAATTTGCACCATCTATGTCCGGCCTTAGTGTATCCTTTGTGTCATTTTGTGAACACAGTCTAAATCCTCCTAAACATGGTACGATCGTTGGCCAACCAAGCGTCCGATTTTTGTCAAAAGGGCGTGTGCCAGGATCTTGACTTGCATCCCAATGGCACACAATTGTCGGCCAACAAATACGAACGTAGTGACATACTACGAGGAATTCCAGCTCTTGAGCGCCACCCTTTGGGCCTCTTTTGCTAATTTCGTGTTTGGTGAGCATTGATTCTGAGCATGTGTTTTTGTACTTTTGACTTTTGTGTCACAGACTTGTGTACTGACCATCAGAAAATCAGATGTGGAGCCGTTGTCTGCCGAAAATGTACTAGCCTGTCATCCAACATTTGTTGGCCCAAAAGTTGGACTACAATTGTCAAAAGGAGCATACTAACGGTAAGATTTTAGGACAACAGTCTGTCAACAGACAATCCCCTGTCAACAATTGGATCGTGTGTACGAGGCTTTAGTGGGTCCTTCCTGTACAGTAATACCTCGGATTGCGAGTAACGCAGTTAAGGAGCATTTCGCAATACGAGCTATTACTTTTTTTAAATTCTGACTTGGTTTGCGAGCGTTGTCTCGCAAAACGAGCATAATTTACAGTAAGCCTCTGCGGTGTGCAGTACCGCATTTTGCCACAGGTAGCGGGCGCCGGTGACAGTCAGAAACATTCTGTTCCAGAGTGTTTCTGAACCTCTCTGAGCCGTTTTCTGACTGTTTCTGGCGCCCTGCCACCTCTGGCCACATACGGTACTGCATAAAATAGTTCCCATCGACTCCTATGGGGAAACTCGCTTTGATATGCAAGTGTTTGGATTACAAGCATTCTCCTGGAATGAATTATGCTCGCAATACAAGGTTCATCTGTACTTTTTAAGATTTTATTTACTAGTGAGGCAGTGCAGAAGGCCACAAATCAGCTTTCATGTATTCACCTTACTGTATGGCTGCTATAGGGTATAACTATACTATGGGGTACAACATTCACACCTTTGCAACACATCTACTGGAATCTCCAATACATATTTTCTATCCCGGCCAAAGAGATGTCTTGTATTCCGCCAATAGAAAGAGAAACCCAACTACAAACCACATCTTAGAAAAGTTGGCGCAGGCGAAAGCTAATTTTGTCCCTGTTAACTAGAAACGGAAAACACAAACAACACATGTGTTTTATTATTATGTTTTATAGCTTTCTACTGTTCAAAGTGCACAGTTATTAGATTTGTAATGGTAGCTTTCTACAATTATGCTTGTCTTTACGTTTAAGCCTATTAAAACAAGGCTTTAATCAATGCTGAAAATGATGCTGTCATGTACAGATTGAAATGCCTTGGAAGAAGACAAAAAAAAAGGCCTCATACATATTGGACAAACTCTCTTAGAATGGCGCGCTTGCTAGTGAAATAAAATCAGTCTCATATGTCCACAAACTGTGAGGCTGCAAGACACTCGGATGACTTTCACAAAATGTTGTGAAAGACCATCTGGGACTAATGACTCCGGGATATGTACATGTGGCATAATTAGGCAAATTGGGTCTTTATGCCAAAACGAATTGGATGTGATGCAATAAGTTATGCAGCAAAATGTATTCATTGTAACTTTGCATGCTGGAAAAGCATACCTCTATGTAACAAAATACAAGCTTTCCCTAGGCTATATATACGAAATTGTGAGCAAAAATCATTAGTCATAGTTTAGGAAGATCATCGACATACCCACACAGCCTCTTTCTATAAAGAAAGTAAAAACAAAACGTATTTTAGATCGCAAAGTTTTATATTTGGTAGGCATTCCAATGGCCATACTATCCCTGAACTGAAAGGCAGATTTTTCCTAAGGGAAATTGTCTTCCTATGCCCGAGAGTTTTTTTATCCAGCATTTAGATGTAAAAAGGGCCTGTGCCAATAAAAGAAACCTGTCATAGAGAATAGTAGACAAGATACACATACTCCGCTGCAGGCACTAATCCCCATCCTGCCACTAATCAAAGGAACTGGTTTCCTGTAGTCATCGGCCACTCCAGAAAAGGCCTCACAGCCTCAAAAGCCTCCAATCGATTTATTGATCATCCAGTAAACAGAACACGCCAGAACACGCCATGTAGTCCACAAACGCATTTCACTTGGTTACTCTATAAGTAAGCTCCTAACCAAGTGAAACGTGTGAGCTGTTTATGCTCTAGATGGAGTGGTCTATTTACCAAATTGATTTGAGGATCTTAATATGGCAAGTAGTCCCTTTTCTTTCTTTTGGAGCTTTTCCGCTGCCTTGGACAATGTCCTGTTTCCCTGGGACAACCTACATCCATTACGCATCCAACAATGAATTCTTGTTTGCATCTGGCTCAGTTAGAGAACGTTGCCTTCTGCAGTTATGAAGAGGTTTCCAACATTAAAGGGGTTGTAAAGGTAAAAAAAAATCCCTAAATAGCTTCCTTTACCTTAGTGCAGTTTTCCTTCACTTAGCTCATCCTTCAATTTTGCTTTTAAATGTCCTTATTTCTTCTGAGAAATCCTCACTTCCTGTTCTTCTGTGTGTAACTACAAACAGTAATGCAAAACTTTCTCCCTGGTGTGGAGAAAGCCTCTTAAGGGGGAGGGGGCTAGCAGGAGTGTCAGGACGCCCACTAACACAGCTCTTTTCTCTATCTGCAAAGTAGAGAGTGTCCTGACTCTCCTGCTTGCCCCCTCCCCCCAAAAGGCTTTCTCCACACCAGGGAGAAAGCCTCACATTACTGTGTGGAGTTACAGACAGAAGGACAGGAAGTGAGGATTTCTCAGAAGAAATAAGACATTTAAAAGCAAAATGGAAAGATGAGGTAAATGAAGGAGGACTGCACTAAGGTAAAGAAAGCTATTTAGGGAAAAATGATTTTACCTTTACAACCCCTTTAATTAAAAGTGGTCCTGCAGTACCAGAAAAAAAAAAGCACCAGGTATAACCCGATAGTTTATAAATTTAGAGGTAGAGTTCCCTAAAGAGCTAAGTCGGATAACTCAATCCTATCTAATCAAAGAGCTACTAATGCATTCACATTGTAGCCATGCTCAAATAAGAATTGTGTCAAATTTACCTTATCTGAGTTTTCTGTAACCAATTGAATCCACATTACACAGAGATCACCTTAAAGGGTCAGTATGGACGTATTTTAGGAAACCTATGCCGTATATCATACTCTGTCTCTGATTTCAGAACCACCAATCACAGTCAAACTGGTATGGTAGATTTGAATTTGATTTGTTGCTGAGGATGTCAATCACCTGGTTTGTACTGGAGAGCCATATCAGGGGATTGCTTGGGTTTTGGATTCATGCAGATAGCAGAGGGAGGACAGAAATCACATTAGATGGTTTTGGATTGAGGCAAGTGAAACATGCAACCATTACTCTTCAGCTGATCTGCACCTATTCACGAGAAAGAACTAGTAATCAAAGTCAAAACAGAAGGTCCCATCGCACATTCCAAAATCAAAGGCATGATGGGGCACCGTCTTGTTTGAGCAATATATGACAGTGGGAATTGTATTAGCTTTAGGCAAACATTTATCTTTTTTTCTCAGGAAATATCCATGAATCCAATTGTTCCAAAGAAAGATATATTGTCATGCCATGCAGAAAAGGTGGTATGAATGAGTCTGTAGCTCTCAGTGTCATTATTACTTGTGTGTACATTATGTTACACTGTTGCGTTTTGACACATACATTACAACATGCTTATGTGGCAAACTTCCCCATACTAAAACAGTGCTTATTCCCATTGTTGTGCTTCAGTGCTATGTGTTTTTCAAAATACATGTTCATTTTACTCTGCATTTTTGTGGGAGGCCCAAAGAAGATGCATTTTGACGCATTGGCAACAAGTAAGACACCACTGAAAACCGACCAAGTGCTTCAGATGTGAATACGGCTGTGCATGGCCCATTTGCACCAATGCTGAGTCAGAGCAGCTCTGGGTGAGTCCATACACAGCCATGTTCATATCTGAAGCACTGGGTTGGTTTCGAGTGGCGTCTAACGCCACATACATCCACGCTTCTGAATTAGTGCCTGATGCCTGTTCCTACATTCTGAATACAGGTAGGGACATCTGTTATCCTCCAGCTTTGAGCGGCGCTCTAAGCCTACACGTGATCAAATCCTTGGACAATAGCGATTAACTTGATCCACTCCAAATCCTTCATTTAAAGGCACATTGGAAATATGCATCACATCCATTAATACAACAAGCCAACACAACAAAGGAAAACACAATGATGCATGACAAGGCCACTGCCTAACTCTACAAAAAAGCACCTTTACTTGCACGCATAGATACAAATGGGCCAAATTCTCCTATCCATATGTACATAATTAAGTCAAAATTTCCCTGTAAAGTAACTACAGAATGACATTTAGCAGTCATATATTAGGATATGGAATAGACATGTGTTAGCATTTTGTATATTGCTCTTTCCTGTTAGGCCATATGCTTCCATTTTTGTCCACTGGTACTGGAACATTTTTCCAAAAGTGAATGCAGGAATATATTGTTGCAAACATAACCACCCAAGATGAGAACAAAATCTGCAGGGACAAGAGGAGGACAGAAGAAAGCGGAAAGCCAACATGATACCGAGCTCCACCCAATTCAGGGAACCTAAAATTCTAGAGTTCTCCTTTATAATATTACTATATGAATCAAATGGGTTACTTAGTTACTTCATCATAGTACATAGTTGTTGGCAAATCTAAAGAGATAATACAGGCATTGTACAACCAAATAAAGTATCCATCACCAGAATACCACATACACAAGACCGCGGAATTCCATACAGACAAAAATAGAGGGTAAACTGTGCCTGCGTGCTATATGTAGGGGGCTGTGGAAAGTTTTTTCTGAAACTTCCCTCTTAAAATTAGGGTGCATGTTATACGCCTGTGCGTGTTATACGCCGATAAATATAGTATATGCTTTTTGAATAAATACTGTATTTATTGGCATATAACACTCACTGTGGAAAGATTTTCCCCTGAAACTTCCCTCTTAAGCCGCGTACACACGGCGGGACATGTCCGCTGAAACATGTCCGACAGACCGATTCCAGCGGACATGTCTCCTCCGGGTTTTTGGCTGACGGTGTGTACACACCATCGGATGAAAATCCCCTCAGCCAGGGAACGCGATGACGTGGCAGTGACGTTGATGTCGCCACGTCACCAAACGAGGAAGTGAAATACTTCCACACATGCGTCGAATCCATTCGACACATGCGCAGAGATTTCTGTCTGCTGGTTAGTGCACTAACCAGCGGACATATACGACGGACATGTCTCCAGCGGACAAATTTCAAAGCATGCTTTGAAATTTGTCCGCTGGGAAAACATGTCCGCTAGCCCGTACAGACGATCGGAGATGTCTGCTGAAACGGTCCGTCGGACCATTCGATCATGTGTACGCGGCCTTAAAGTTAGGGTGTGTGTTATATACCTGTGCGTGTTATACGCCGATAAATATGGTATATTGAAGAGTTTAATAGATTTTTTGTAATATCTAATCACATTTTAGCTTTTAGTTGCAGAGGGAAGACTCAAGAGCTGAAGCCCCCAAAATCCATTGTTTTACAGAACACGTTTTATAATTTAAAAGGGTTTTAATTGAATTAAATAATATAATTAATTTAATAAAAGATCCAGCGTGACTCTCACTGATTATCTGTTTTTCTAGAAATTAAAGCGGAGCTCCACCCAGGAAAACAACATTTTCCCATGTTGTTTAAAAAAAAAAACCTGAAAAAAAAAAAAAATACTCACCCGAAATACCTGTTGCTATGCGGAAGTCCGTAATCTGCCTCTTCCACTCCACGGTGCCTTTTCTTCTTGTCCTTCTGCATGTGAATGGGGCGCGCTGCTTTCTGGGAACTGTGTGTGTTTTCAAAAAGCAGCGCGCCCATTCACAAGCCAGCGTGAGACTCACGCAGGCGCAGTAGGAAATGGGCAGTGAAGCCGTACGGCTTCACTGCCTGTTTCCCATAGTGTGAATGGCAGCGCGGGACCCGGAGCGATCGTGGGACCGGCATCGGGGGGCCCATCAGTGCGGGCAAGTAGGACAAGGTAAGTGTCCTTATTTAAAGTCAGCAGCTACACTGTTAGTAGCTGCTGACTTTAAAAAAAAAAAAATCGCGGCTGGAGCTCCGCTTTAAGAAGATTAAAAGGCCTCTACCGTCTTGGAATGGTTCTAAAGTTGCTGGGAAACAAGGGGGGTCCATGGCTTGGCTTATCTTCCCCACTCAAGTAGAAAGCCTCCATCAAAACGAATCTACACCTTAAATAGACATTGTAGGGTACAAGCAATGTTGATGGCTCATTTAATAATGTTTGAACTTTTGCTCTCCTCCCTTTACCAGTTACATAATGTGTGTCTGGCAATGTTTAGTTCCAGGTTTTGTCACAAATAAATATCTAAACCTAAGGGAAAATCGTGACACTGATTAACAAAGTTGAAAAACTCCCAGCCAATGAAATATTATTTTTGAAGCTCCACTGACATGTTCAAGGCAGCCTATGACCCTGTTAGAATTCTCAATGTGCTTTTCTTTCTCACAGGCCTTCTGTTGATTGCAACTCTATCCAGAATCTGTGCCATCCAGCTGCTCCGAAATTTCACAGCACCCCTCCCTGAGGACAATTGATCTTAGAATTTTCTGAATGCCTATGACGCTACGAAATAAAATAAAAAAAATGGCTGAAAATCACAGATCGTGTTACTGTACATGAACACTTCCTGGTCTAAGTAGCTCTAAGATGTAATGATATAACTGAGATTACATCACTAATCAAAAGAGAAAACGTCTTATAGTTTCTATTATTGATTGTCACTATGGATGTTGATTTTCTTTTTCAATAACTGTCAAAATGTAGCTGTGATTTATAATCTGGGTCTAACAACTGGTGGCCCACAGGATGTTACGACTCGAAAGACTTGTGTATGGCCTACAGCCCTCCTGAGATTTTGATAGCTTTTAGTATACTGCATTAAAACACATAAAAAAGATTTACTCTGCTATCCTAGTCAATCGGGTGCTTGGAAACATCTTCTGCTAAAGCACTTTTTAGAGGTACATACACAACAGTATATTGTTATTTACGCGTCTTTAAAAATGTAAGGCAACCCACTTATGTTAAAGAATCAAAGACGTGTTTACCTGTCAACAGGCACTGCGAATATATACAATTATTGCATAGAGCTATCAAGAATACAAAGGCAACTGATGACATGTAGGTAAATGGTACTCCATGCCAAAGTTACAACACTAGTACGTAGTAAAATAAAGGCTGCCTTCCCTGTAATATTGCTGCACCTTAAAGCGTATTAAAGCTCATGTCAAGCCAACATTTAAAAAACAATATAGTCTATACAAATCCGCAATACATTCACATTACGCCCACGTTTTATGGGCCAGATTCAGGTAGATGGGAGCATCTTTGCTCTGGAGTAACGCTTCTCATTTACGTTACGCTGCCGAAATTTTAGGAGCAAGTACTGTTATTCATGAAGCACTTGCTCCTAAAGTTGCGGCAGCGCATCGCAAATGAGCCGGCGGAATTCAAATTGGGCGGGTACGGGGCGTGTATTATTTAAACTAAACGCGATCCCGCGGCGAACGTACTGCGCATGCGTCGAGTGTCAATGCATCCCAGTGCGCATGCTCCAAATTCTGTCAGTGAACGTCAATGACGTCACATCCCCATTCATGAAAGTTTTACGCAAGCAACGCGATTTTTTTTTTTTCCGACGCGATGACGACGCCTATACTTAACATAGGATACTCCACTAGGGGGCTGCTTTATCTTTACGCCGCGTATCGCTTACGGAAACGTCGGAAAGTCACTGCGTCGCGCCCGAATACGATCGTGAATTGCCGATTCCCGCTGATTAACATATTTTTTCAGCGTAAATCAGCGGGAACGTCCCCGGCGCCATTTTTAAATTAAAGTTGCGATGCGATGGCGAAATTCAATTGCGCCGATCGCATCGGAACACCAACCCGGCGTTTCTTGTTTTCTGGTTACAGAAAACAGAAACGCCGGCTTAAAGTGACAGTTAGGCTGGAGTATCACAGATACTCCAGCCTAACTCTACCTGAATCTGGCCCTATGTATTTAAAGGGGTTGTAAAGGTTATTTTTTTTTCAAATATTTTTATTCGGATTTTCATAGTACAATCATACAGGGTGAGAACAAACCCAGAATAGTTGTAAACATGCATTATAACAAAGCAATACGAGATAAAAAAACGAAAGTGATGACTCATACTACAATAACAAAGATAGTAATAGTAATACCCTCAGGAGCAGAAGCATGGTATAGACAATAAAGACTGATTGTCACATAAAGTGGCCTAACCATAGCCAGCATAGCTACGGGATTAATTGGCAGTAGGCCTAGGAGAGTCATGGAAGTCAAGGAGCTCCAAGAATCAATGGTTGGTCTACGGTGGTCGAAAGGTAGATGGGTCAGATGGGTCAGAGACCTTGAGGTGGCCTAGCGAGTTGGTGAGATCCCTTTTCAAATACCAGTCGGTATAGCAAAATGGTTGCATGACTTCTCGTGGAACTTCCTGGGTTAATGTGGCCTCAATATAAGTCCGCCATCTTGTGAAAAAGCGAGAGGTAGATTGAAAGTTTAGCGTAATAGTGTCTAGCGTTTTTTATTTTCTAAATAAGTTCCTTTAAGCTAGTGCATTGTTGGTTCACTTACCTTTTCCTTCTATTTCCCTTCTAAATGATTTTTTTTCTTTGTCTGAATTTCTCACTTCCTGTTTTTCCTCAGTAAGCTTGCCCCATCATCTGGCTGGGGGTAAGTCAGCCAGAACAGCTTACTGAGGATGAACAGGAAGTGAGAAATTCAGACAAAGGAAACAAAGAAAAACAAAACATTTAGAAGGGAAATCGAAGGAAAAAGGTAAGTGAACCAACAATACACTAGCTTAAGGGAACCTATTTAGAAAAAAAAACCTTTACAACCCCTTTAAACATGCTGCAAGTACAGGAAAATGACTGCCAATATTTCAGATATATAGTGCAAACCTAACTTCTATTTTGACATGACAACACGGTAACATTTTGACTCTGAATCCCATTCTGTTGTCAGCCCAAAAGAACATAAGATTTCTGGTAAATGGACCTCTATGGTAGGTGTCAGAATATCAGGAGATCAGTGAATGCACGTTTGCTGATCTCCCCAGGTAGAATGACCCCAGGAGCACTCTGAGCACTTCTAGATTTAAAGCTGTGCACACAAATTCAGGGGCAGACACATATGAAAATTACAACTGCACCACACATATTAGGTAACGCTGCACATGCTGGACAATGAGCAATAATTCTAGGGCCACCATTCACTGTTACCTCGAGACCAGTGGTCTCCAAACTGCATCCTTGAGGTCCTTCTCTTGCCTTTATCTGGCCCTTGGGACACTATTCCATCCTCTGATATGAGACACTATTCTGCCACCTGACATTAACAATGGGGCACTATTCCGCCTAATGATACCAATGATGGGGCACTATTGCTCATAATAATACCAATGATGAGGCACTATTCCTCCCAACAATACCAATGACGGGGCACTATTTCTTCCAATGATACCAACAACGGGGTACTGTTTCTCTGCCTAATACCAAATGTGCTGATGCTTCCACTGATGCAAGGAACATTTTCACTCCCACTGGCCACAGTCAGGCCCTCCTAAAGTCTGAAGGACAGTAAACTGGCCCTTTGTTTAGAAAGTTTGGAAACCCCTGCTCTAAACTGATGAACATTTAGAATGTCACCTATGGACAATTTATGGGACCGTGGTCTTTCACCATTTCAAGGAGGCAAACACTTTTGAGGCTTGACATATTTTGGTATCTCTTTACGCAACTCAAGCTCATATTTTATATTTTTTTACAAATTTGGTGTTATGTTCTGTTTATGTGAACTAAAATTTAATCAAACTTATTTTTTTTTACTGAAAATTTGGATTTTTTACCACAGGGTGTCTGATTTTAGAAAATACATAATGTTTTTGGGGGTTGAAGTAATCCTCTAGCCTAAAAAGGTTTATTTTACTGTGTGCACAAAATAAAAAAAAATCGATATATGGCTAAAAGGACCATTTACCATTTGTATGCCAATTTTTTTTTTTTTTTTGAAGGTTCACCTTTGGATCTTGATACTTACTATTACGATATGCTAGGGATCTGCCTATAACTTGGGATAGGGGAATCTACTTACAACTGTATAGGGCTAAGGATCTGCTTACAAGTGAAAGTGAATTTTATCAGGTCGTTTCCAGTTAGCAGCGTGAATATCTGTGTGGTCCAAAGCTCAGCTGCTTTAGTTATTCAGCTGGTCAGAGAGAATAGAAAAAAATTGTGTTCTGGCTTATCCAGTAACAGTGTTTCTTCTCTATCTATACTTTGCTAAATAATTCAGACAGCTAAGCGCCAGTCCAGCCAAACATCCAGTCTGTCGAACAGAAGAAAGTTGTGTTGAAGCACATAATCTTGGGGTGCACTGCTCCAGCAGCTGATCTTTGGCTCTGAGGCCATCTTGGTCATTAACAGCTTGTTGGGAAACGATTAACGTGATATTAAACTCTAAGGCCGCGTACACACGATCTGACCGGTCCGATGAAACTGGCCCGAAGACCAGTTTCATCGGACCAAATTGATCGTGTGTACGGCCCATCGGACCGTTGTCCATCGGACCAAAGTTTTAAAACTTGCTTTAAAATCTGTACAATGGAACCTGTCCGTCGGACCAAAGCGATGGTTAGTACACAAGAGCAACGGACCAAAAACCCGTGCATGCTCAAAATCAAGTCGACGTATGCTTGGAAGCATTGAACTTTGTTGAACTTTGTTTTTTCAGCACGTCGTTGTGTTCTACATCACCGCGTTCTGGCCCGATGGGATTTTGGACTGATGGTGTGTAGGCACATCAGACCATCAGACCACTTCAGCGGTGGTCCGATGAAAACGGTCCGTCGGACCATTCTCATCGGTTTGGTCTGATCGCACTTTCAGCAGCTGATTAAATCTCTTAGTATGCTGCTTCTTCATACTTTAGTCTTTGTTCATGTTCCTGTTAGGCAGGTACCCTGATTGCTGTCCCAGGTTTCCTGTTTTAGGGTGGCTCCTTTCTCTTGCAGCATTCTATGAAGCCACCCTTTCATACAGGGACTAGACTTGTGTCTTCCTGCACTGTGTTCATCAATAGGAACACACAGCCACATAGTCAAGACATTCTCCTGCTCCTCCTCCTTTCTCCAAGCTAAAAGACTGAATTGAGACTGCACTGTCCACTGTTAACGCTTTCCAGTGAAGACTGGAACTTCAGGGAAGTAGCAATGAGAGAGCAGGAGCTAGAAGCTTGGGAAGTTTTAAAAGTGCTGGGAAAATAATTTTAACAAACAGATTTCTGGGTAATGTTTATTTTATTATGGGATCAAGCCAGCATGAGTGCTCCCATAGCAAGCAGCTTGCTATATGAGCGCTCCAAGAAAAGGAGGAGCCAAGATTGTCAGCAGTGGACCCCAGAAGAGGAAATTTGGAGCCGCTCTGTGCAAAGCTCCTCTGGCTGAAGTGCAGTTCGTTCTGCACCATTTTCAGCAGACAGTGGGCTGAATCCCGCTGTCGACTGAGTTCACAGAGCCGGTCCAGACTGGGGCAAGATCACAACAATATGGTCAGGATCCTCCTACAACCCTGGATTGGCACCCAACTCAGGCTCTGAGTGCTTGAGCCAGCTGCTCCAGCCCTCTCCAGAGCTTAACGCTCCAGTGAGAGCAGGAGGGTGGGGCAAAGGCAGAGAGCTGGTGACTCACAGTCACCAGCTCTCTGCCCATGGAGCTCTGTGAACTAAGCATTCAGCGGTCTGTGATCGCTCAGTTCTCAGTCTTAGAGCCGGTGGGGGAAAAATGCAGCATCAGGCCGATGCTGCAACCAACTAGGTAAGTATAATTCTTGAAAAAAAAAATGTTGAACTTCTCTTTTAACCTTAATAATCATTTTAAACAAAAACAAAAGACTAATGCCCCGTACACACGATCGGGATTCTCGGCGGTAAAAATTCTTCCGGGAATCCCGGGGGGAAAGCCAAGAACCTTCTCGGTCACTTTCCCCATGTACACACCAGAGGTTTTCCCATGGGGAAAACTGCGGTGAGCGCTTTGGCCGGGAATCCTGGAATCATGTCAGTTTTCCCAAAGGGAAAACTGGTCGTGTGTACAAGGCGTTTGAGTTTAATATTACTTTAACTTTATCATGAGCCAAAATCTATAGTGCCTTGGGGTTTAATATCATAGGTGAAGAAAGAGAAGAGGTTAGACTTATTAAGCAACAATTTCCTGTATGATTGAATTCAAGAAAAAACTTTGCTATGTCACATTTATTGGCTCATAAAGGGAACATGGAAAGTACAGAAATGAACAGCATCTGTAATTCAATTGACATTGTTCAAATTGCTCTAAACATGACAAATAATAAGATCTGATTGTTTTCTGTGTATAATCTTAACATAACAGCAGGGAGAAAATGCAAACTTAATCCTGTATCTGCTAAACATCTAAGTGTCCATACACCTATCAAAAGCCAGACGGCATTTATATGGTGTGCATATATAAGCACGGCAGAGTTACTGGCTGTGTTACAAGGAAACAAATGCTGTGTGGGTGTGATTAACATCAATTCTTATTCAGCAGATCCCAAATATGCAGTATTACTAGATTTTGCTGCACTGCAGTAAGTCGGCACTGTACAGGAGCCACACCACTATGTGCTATCATACTGCTGATAATGCAGCAAGCCAACACAGAAGTTCCCTGTTCACGTCACCGCTGCTGCTTCTCAGTAACACTGCATTGCAAAGCACATCACTCCGTTCATTAATCAGCTAACAAATAGAAGACATTTTCTTTCAAATAGTTTTTATTGAGAAATACAAATACAGCAGTAAGTTACATCTAGGCGAACAAGCCATGAGCAGTATTGAATACAGCAAAGGGTTTCTGATTGTGCATAAACAAACTCGTAACATATCAGAACATTCAAATTACATATAACTGTATACTGTAGGGATGATCATAGGGGAGTGCAATATCTATGCTAAGGAGGGGAGGATGGGGGGGGGGGGCTTCACACATGAGGGGAGGGGAGGGGATGGAGCGCATCAAGGTTCAGATGGAGCGTTTAGGAATGGATCAGTGATCAGTGATTCCATTTAGTGTCGTACCATAGTCGCCATGGAGTCCATTGAGTCAGTAGTGTGGGGCAGGAATGTTTCCTGCGAGCAAGGATTGTCTCATACTGGTAGTGAGTGTGAGTTAATTGTATTACGTCCGCTATTGTGGGGGTGGTACTAGATTTCCAGTTCCTGGCAATGAGAAGTCTGGTTGCCAGTAGGACATGGGATGTCACTAGTCGCAGGGGAGGAGGTACGTCATTGATGGTCAGATTGAGAATAGCTAGTTGGGGGGTCAGTGGTATGGGAAAGCCAGTCAATTCCCTCAGTACTTGTTCTAGCAAAGTCCACAGATTCCTCAAGTGGGGACATGTCCAGAAAATGTGGATTAGAGTGCCAGGTTCACCGCAACCTCTCCAGCAGTCAAGTGAAGTATGGGGATGGAATTTGGCTATTCTGGACGGCGTTAGGTACCATCTTAGTAGCAGCTTCTGGGAGAGTTCCCATAGGGCTGTACAAGAGGTGGATTTGTATATAGACTTAATTGCTGTCTGCCATTGTTGGTCAGAAAATTGGGTCTGGAAGTCAGATTCCCAGTCAGTGAGGGGTTTAGACTTGAGGAAGGAATTTTTCTCCTGCAGGGACGAATAAAGTATAGAGGTACCTTTGGTCGGGCGTGTCTGAGCAAAGAGGTATTGCCATATGTTCACTGGTAGGTGTCCCTCCAGTGAGGGCGTGGCTAAGAGACAGTGTCGCAGCCTGTAGTATGTAAAGTAGTCAAAAGTGGGAGCTTGGAAAGTGGTCTGAAGATGTAGAAATGAGGAGTTAGTCACAAGGTGTCGCAGTTCATAGGTGTACGTCAGCTTCTCAGTCAGCCATTTCGGAATGTGTAGATCTGGGGTTAATAGTGTCAGTGTTTGTATCGGTATGGGGATGGGTTTAATTGGTACAGTCGACCAAGAAGACATTTTCCATTGCTGTCAATACACTACTCAAGTGGTGCAACAGAAACAAGCTGTGATAGTAAGGCACTATGGGGTTGATTTACCAAAACTGGAGAGTGAAAAGTCTGGTGCAGCTCTACATGGTAGCCAATCAGCTTTTAACTTCAGCTTGTTCAATTACGCTTTGGCAATAAAATCTGGAAACTGATTGGTTTCTATGCAGAGCTGCGCCAGATTTTGCACAACTTTAGTAAATCAACCTCTATGGGTAGATTTATACGTGCATCTAAATATCCCTTTACTCTAAATCGAGACCCACTACAGAGGCTGCTGACAGGCAATAAGGAAGCAATGTGACGCCTTCTAACCGCCTGTTTTAACCCCAGTTCTGTCAACAAACATGGAACAATGTGCGTGGTTGCAGGGCGTTTGTGGCACTTTGCAATTTGCTAGAGTGTGTAGGGTTCAGGGAGCATGCTGCACACAATAGATGTGCACAGTCTATTGCATTAGAGTGTGCACCACAAAACTCAAACACACACTACTGATCACTCACAATGTTCATTCAGAAAGGGAAGGGGATGGTCAATTACATATTTACTGGCCTCTTCCTCCACTCATCCTAAAACATCCTTGCAGTAACAGCCAGCGGGAGAGGAGGGAAGCTGTTAGCACTGCAGGGGGAAGGAGGGAGCCAGGGAAGTAAGGGGAATCTGTGCTGTAAAGGGTGATTAGGGTGTGCCTGGGCACACCTAGCACACCCTGTGCGCCTGCCTATGCTGCTCACCGATCACTATATGTTGGGTAAACTTTGCCACGTGCACAAAGCATCGTGGCTGTGGCATGCGAACACCTCCATCTGCTGCCTTTTGCAGCTTAAAGGTGGGGGCAGCAAAAATGCCCCACTCCTCCTCCTCGACCACACGTCAAAAAAAAGCCTAAAAGTGGTAAACTAAACACAATAATGTTAATGTGGAGGGAAAATAATGGTATTGTTACATTGGGTGTTGAATCACGTGAGCTCGAGCCACCCCCATCAAATCATTCCCTGAATCTATTATCATTCAGTTTCAAAGGTCCCTGTGACTACTAAGATTCTGTAACAAGCCCTTTCGGCAAATGCCACAGTTACCAAGCTACCATTATAAAAGCGATAATATAGGTTTAGCATGAGTTTGGGTAGGTTTTGGGGGAGTCAAAAGGGTTTGATCTGCTGCCTTCATTTCCATCAAGTCCTGGCCAGCCCATAGGGAATTTCACTTCACAGCAGAGGCTGGTGCTTCCCCAAACTTGTGGTCTTCATAGGAAAGACTTAATGATGGACAGCGTAGTCTCAGGCCAATTTGTTAGCTTGGAGAAATGAGGGGTGGTGAGGAGGAGGGAGGCTATTCCTCCTCATCGATACACACAGTGTAGGAGGACACAACTTTAGTTCCTGTATGCAAGGGCGCCCCCATAGGATGCTGCAGGAAAAAAAGAGCCATCCTAAACTAAAGCATTGACAAAGTTTAAAAGATATTGAAGCTATATACTTAGTAAGCTGAACATGCTTATAAAAACTGATAATGATTTTAAATGCCCAATTAACCAAACTCCAGATGAAACAAACCATTAGCCTTGCAGTGGGGCTGCCCGTGTACTGCATCAGACTTCTGATTTATGCCAAGGGTACCCAGAAAGCATACTTTTCCTTACCTAATCCCTTGCTCCTGCAGGCTCTCTTCAATGCTACCAAGCCCCTCTGCCTCGTTGCCCTTACACTCTGGCAGTCGCAGGCACTGTGAGTTCATCGAGTACAATGCAGGGCCAATATACCTGTACTGTGTATGAGGGTGCCAAGCAAACATCCAGAGACCAAGCCGAAAGTAGAAAAATGAGCACCACTAACTGCTGGAGCAAGGGATTAGGTACTGAATGTGCATTTTCCCTGTCTCATAGGCAAGAAAATTGCATTTAAAGCTTGCAGTACGGGGGTAATCCTATTGCAAAATAGGAGTTTTTTTTGTTTTGTTTTCTGGAGACAGGCTTTAAAAGAGAATGGTATGCTAATTGTTGTCTTAGACAAGCTAGACAGTCATTTCTATGAATGAAAGCTTAGCTATTAATGTGGATACAAGTTTTATTGGAAGATTTATTGAAGACTATTAAGCTGTGTTTGCAGACATAATAAAGAATTGTATATTAAAGCATCAAAGTAATACATTTTAATGGTTTTAACTGATACACCACTAGACGTTCCTCAGAACCTCAGTAAAATGTATTAAGTTTTACAGGACGGAGCTATGGAAATCACCAAATATAACAATATCACATTTTTGTTTTCTGTTCTTGCAGCAGGGAGGTATGGGGGGTTGCCATACATGTTTCTATAAATCATTGATTTCTATTTTAATCAATCACTTCTGATAGGAAGAATCAATCTATAGACAAAATCTCCAACCACGTCACTTTTGGATACCCTCCAGCAGAAATAATTGTAGATTTCGATGAGTTGGCTGTTTTGACAGAACACCGGCAGTGTATATGGTGAGTTGGCTGTTTTCAAAGAACACCGAGTAAGGAGGAAAAAAGTTGTCGCCGCCTTGAAGGCGGAGATTATATTGTGTACCATAATGTATACTCTGCCGGTGTTCTGTTAAAACAGCCAAGTCGTCTAAATGTCCAATTACAGTACTGATGCTGGAGAGTCACCGGAAGTGACGTACTTGAACATTTTAGCGAGTAGGATTTTTTGGCAGATGACCCACCAGCACACGTATGGAAGAGGGTTATGATCGCCAGTCACTGCACGATCGCCATTAGAAATGACACTCTCAGTGCGCCTGCGTCCTTGTCTGCAGCGATCAGTGCAGTCTTTTTTGCAAATATCTCCTAAACCGTGTAGGTTGCACCTTCAGGTAAGCCTAGATTAAGGCATACCTGTAGGTAAAAGTGGCCTGTAAGGGTTTACAACCACTTTAAATTATAACTAAAAGCAAAACTTTTTTTTTTTTGTTTTGGATAGAGTGGAGATTGATTACAACGTGTTTGCCATTATCAGTGAAAGTGAAAGTAAAAGAAAATCCAACATGTTAGGCTGTCCCCAGAAAAGTAATAAAGGGGGAAATCTTCAAACGGGGACACTTGTTATGGTGACCTGGATGTCCCCAGAGTATTCCCTTCATTTACAGGGATTCCCTCTCACTTCCTGTTTGGCTATGGAACAGGAAGTGAAGGAAAATGTCCGTAATAGGACACAGATGTTGAAAAATAATCTGACAGGGGTTATAACCCTTCCTTGCTCTATCCAAAACTAAAATATATTTTTTTCCCCCCCCAATAGCTCTACTTTAAGATACGCTCAAAATTTATGAGTGTAAGGCCTCGTACACACGACCGAGGAACTCGTCGGGAAAGACACATCGTCTTCCTCAACGAGTTCCTTGTTAGGCTTGTCGAGAATCTTGATAAGCTGTCTTTGCGTACACACTGTCAAGACCAAATCTCCTCGTTCTCAAACGCGGTGACTTCAATACATACAACAGCAGGGGAAGTTCGATTCCACTGGCACAACCCTTGGGGCTGCTTTTGCTAATCTCATGTTACTGCGTGTTAGGCTAAAGTTTGGTAAGAGACATTTTTACTTTTCAGTCTGTTACAGCGTGACAAATGTGCTATTCCATTACAAACGCTACTTTTACCGAAGGTGCGCGGGTTTCTAAGCGACGAGGAACACGACAAGGAGATTGAGACTCCCGTCGAGGAAAACGAGAACTTTTTTTTTTCCTCATCGAGTTCTCGATGAAAAGCATACACACAACCAGTTTATTTGGCAAAAAAAGCTCTGCCACCAAGTTTCTTGATGAATTCTGTCAAGGAAACCGGTCGTGTGTACGCGGCTTTAGTTATTGAACACATCTCTGTTTCCACCATGTAATCTCAGAATCTCAGATTTTTCAAAATATGACTAAATTCACAAATAAATTGATTTATAAATTTCCACCCTGGGCAATTGACTCTGCCCGATTCCAATCTAAACCTATGGGAAGAGAAGTTATGCCTATTCGATTTTTTTGCAGATGCGATTTTTTGATTGAATCATGCATTGATCGGATAATAAAATGGTGCATACGTTTTCCGATCTTTAGATGCAAATAGTGCAGAGTCCGTCCTTAAAAATCATCAGTTGTCATCATCATCAATTGACAAGTCAAACCTTTCAAAAAATTCCTCTTCCAAAAACAATGATGGGGGCATATTGTAAGGCAGGAAAGAAATTCCTGCTTGCTGCAATGTTACTGACACAGACTTATCACAGACACACATTGACACGTCGTGATTGTATAAACGGATGCTGGACGTTCAAGAAGAGGATGTCAGACTTTGGATAGACAAATCTCTAAGGAGTTTGCAGACTGATAAGTTCAGTGATCTTGAAGTGCACACGCTGAATTGAGTAGCACAGCAGGAAAAAAAATCACCTTCTACAAACATTACATAACGTGCAAGAACAAAATAGTTTCTAAGCATAATAAGGTCTGTTTTAAGATAACCGAAGTACGGTTTGTTCCAGGTCATTTAATATCCAGAAACAGTAAAATTCCAAACACTGGTTTAATCAAGTGTAGGGTTGGTTTAAAGTGACCACGGATTGCACACCTTGTATAAGAAGAGGCTCTTGACTTCTCCTTTTTTGGCGGCCTCTGTTGAAATGACGCTGCTTCGCTTCTCACCAGTCACTGCGTAAAAAAACACACTTAAAGGGGTTGTAAAGGTTCAATTTTTTTTTCTCTAAATAGCTTCCTTTACCTTAGTGCAGTCCTCCTTCACTTACCTCATCCTTCCATTTTTCTTTTAAATGTCCTTATTTCTTCTGAGAAATCCTCACTTCCTGTTCTTCTGTTTGTAACTCCACACAGTAATGCAACACTTTCTCCCTGGTGTGGAGTGTCGTGCTCGCCCCCTCCCTTGGTCTACAGGAGAGTCAGGACGCTCTCTACGTTGCAGATAGAGAAATGAGCTGTGTGTTAGGCGGCGTACACACGATCAAATCTATCTGCTGAAAAAGGTTGGCCCGACCGTCCCAGCAGACAGATTCGACCGTGTGTATGGGCGAGCCGACGGATTTAGCTACCCGACAGATTTCAAAGCATGCTATGAAATCTGTCGGCTGGGAACCCGTCTGCCCGACATGTCTGCTGGTTAGTACGCTAACCAGCAGACATGTCTTCTCGCACACGTGCCGAATGGTTTCGATGCATGCGCGGAAGTGTTTTACTTCCTGGTGCGGTGACGTGGCGGCGTCAACGTCACCGCCACGTCACCGTGCCATCTGGCGGCGGGGATTTTGGTTTGATCGTGTGTACACGATCAAACCAATATGTCCCCAGCAGACAGATTTGTTCAAATCGGTCGGCCCGACCGATTTGAACAAATCTGTCTGCTCGTGTGTACTCGGCCTTAGTGGGTGTCCTGACTCTCCTGTAATCGAAGGAAAGGGGCGAGCACAACACTCCACACCAGGGAGAAAGCCTTGCATTATTGTGTGGAGTTACAGACAGAAGAACAGGAAGTGAGGATTTCTCAGAAGAAATAAGGACATTTAAAAGTAAAATGGAAGGATGAAGTGAAGGAGGGCTGCACTAAGGTAAAGGAAGCTATTTAGGGGGAAAAAAATTTACCTTTACAACCCCTTTAAGGTGGATCAAATACCCAGTTTCCTGGCCATATGCTGTGGTTCCCCCTACCATCTCATGTATCCTGTATTGACAAATGAGCTGGCAGAAGAAAACATAACATGTGGCAGGAGAGCAGGTAAAAAAAGCTGTGGCAGTCAAGAAAAGAGCATAGCAGATTGTCTGAAAGGTAATTATTTTGCCTCTTATTTTACAGAGCATGTGTTCTGTGGTTCATTGGTGACGTGGCCACTCTAAAGCTAAACCCGATGAAGGGAAAAAAAACACCAAAGAAGTGATGGGACTTTTTATTGTGAGATCATACAAAGTAGTGTGAGGACAGAAACATTTGGAGAGCTCTCTTGCTCAGGTTGGCTACTTGAAAAAAACAGTGCTACCTTCTTGAGGGTACCCAGAAAAACATGTCATCGGCACATGCGTGCTGGGGCAAACTGAAGCAATGGCACCTATGTACCGATACTCCAGTCTATGTGCCATTACCGGTGGCTCCTGCACGCATGCGAGTGAGTGACGTCATCGCGGCTGCAGCTAATCCCATCGCCGGAGCCGCGATACCCAGAAGTAACTCCGGGACGACATTTCGGCAGCCAGAGAGGGGGACATAAATCGCTGCGGGGGCTTCGTTCTGAGGTAAGTAATACATAATGAGCTAGTATGCTATGCATACTAGCCTATTATGCCTTTGTCTTGCAGGATTTTTGTCTCAGAGGGTTTACTTCCTCTTTAAGGCTATACATCAGGCAAACAGCTAATTAAATATACACTATATTGTCAAAAGTATTGGGGCGCTTGCCTTTAGACTCACACAAACTTTATTGGCATCCCAGTCTTAGTTCGTAGGGTTCAATATTGAGTTGGCCAACCCTTTGCATCTATAACAGCTTCATCTCTTATGGGAAGGCAGTCTACAAGGTTTAGGAGTGTATCTATGGGAATGTTTGACCATTCTTCCAGAAGCACATTTGGGAGGTCAGGCACTGATGTTAGACGAGAAGGCCTGGCTCACAGTCTAATTCATCCTAAAGGTGTTCTATCTGGTCAAGGTTTAGGATTCTGTGCAGGCCAGTCAATTTCCTTCATCCCAAACTCTCCATATCCATCCATATCTTCATGGACCTTGTTTTGTGCACTGTTAGAACAGGAAGTGGCCATTCCCAAACTGTTCCCACTAAGTTGGGAACATGAAATTATCCAAAATGTCTTGGTATACTGACGCCTTACTGGAACAAAGGGGCCAAGCCCAACCCCTGAAAAACAAACCCACACCATAATCCCCCCCCTCCACATAATGATTTGGACCAGTATACAAAGCAAGGTCTATAAAGACATAGATGAGTGAGTTTGGGGTGGAGGAACCTGACTGGCCTGTATAGAGTCCTGACCTCAACCCGATAGAACACCTTTGGGATGAATTAGAGTGGAGACTGCGAGCCCAGCCTTCATACTGGCACGTCTGCGTTCAGGAAAATACGTTGTACGCACATGGTTACTGCATTTGCATCTACAAGTACAGGGGAGTAGAGGCATTCTCTTCTATGACAGGCTGTACGCCCCACCTGCGGCTCTTTAGTCGCGGGAAAAAGCTGCGTTTTCATGCTCGGCATATTTAATGCCTATATACATTTATATGCATTAGCCCTTACAATGCAACAATACAGCTCTCAAGCATCCCAGAGACCTCATTATATCCCTCATGTTCATATGGAGGCTTCTGATTATATTTCCCTTGCTCTTCAAATATATCTAGAGGCTCTTGCACCGGTCATGACATCCCCAGGTTAAGTTTAATAATATTCTTTACACCTTGAACTCATAATGCTGGAAAATTAAAATAATAATAACAGTAAGATAATGCTGCATGTCTAAGTAAGCAACTCCATGAGTAAATTGACTCTGGCATGTGTAAATTGACTTTTAAAAGGTTAGTGCCTGGCAGCGGTACTTCACATATTCCGGAAGGAATGTAAATATATTTACACAGTTGTAGCCGTAACCAGACCTCCCTTAGCACACATATATGTAGTTCTGCAAGTGTCCATAATTGATAAATTAGGGTGACGCAGACCTTGTACGTGTATAATCTGCAATTGTTGCTACAGGTGTTGTGCCAATGACATGTTACTACAGTTTTTAAACATTTAGGAACATGCACAAATTTCATCAAAGGTTGTGGGACCCGGAAAAAAAGGTTAATTGATATTGGCAAGCAGCTTTCAGCTCTGGGAGATCTCGCTGAGAACTGGTATTCTCTGGGGTAGAGCTCCAGGCTTGGAGAGCAATGCCTAAGGCCACTATTCTCATGAACCTTCCTTGTAACCCTGAGGCCGTGTACACACGACCGAGGTTCTCGCTGGAAACCAGCGAGAACCTCGCTGGAAGCTGCATTCCAGCAAGGACCTCGGCCGTGTGTACACTCTCGGCGAGCATCCCGTCGGGAAGCCCGTCGAGCAGAAATAGAGAGCACGCTCTCTATTTGCTTGACGGCCCGCCTGGAAGAATGGCTGGTTGCCATTCCCGACGGGCGGGTCGCCGATTTCGACGGCCGGCAGGGAACCTCGACGGGCGGAACGATGTGTTCTGCCCGTCGAGGTTCTCTGCCGTGTGTACACGGCCTAACCCCAAAGAGACACTAAGCAATATTCTTATTCTCCAAACATCATCTCTACCCAGTCATGTGCACGGCTCTATGCACACTAGAAATCCTATAGTCCATCTCTAGAGGGAGAAAGAGAGGGTGGTTGCACCCCTACATAAAGTGGTACAATGGAGAATGAACCAAGTTGGATTACAGCAAAAAAAAATAGTTTGGACATTTAGAGGACGCCGAGAGCGTCAGAAAGTATTTTTTGAGTTAAAGTGGAAAGGGGAAGTTGCCCTTTAGGGGCTCCTCACCCTCTTCTTTAACATTTGGAGCATTTTTTTTGGGATGGAGCGAGTACCTGGCTTTGGCAGGTACCTGCTCCCACTTCCGCTCGGATCGCCTAGGAAGTTCTCCTCCCCAATCCCTCTCCTCAGTCTTCTGGGACATGGCACCGGTCCCAGAAGACTGCAGAACCATTTACAAAGTGCAGCGCGGCTCATGCACGTGCAGTGGGCAGCAGGCTGTAAACCCGCAAGTTGTCACAGCCAGGTGCTCACAGGTAAGGTGTCGGGGACCGAAAACATTCCCTAGTGTCCCCTCGAATGGGCACAGTGCTGGATCCTGAGACAGGTAAGTGTCTGTTTATTTAAAGTCAGCAGCTACAGTTTTTGTAGCTACTGCTTTAATTGTCTTACAGTGGAGCTCCAGGCGCCTTCAGAAAAAAATTAAAGTCAGCAGCTACAAATACTGTAACTGCTGACTTGTAATATTAGGACACTTACCTGTCCATGAATCCAGGGTTCTCTTCAACCAAACTGATTTTTCAATTGGCTCTCGGATGCTGCCAAGGGAAACTGGCAGTGAAGCCTTGTGCCAGTTCCCTACTGCGCTTTGTTGATGGCCGGCGGCGGGGGGATGATAATGGGGCTGAACTTCAGGGGGACTTCCGTGGTAAAGTCACCCAGGGGTGGGAGTGGGTACCTGTCAAAACCAGGCACCGCTTCCCCTCCCGCAAGGTTCCAAATGTGGCAGCGGAGGGGGGAGACAAACAAGCGGCGCTTCCCCTTTTGGGTAGAGCTCCACTTTAAATATGACTGGAGCGCCGCTTTAAGAAAACATAGAATTTTTAGTTTAAAACTTTAACATTAACATAAACTGATTAATTTTGGTAACAGTAGGGTCTTTTTACATAAACTTTGCAGAAGTGATCTGTAGAACCTGCAAATCATTCTAGTTGGTTACAGAGTTATGACTGTAGCTGGATACAATACACATTGCTACTACTGTAACTGTTGATGTGGCATGTCTATAAGCAGCTCCCCTGTTTAACATTAGCAGCTTCCCCTGGCTGGTTTTGCAGGTGAATCAAAGATCAATCACTACAATTGCTCTAAATGCTGTGATATATTTTTTTTTTTACCTAGCAACAGAGTAATTAAAATGTTGTAGCTATTGCAATATTGCTTATGTTACAAGGTTCTGCAATTTTCATTGTGTTCCAGTTTTAAGGTCAAACAAACAAAAAACTATATATATCGATCTATATATATATATATATATATATATATCTATCTATATAAAGATAGATATAGATATATATAGATCTATATAGTTAGATCTATATAGAAAAGTGCACTTAGAAGTGCAGTCGCTGTAAAACTGAGGGGAAGCTCTGAAATGAGGGGAAGCTCTGGTAATTTTATTATCCAATCATGTGTAAGCTAACATGCTGTTTTCTATTTTCCTTGCACGTCCCCCTCAGATCTACATCGACTGCACTACCAAGTGCACTTTCAGTGCACTTGAATTTTGCACTTGTAGTGCACTTGTAACCCCCACGTCTTTTTTGCCTTTGACTTACCCAAGCAGTATTACAAAGATTAAAGCTGACATATCTTCAGCTATTCAGAATAACTAAACACAGCATGCTAACGGTCAGAGTGCAAAGAATAGGGGGGGTGTAAAAAATGCTGATTTCACACTGCCGCAGACAGGTCACTGCATTTTGCACAGTTGTGTTGCTCTATGCACTGTTGTACTAAGCAACCTATTGGTTTCAGATAGAAACCCTTACCTATTACCTAAAACCCAAATATAAATAGTAAAAGAGGCCAAAGAGCTCACTTTTACTGTGTAATTTTTCCTTTCGGCACCAAAGGATTTAACACTTTGAAATCGCACTAATCAGCGTGTTTTCAAAGTTGTTATGCTGCAATTACTCATGGTGCATTTCAATATACTTAAGGTGCTAAAAAAATAGCTTCTCTCCCACATATCAGCGCATAAAGATCAACAGCTGTCTGAAGTGAGCAGCTGCATGTGCTAGCTGTGAAATGAAAAAGTTCTGGGAACTCCGAGAAACTTTCCTGCATCATCAATTCCATGTGAAGGTACGAAAGCTCTGGGGGTCAAAGAAAAAAAAAAGTTGCAGTGTGACATAATATCTAGGAGTTCTGAGATACTAGGCCTGATTTACTAAAATAAATAACCAGAGCAGGAAGACGTCATTGCAGCTTACTTGTATCCAGTGGCGGCTGGTGCTCAAAATTTTGGGGGGGCGCAAGCAAACGAAAAAAAAAATTTGCAGCCTCCCTGTGCCCATCAAACGCAGCTACTGTGCCCATTAAATTCAGCCACTGTGCCATCAATTGTCGCCACTGTGCATGCCATCAAATGCAGCCACTGTGCCATGCCATCAAATGCAGCCACTGTGCCATCAAACGCAGCCACTGTGCCATCAATTACCACTGTGCCATCAATTGTCACCACTGTGCCCAGCAATTGTCACCACTATGCCATGCCATCAAACGCAGCCACTGTGCCATCAATTGTCACCACTGTGCTATCAATTGTCACCACTGTGCCCAGCAATTGTCACCACTGTGCCCATCATTTGTCGCCACAGTGCCCAGCAATTGTCGCCACTGTGCCATCAATTGTCACCACTGTGCCATAAATTGTCGCCACTGACCCCATCTATTGTCGCCACTGTGCCCAGCAATTGTAGGCACTGTGCCCATCAATTGTAGCTACTGTGCCCAGCAATTGTAGCCACTGTGCCCATCAATTTTCGCCACTGTGCCCAGCAATATTGTAGCCACTGTGCCCAGCATTTGTCACCACTGTGCCATCAGTTGTTGCCACTGTGCCCAGCAATTGTCGCCACTGCGATTGAAAGATGAAGGACATCAGAGGATTGAAGATGTCAACTAAAGCACCAGCCAGTAGCATACAAAGACATTGGAGACAATAGTGCTATTACAATCTTGTGGCAATGGTTGGGGGAAGGTTCTTTTCTGATTCCCCCATAAATGTCCCATTCACAAGCCAGCTCCATATAGACGTAGTTTGGTACAGAGAAATACCCAACATTTAGGGTGAAGTGACCTCACAAAGACTCTTTTGGCTGAATGTGTACAAATTTCCACAGGCATACTCTAAAATCTTGTGGGAATCCCAGGAGAGTGAAGGCTATTATAGCTGCAAAACAAGGTGGCAAAGCCATATGAATGACTACAGTTTTGGAATGTGATGTCCAACAAGCTCATGTTGGCCTAACAGTCAGGTCTTCACAATTTTTTTTATGTAGCGCACCTGCTTATTTACCAGGTGATGGAGGAGGTGGAACTGAGGCCTTGCTGTCTATTGTACTGAGCTGCAGTGAGGATGAAGTGTTCGATACAGACTCTATACCAAGCACTTCATCCTCACTGCAGCTCAGTAGCACAGTATAAGCAGGGCAAAGTTACTAAGCTGGTTGCTAGGATGCTGGGTCACACAGCATCATTGGATGTCATGGCGCAGGCACCCGTCTGAACGATAACAACCAATAAAGCTGTAAATCCCAGCTGCCTTAATCCTAGCTGAAACAGCTGAATAGCATCATTGGTTGCTAGGATGCTGGTGTCTGAACTACATCATAATTGGTTGCTAGGATGCTGGTGGCGGAACTACAGCATTTTTGGTTGCTAGGATGCTGGTGGTGGAACTACAGCATTGTTGGTTGCTAGGATGCTGGTGGCTGAACTACAGCATCATTGGTT
The DNA here is from genome assembly GCA_029574335.1 of Rana kukunoris. Lineage (NCBI taxonomy): Eukaryota > Metazoa > Chordata > Amphibia > Anura > Ranidae > Rana > Rana kukunoris. Next base: position 457,062,351 of record CM056049.1, on the reverse strand, counting down.
GCTAGGATGCTGGTGGCTGAACTACAGCATCATTGGTTGCTAGGATGCTGGTGGCTGAACTACAGCATCATTAGTGCTAAGATGCTGATTGCTGAACTACAGCATCTTTGGTTGCTAGGATACTGGTGGCTGAACTCCAACGTCCTTGGTTGCTAGGATTCTGGTGGCTGAACTACAGTGTCATTGGATGTTAAGATGCTGGTGGCTGAACTACAGCATCATTGAATGCTAGGATGCTAGTGGCTGAACTACAGCATCATTGGTTGCTAGGATGTTGGAGGCTGAACTACAGCATCATTGGTTGTGAGCTGCCAACCTGATAGGGGTGACAAATATGGGAACCTCAAGTGTATATTTAACCTAGGCATGCAATACAGTTAGATAATGTCTCAGAACTCAGAAAACGTATCTTAGGATATTGTTTTACCTGACCCCTGGGCCACAATACATATAAATAAATGTGGCAAATTGTTTTAATAATGGCTAAGAGATTTAAGATTTGATCAACACCGTAGGACCTATGTATAAAGTAGTGAATGTGACATTCACTGATCTCTCACTGATGGTGAATCAACCACTGTCATTTAAAAGACATGTACCAGGAAGAATTATCTGCAGTGAGTGTCAGATTGACTGCTAAATAAATGCGCTCCTTAGCATTCAATTCTAAAGCATCATTAGCACATATTTGAAAGCTCCCTTTATGGAGTGGATCTATGCACGCATGTGATGTAATGAACACCTATATTGCTTTTCTAGTCTGGAAAATAATAGGAGTTTCCACTAAAAAAGTATGATTCATGCTACAGAGGAGAAACTAGTAAAGTCAACATTCTCAACCACATCACACGATGCAGAACTTCTTTTTTTATGATTGCAGGAATGTGATAAGCTGGAATATTCCCAGATGAATATTAAAATTTACTTTTGTACTGTGAGGCAAAATCTGGGAATGAGCTTCCAGAGATGGCATGGGTCCATGCTGTCAGTGTGGGCTGCAATAGCAAGTCCTTTTCTAGATGCACTAAAGATGCCAATAATTAAATGTTACACTATAATTTCAATTAGATGACTTCAGCATTTTTAAGATGTGCATTATTGGATTGTATTTAGAGGTCAGCTCCCCCCAAAAATAATTTTGTCACCACCCCCTCCCTCATGTCCAAAATTAGGGTGTCACTCTCTCTGAGCTAGACTCCAAAATTAAATGTATTGGCCCGGATTCAGAAGTGATTTACGGCGGCGTATCAAAAGATACGCCGTTGTAAGTACGAATGTGCGCCGTCGCACCTTTGCGTCGATTCACAAAGCGAGATACGCTGAAAAACATGGCTTCAACCGTCCGACGTAACTTGCCTATGTCGGCGTATCATGGGCGCATAGTTACGCTGGACGCATTTGGCGCTCCCATTTTAAATATGCAAATGAGTAAGATACGCGGATTCACAAACGTAGATGTGCCTGGCCGCTTCATATACGCGATTTGCGTAAGGCTTACGTCCGGCGTAAAGTTACCCCTCATATAGCAGGCGCAGCTAAGTGTGAATTAAGAGAGAGATTAAACAGGTGTTTCTTCTCCTTTTTTTCTTTTCTCCCGTGATTGGAAAATTTTGGAGTATCCCTTCCACATACCCCATTGGAGATCCCTGTGGTTACTGGCTTCAGTGTGGACCTACCCGGAGTATCAGGATTGGAGTCAGACCCACGTCCAGTTCCAAGGATGGCGGTTGGCCCACACAAGCTCTTGAGACCCACCCACCGTACGGTGAGTTGCGGGTCACCAACTGCTGGTAAGGGTATTTTTTTCATTCATATATGCCAAGAAATGCCTTTTGGAAGATGAAGATCCTCTAGGAAACGAATACTTAGGAGATCCTGATGTACCCCCATTCCTATATTAGAACTTTATAAGTTATACCCATCTCATCCATGGTTTATCTTTGTTCTACACCTTATATGATGATTGTGCATTCCTCATTTGTGAATTGATGAGATCTTATGTTCACAAGTGAACACATTATTGTTTGATCTACCTTCCAGGTGGAACTCTCATGAGCCCAAGTTTGGCGCTGCACTTATTCTATTTATTTGATGCAAAGGTATGGGCCAGGGAACGACGCCGTCAAATTTTACGTTGCGTACAGCGTTTACGTAGTACTACGTGAATAGGGCAGTGCGTAGGTTACGTTCGCGTTGTAGGCATTGCGCCGACGTATCTTAGGGAGTAGATGCGACGGGATTCTGAGCATGCGCGCGCATGCCCAGTTCGACCAGCCATTCATTTGCATGGGGTCACACTTAATTTAAATAGATGATGCCCACCTCCTTCCTACTTTGAACTAGGCAGGCTTACGCCGGCCAATTTACGATACACCGCAGCATCTTATGGAGCAAGTGCTTTGTGAATACTGCACTTGCCTCTCTAAGTTGCGGTGGCATAGCGTAAAGAATATATAGGTTACACCCGCACAAAGATACGCCAATGTATCTGAATCGCGGCCATTGTTTATTATGGATGAAAAATGTAAAGAAAAAGCCCTATTAAAATGCATTATTATGCATACAAGCGCCACTTTGAAGCTGAACTTCTGGAAGTTATAAAATACACAAATGAATGCATGAATTCATGAGCCAGCTTTTTTAGTAACCAAAGTGAGGCTGAAAAAATAGTGTGGGGCATTGGGTGAAGAGGCGTTGGGGTGGTGGTAATGTGTTTTTTTTTTTTTTAAAGCAGTGTAAGTACCTAATTTAACTTTAGCCTCTGCAGTCCCTATACAGCGGAGCTCAGATTGGAGGAGGGAGAAGCAGTATAATCAGTTGTGCTGTAGTGCAAAAAGCCTGCTGATTTGGTGGGAGAGACTGGAGTAACAAAAAAGAAGAGTCCCTTGATATCCTTTCACTGTCCAGGACAGTGTGGAGAAGACCTGTAAGTACTGTATTACTATAACTGCAGAGAAAAGTCTCCTGTTCTGCCAAATAGGACTGTGTTATGTGGTAGAACTGTATAAATCCCAGGGCTGAATGGATATAAATACACATTTTTTGACAGGTAAAACAGCTCCCATATATTTTCATTTAAAGGCATGTGACACCAGTGGTCAATCTACCCCAAAAGTCAATTATTTTTCCCAGTAAATCTATATAGTTGCATTTCAGTACTTTATTACATAACTCTGCCATTTTTGGGGTGCTAATTAGTTCCATAAATCACCTGTCCTGGGAGTAGGTCTTGGAAAAATGATTACAACTACCAAAGTTAAATAAGGACATTTAAAAGCAAAATGGAAGAATGAGGTAAGAGAAGGAGGACTGCACTAAGGTAAAGGAAGCTATTTAGGAAAAAATGTTTTACCTTTACAACCCCTTTAAGCCTGCCATAGATGGAGCAAATTAGGCCCGCTCAGCAGGAACAAGCTCAATCTATTGGCAGGCTGGTTGTACTAAAGTCCATACATCAATTGACTTCAGTACACCCAGGCAGTTGGGCATTTTCTTTAGAAAAATGTACCTACCAGCAATGATAATTGTATTCAGATGGCAAGGAAACCTTCCACTGTCGGAATACAATAGCATAGTGGGATAGATTCACAGTCAGATTTGAGTGGGAAATCAAGTAATTTTCTTTCCTTCAAACCGTAGTTGAAGGAAAGAAAATTGGGTTTCCTCCGGGTACTCCGACCCAAGGTTGTAGGAAAGAAATTTGAGTTTCCTCTGGGTACTCTGACCCATGGTTGAAGGAAAGAAAATTGTGTTTCTTCTGGGTACTCCGATCCATGGTTGAAGGAAAGAAAATTGTGTTTCTTCTGGGTACCCTGACCAATGGTTGAAGGAAAGAAAATTGGATTTCCTCTGGGTACTCCGACCCAAGGTTGTAGGAAAGAAAATTGTGTTTCTTCTGGGTACTCCGACCCAAGGTTGAAGGAAAGAAAATTGAATTTCCTCTGGGTACTCTGACCCAAGGTTGAAGGAAAGAAAATTGGATTTCCTCTGGGTACTCTGACCCAAGGTTAAAGGAAAGCAAATTGGATTTCCTCTGGGTACTCTGACCCAAGGTTGAAGGAAAGAAAATTGTATACAGTGGTGTATTTAGATTTTGTGCTGCCCTAGGTCTGACTAACCTCATGCACCCCTCTAATTTAAATATGACCCACCCCTTCCTGTCAAGGTCACATCCCTTGCTGTTTAAGACCCACCCTGAAATGTTTGAGTGGGGACACTAGCTCTGATGGCCTGGGGGGGGGGGCAATGGATTCCCTTAATTTGCATAGATTTCCTTTCAATTCCTGTTTGGCTATGGGGCAGGAAGTGAAGGGAAATCTCTGCAATGGGACAGGGATGGTAAAAAATTAGAAGCGATGCACCCCCCCCCCCCCCACACACACAGTTGCGGAATGCCAACCACCCACATACTGGAATCAGTGCGGCCAATTTATGGGGGAGCTAGACCAATTTGCTTCACAGTGTAGCGCAAGCCGGCGGGGACACTTTCCGTGCTGCCCCTCTGCAAAGTGCTGCCCTAGACCTGGGCCTTGTTGGCCTAGGCCAGGATACAGCATTATATATATATATATATATATATATATATATATATATATATATATATATATATGTGTGTAAGTTATACAATGTGGTAGAAGATCTGCATTTGCAAATTTATAAGACATGGGAAAACTTCGGTCAGCAAGATTGAGCTGAGCCTTCTGCTAGATGTGACCTAAGTCACATCTACAGAAGTGATGTCAAGAAATAAAACACTTCCACTTAATCTGCTGCCAGGCAGTCACTTCATTGACCAAAGAATGGCCCACAAGTAGTGAAGATCACACATGTGCAGTGTTTTACATTTGTTGGAGTAACTGAGCCTTGGAGACCATGATAAGCTATTTTGGTTCTTCAGAGCACCGTAAGCTATGAATGCATCTCATTATATGTGCTCTTCAGAGATATAAGTGTTATCCTCTTTCCTATTAAACATTACTAAAAGTGTAAATCCTATATGGCAATAAAAAAATATGAGGGATAAGGGAAGTGTCGTATAGCCCAAATGTATACTCCAAACAGCTTGAACAGCTCACACGTAATACTGACACATGGTTTGTTTTCCTGTACCATAACGGAACATGATAAAGTATCAGCGCTGTTAAAGCTGTAGTCAATCCTGTTCCTTTTGGATTGCTAACAAAACATCAGATTGGTAACACGTTTTGGCCTATCTCTTATAATTGTATTTTATTTTATTTTTTCGAGTTTAGGCCAATTTTAAACACCTTCGGTCAATATTGACTGAGATCCACCCATCAAAATCATAAAAAAAAATGGGTTACAGAATGAAACATCAACAAAATCTATCATTAATTTAAAGACTTTACATGTACCAACGAGTAAGATTTTTATTATTTATTTAGTTTATAGGTTACAGAATGGATGGTGAATACAAGAAAGCAACGTGCAAAAATTACCCTTCGTCACAACGTAGTTAGCATCAATCTGATACCAATGAGTGCATTAAAATTAGCTACTAAATAGTACAATAAAATCTCCCTAGCCAGTGTCCTCCCTTGTAAAGAATCTTCCACAACAAATAAAATCATATGGCCACAGGGGTTTATGGCAGCTGAGTAAACAGCAACTTGTTTATTGCTGCGTGGCTAGTTCTGGCATGACTTGGAACTAGGTGCGTACTTCCTACAAGGGTTTTTTTTTTTCACTGAAACAGATTTGGGCGAGTATTCACAAACCTTATTGCAAGTTAGATGGGCTTCAAGGGAAATTCCGCTTTCATGGCAAAAATATAGCAAATAATAAAAAAATAAAGCATTTACAATTGCAACATAAGTCATATTGTAAATGAAAGAAGATTGAGAGAAAAAAAAAATTAAAGTCAGCAGCTATAAATACTGTAGCTGCTGACTTTTAACGAAAGGACATTTACCTGTCCAAGGATCCAGCACCATCCTCACCTGAGTCAGTTCTTTGCCGGTTTCGAGCCCCTGGAGCAAACATGTTTACAAAGGGAAAACAGCCTTGTGGCTTTAGACTCCTTGGGGCCTCCCAATGCGTATGCAAAAGCCACGCTATGCTTTGAGAATGGTCCCACAGCCTTCTTGGACCTGTGATGTGTCACAGAAGGCTGCAGGCAAAGAGAGGATGGGCCAAACATCTGATTGGATTGATTTGGTGATCTGAGCAGAAGTGGGAGCTGGTACTCGAGTATCAGGTGCAGTTCTGCTTTATTGTTCTTAAAAATGACCTGTTCATTTCACTCTGCTGTAATTTACTGTAAAATTCAATGCAATATGGCAACCTGGAGATGTTCTGTACGCAGTTGGTGTACAAAATGAATCCAAAAAATGAATATCCTGCTTGCGTGATTGGCTCAGAGATTTTCCTAGAAGTGCGCTAAGATATAAGTCAAACTTTAGGCATCCCCTGCAACAAAAAAAAAAAAAAAAACATTTTTGGTGAGATACTCACTAAGGAGTATTTACTTTTAAAGGGATGCTGACACTGCAAAGTTTGCTAAAATCCTTGCAATATACATTTATTACTCAACAAATGATCAAGAAAAGTGGAGTTACTCTTTAAATAAGCGTGATTTCATTTTTTACTGTACAAATATCACACTGGCTATTTTGCTAAATCCCTCAAATAACATAAGAAATATTCAAGTGGTATTCAAATAATTTCCAAATCCTCAAATCGTATGTAAAAGACAATGTGCAAAAGGTTACTGTACAGGTTTTTTTCCTTAGAATGCAGCTAGCTTCTTTTTGGCAGCAAATCTAAGATTGCATCAAGTGTTTGTATAGAAGAGCTGAAAATCAAGCCATTTGATGAGGAAATAAGATAAGGTTTCCAGTAAAAAAAAATACCAATTAAACAGGAAAAATAACTCAGCGAGCTAATCCTTTAAGGTAATAATGCTAAAATATAGCAAAAAAAAAAATTGCTAAAATTGTATATATGTCCGTCTATTATCGGCGACAGCCAATATGGGTGCCAAACATATGCAGAGGTTTCTGTGCTGAGAGCATGCTCAACTGAGTCTTTCAAGCACAGAGTCAGAGCTATCAAAGACTATCAACCCCCCTGTTCTGGCCGGTATCAATCAATGCTACCCTCTTCTCACTGAAGCTGATATTATTGCATACAATGCAGGGATACTAGCCAGTGGCGGCCCGTCCATAGGGGACGCCCGGGCGCCGCCCCCCCCCTCCTGTAGTCACAAAAACAAAAAACAAGAAAAACGGGCCCTTTAAGAATTTTTATTTTGCTTATTTTGTCATTTTAACTTTAACTTTAACTGCAGTGATGGCGGCCATCTATAGAGGGCGCTGCAGCGCCACCCCCTCTCGCAAATAACATACATTCATGTATTGCATGAATGTATGTTATTGCTGGTTGCCAGCTGCCGCTGGTCTATTCAGATAACCGGACATTTGGGCGCCAGTTACCTGAATAACGGCAGCTGGTTGGCAAGCGGCTCTGATAGGCTTTTCGAGTACAGCCCTCCGGCTCTCGGATGTCTATCCTCGGAACGCACGGGGAATGCGTTCCTTAGATAAGACTGACGGCCGTTTCAGCCAATCAGGTTCCCGGATTCTTGTTATTGGTAACCTGAAGCGTTACCAAGGCGGGAGAAGACATCGAGGATTCAAGGGACATGGAAGCAGAAAGGTAAGTGCATTTTACAGTGGCATCAATGGGTACAGTGGTGACAAAAGGGCACAGTGGTGACAATTAAAGGGCACAGCACAGCAACAATGGGCACAGTGGCTGTGTTTGATGGCATGGCACAGTGGTGACAATTGGCACAGTAGCTGCTTTTGATGGCATGGCACAGTGGTGACAATTGATGGCACGGTACAGTGGTGACAATTGATGGCACAGAGGCTGTGTTTGATGGCATGGCACAGTGGTGACAATTGATGGCACAGCGGCTGCGTTTGATGGCTAGTGTTGAGCAGAATATGCCATATTCGAATTCGCGATATATCTCGAATATATAGTCGAATATTCGACATATATTCGCTAAATACGAATATTCGTGATATTTTTTGGAAATGAAATGATTGGAATTTTCGCATCGCGAATTGCGAATTGCGAATTGATTGCGAATATTCGAGAAATGCGGAATGGAGCATTCTGATTGGCACAGAATATTCGTGATATATTGCAATATAAAATAATTGCGAAATGAGAAATGCGGAATGGAGCACTCTGATTGGCTCAGAATATTCGTGATATATTACAATACACAATAATTGCGAATATTGGCAAATGCGGAAGGGCACTCTGATTGGTCAGAATATTCGTGATATATTACAATACACAATAATTGCGAAATCGGCAAATGCGGAAGGAGCACTCTGATTGGCTCAGAATATTCGTGATATATTACAATACACAATAATTGCGAATATTCGAGAAATGCGGAAGGAGCACTCTGATTGGCTCAGAATATTCGCGATATATTACAATACACAATAATTGCGAATATTCAGAAATGCGGAATGGAGCACTCTGATTGGCTCAGAATATTCGTGATATATTACAATACAAAATAATTTCGAAATTTCGAGAAATGCGGAATGGAGCACTCTGATTGGCTCAGAATATTCGTGATATATTACAATATAAAATAATCGCGCGATATCGCTATTGCCGAATAATCGCATTGCGATTTTTTCGGCAATATAAAATGAGCGCTGCAGCTACTCGGCCCAAGGTCTCTAATCATACCAGCAATGCTTTTAGACGTCGATGGGGATCTCTAGGATGTGATCTGTTCTAAAAAAAAATTGAAAACATTCGAATATTCGAAATAGCGAATATTCGCCGCGATATTCGCGATATTCGCGAATACTCGAATATGCAATATTCGTAGCGAATATTCGCAATGCGAATATTCGTGAGCAACACTATTGATGGCATGGCACAGTGGTGACAATTGATGGCACAGCGGCTGCGTTTGATGGCATGGCACAGTGGTGACAATTGATGGCACAGCGGCTGCGTTTGATGGCATGGCACAGTGGTGACAATTAATGGCACAGCGGCTGCGTTTAAAGGCATGACACAGTGGTGACAATTGATGACACAGCGGCTGCGTTCGATGGCATGGCACAGTGGTGACAATTGATGGCACAGCAGCTGCATTTGATGGCATGGCACAGTGGTGACAATTGATGGCACAGCGGCTGCGTTTGATGGCATGGCACAGTGGTGACAATTGATGGCACAGCGACTGCATTTTATGGCATGGCATAGTGGTGACAATTGCTGGCACAGTGGCTGCGTTTGATGGCATGGCACAGTGGTGACAATTGATGGCACAGCGTCTGCGTTTGATGGCATAGCACAGTGGTAACAATTGATGCCACAGCGTCTGCGTTTGATGGCATGGCACAGTGGTAACAATTGATGGAACAGCGGCTGCGTTTGATGGCATGGCACAGTGGTGACAATTGATGGCACAGCGTCTGCGTTTGATGGCATGGCACAGTGGTAACAATTGATGGAACAGCGGCTGCGTTTGATGGCATGGCACAGTGGTGACAATTAAATTTTGGCAAAAAATTTTTTTTATTTATTTTTTTCGTTTGCGCCCCCCCAAAAATGTTGAGCACCAGCCGCCACTGCTACTAGCCCTGCACTGTACGCGGTGGAGGCGAGTGTGCCATGTAGCTGTAAGTGGCAAGTATATTATTTTTTACTCATTCCAACACCCCAAGACATAACAAGCATTTAACCCTTGCAGTGATGGGGGGGACCAGAAGGTTATGTTTTTGTTTCCAATTCCTGTAGTTGGGCTTTAACAATCCTACGATAAATTGCCAAATAAATATCACACAACCACAAATCATCTTTTCATCTATTGGTCCAGTCAAGCTGCTAAAATATTTCTGGTTCTCATAGCCACAGAGCATCATTGTTCTTGGCACAAAATGATTAAATAATCTGTCACTCTGTATTCTTTATGAGTGAACAAAACAGCGTTTAGAGAAATGAGTCATATTTGTCAAAGTGACATGCAGTCCAGTAATCAAAACTGTAAGCTGTAGAAGAAATCTGGAAAAAGTGACAGTATGGTCACTCTTCAGTGTATGCCATGACCATAACACAATATGCACCATAGAATTGTAAAGTAAAGCCAAAAATTACTCTGCTGGTGTCCTAGGAGGCAAGCCAAAAATATCAATCAACTTTTTTTTTTTGTGAAAATTTTATTTAACATAGTAGCTTCATGATGTCATGTGGAGAGCCTGCTGTCGCTTTCCAGCAATTTGTAATACTAGCTCTCAGTTTTTCCACCACCTGTACTTGCAGCCTCCTTAAGTACCTTATGGAATGAAGATACAAAAGTTATGGAGCTAGGACAAGCAAGATAAAACTGATTCGTTCCACATCATTTGTAAGTGGGAAATAGAGTTCCTCTCCAGGGATTCCGTCTTAAGCTATAGAACCCAGCAACCTAATCACCAAAGTGTTCCTGCTAACATTTCATTCTTTAACAAGCTCTGAAGAACAACGCATAAGAAGAATTTCCTTACTATTCCCTCCTTACATCTGTTTTATACAGCATTTATAGACCTACAGAAGCCAGAAATCGAAATTTGAAAGAAGTTTTTGGAGATTTGATTTTATGAAACTTAGCCACAAGATGGCAGCGGTAAAACTTTAATAGACAAATCTTTCAGCAAACCTATTACTTTGGCTCAAGTAAGTAGACCGTATAAAGCCCCAAGATCAGAAGGTCTATAGCAGTAGCTGTCAACTTACTTGATATAAGGAGGCTTAAGTGTGGCCCCTGACACCACCAACGAGTCACACATAATATTAAGTATATGGAATGCATCAAAAACCTTTCAGAGATGGCAGACATACAACTGGAGATGATCAGAGGCTACTGGCATGCTGCAAGAGATGGCCAGAGACTACAGGCATGCTACAAGAGATGGTCAGAGGCTACAGGCATGCTGCAAGAGATGGCAAGAGGCTACAGGCATGCTACAAGAGATGGTCAGAGACTACAGGCATGCTACCAGAGATGGTTAGAGACTACAGGCATGCTACAAGAAATGGTTAGAGACTACAGGCATGCTACAAGAGATGGTCAGAGACTACAGGCATGCTACAAGTAGGAGTTGTATTTGGTAAAAAAAAGTATGCATCAAAAACCTTTCAGAGATGGCAGACCTACAACTGGAGATGATCAGAGGCTACTGGCATGCTGCAAGAGATGGCCAGAGACTACAGACATGCTACAAGAGATGTTAGAGACTACAGGCATGTTACAAGAGATGGTCAGAGGTTACAGGCATGCTACAAGAGATGGTCAGAGACTACAGGCATGCTACCAGAGATGGTTAGAGACTACAGACATGCTACAAGACATGGTTAGAGACTACAGGCAAGCTACAAGAGATGGTCAGAGACTACAGGCGAGGTACAAGTAGGAGTTGTATTTGGTAAAAAAAAAGTATCGTGCAACAAAATACTAATTTAAATACCAACATAATATATATGTTAATTAATAAGTAATGGCATTATTTTCTTATGTTGTAGGAGTTGTTGAAGACCGGGGACATGCTTCAGGATGCTTCACATTACATGAGACTGTGCTATTACAGAGCAATAAGGAACACAAAGGCCATTGTCTGCAGGAGTCCTTGGGCATTAGGTTGGGCACCAGGGACATAAACTATTGGCAAATCACAATACAAACCAATTAAGAGAGTAAAGAAAAGCACATTGATATCAAGGGACCATCTTTTTTTTTTTTTTTTTTTACAGAGCATGCTCCAAGAGATGGTCAGAGACTACGGACAGGTTTCAAAAGATGGTCGGGGACTACAGGCATACTTCAAGAGATAGTTGGAGACTGCAAATATGCTGTAGGAGTTGTTGGATGCCAGAGGCATACTTCAGGAAACATAGACAGGAGTCACATTACATGAGACTTTGCTATTATAGGGCAATAAGAAACACACAGACTACTGTCTTCAGTGGCCCCTGGGCCTCAAGTTGGGCACCAGGGATCTAAAGTGTCAGTAAGTCACAGTACAAACCAATTTAGAGAGTACAGAAAAGCACATTAGTATTAAAGGACCATCTTGTACAGGGAATGCTCCAAGAGATGGTCAGAGACTACAGGCATGCTTCAGGAGAAGATTGGGGACTATGGGCATGCTTCAAGAGATGGTTGAGGACTATGAGTGTGCTTCAAGAGATGATTGGGGGCTACAGGTGTGCTTCAAGAGATGGTTGGGGACTAGAGGCATGCTTAAAGCGGAGGTTCTCGTTTTATGAGCCGTTGTTATCCGGTTCCGAGCGGGGAATCCTGCGGGGAATGGGCTTTCCTAAGCCAAGAGGAGTTAATTGACGGGCTGCTAAGGCATGTCACGCCTTCCCAAAATACCCGCATGTCACTTCGGGTATTTTCGGAAGGCGCGACACGCCTTAGCAGCCCGTCAATCAACTCCTCTTGGCTTAGGAACGCCCATTCCCCGCAGGATTCCCCGCTCGGACCTGGATAACAACGACTCATAAAACGATAAGTACAAAAAGAAGAAAAAAAAACCCAGCATACTGCAGATGTTAGCAGTCTGCTGGATCTAATGTCAGAAAGTTGATTTTTGGGTGAACCTCCGCTTTAAAGAGATGCTTGAGGACTATGGGTGTGCTTCAATAGATGTATGGAGACTACAGGTGTGCTTCAAGAGATGGTTGGGGACTAGAGGCATGCTTTAAGAGATGGTTGGGGACTACATTGCATGCTTCAGGAGATGATTTGAGAATGCAAATATGCTGTCATAGTTGTTGGAGAGTTCATACGTTAGGAAACATAAACAGTTACATCGGACTCTACTATTACAGGGCAATAATAAAACACTACTACTGTCTGCAGGGGCCCCCGGGTCTCAAGTTGGGCACCACAAATCTAAGGTCTCAGCAAATCACAGTACAAACCAATTCAGAGAGTATAGAAAAAACACAAGGATATCAAGGGATAACCATTCTTAACAGCATACAGTATATGTTTCATATAAAAGGAATATTGCTCTGAATTTTGTTAAAGCAGAACTCCAGCCTTTGCTTAAACAAGTCTAGTATAGGACCCTCTCCTGTTCTTCACAATGCATATATAATCTTATGGGAATATTTTTTGCTCAAATAAAATCTGGTGAGAGGCACTCTTTAAAGTCAACCTGTCATAAGAGAAACATGGCTGCTTTTCCTGACCTCTCCTTCTGGCTGTCATACCGGCCCACTTACTCCCATACTTTTGGAATTACTGACTTAGAACAGGCATGCAGATAAAGACATTCTGACATTTTCTAACATTCCTGATCTGCATATTTGTTCTGCGTCAGTGACTTGGAAGTATTGAAGCATTGGGTCAAGATAACAGTAAGGCAACCGACATTTATTTAGAAGCAGGTCAGGGATGATAGCTTCCATATTTCCCTTATGATAGGTTTACTTTAAATGAAGTGTGAGCATAGTCTGGTAACATGTAACAAGTGGCCAGTAATCCTTTTTCACCACTGAAAAATTAAATCAGAAGGGTTTCTATACTTAGCTGCATGCCATCATTAAAGTGGAATACAGATATACACATATTCCTAGAAAATGGTGACACTTAATGCTTCTTTTTTTATTCTCTTTGTAAATACGCATTAAAAAGCCTATTACAACTGCTTGGCTCACCGATACTTTTATCAACAGGCGTTACCAGTTAAATGCTTGAAAGGACTTTTCTTAATTAGACAGCAGCAATTTTACTTTGAAACCTGTTAGATGTTTCCTTTAAACCTTGATGCTATTTTTATGTTTTATGACCTGTAATGAGGGGGGTGGATGTTTCCCATTGTGTCCAATGCACATCACTGTGGAGCTACCAGGAAGATGAGGGCCAACAAGTTCTAAAACCTAACAGTAAACCAAATGTCTAAATTTTATATTTTGCTACACATCAAGTTCCGTTGTGGAATGCATTTATGACCAAGGAAACTATATTTGATGCAACATCTAACGTAAATGTCATAATTGGCAGCATTTGCAGGCACAATACCATAGGAAACAGCTGAATATTAGATGATTTAGGTCATATACTGATGAGAAGATATGGATCTATTGGCAGCATTTTTACAAGCTTATTTATCAATTAATCATTTTCCGTTACTAAAGCTGGCCATAGGCCCCATTTACATACAGTATTATACACCTGTGCATGGCTATCTTTACTCACACAAGGATGTACAGGTTTTTCGATTGTCTATGTATAAAACCTTGTTCCCACCAGGCATGCAATAATACATACCCATGCAAGGCCATGTTTACCCTGATGGGGATGCAAAGGTGTTCAATGCATCCCTGTGCAGGTAGTCCCACAGATGTCTATTGAGACACAGTGACTGCACAGACACTACATGGAATTACAGTAACCAATCAGCTTCTAACTTCAGCTTGTTCAATTAAGCTTTGACAATAAAACCTAGAAGCTAATTGGTTACTATGCACAGCTGCACCAGATTCTATGTAAACCAGTTTAACACATCTACGGCCCCTTTTTACACGGATGGACCATTCAGGTCCACCTGTCAGTTTTGACGGCGGACCTGACCGGCTGCTCCATATGGAGCGTCGGATGTCAGTGGAAACATGTCCGCTGACATCTGACGCGATCCGAAGCAAATAAAAATGAGTCCTAAATAAAGTGAAATATGAAGTGAGTAAGTGAAAGTCCCATGTACAGTCCAATTTAAATCTTTAAGTAGATCTTGATCTGGCAAATAATCTGTGAACTTCAGCAATTCTTCAGTGTGCAAAACACCCTGGACAACAGTGACCCCCACCGCTCAGACCGAGGAGACATCTTCACTGTGAGCGATGGTGTCACTGATGTCTTGATGAGATCATTTACAAATAGTAGTAAAGAATCTGCATGACAGCCTGGCAAATGGCATTTTTAGAAAAAAACAGAACTAGCAATCGTACATATTTCTTTCACGAGAACGTTCCTTGTTCACAACGGCTAGTGTGGGCAACATTTGTTTCAGTTCTATTGGCCCCAACTCGACTTCTGTACAACCATCCAGTTGGAATCTTCCCGATCGATCAGTGCCACAGGCTATAGCTGGCAGTGCTGATATCATCCACATTTGAGTGTTTTTTTTTTCATAAATCCATTGGTTGAATAAAAAAAAAATTATTACTTTATGGGCTGCTTTACGCAAATATTGAAAAAAAATGTGCATTGCTAAGAGCCACCGTCCAAATGTCTGCACCAACAGGCTCTTCTTTTCCTTTAGGTCCTGCACATGATATTCAGTCAGCTATTCTTGTTTTGCTGTACGTTCTCGGTAATTCTTTGACGCAAGATACACACCGTAATGAAGTCAAAAGGCTTAATGAATAACAGAGAAACCTGAGAAATGTCTTCCTTTGGACATTTATACAGCGAGATTGAACAAGTTCATTGGGTTCAGCATTTGCTGAAACCTCTCAGAACGCAAGCAACACAAGGAAAACAAACAACCAACACAGCCGTGATGTGGGGGCCTCATCCCTACCTGACCCTGTGAAACGGAGAACTTCTACAGAGTTAAGTGATAAGAACAAGCTGTTTGTGCTTCCATCACCTTGTTCGTGAAGGGTTGTCTGCTAAGGACTACACAAGATTCCATTATTCTATCTGGCCAATGTGCAATTTGATCAAAATAACTGAATCTGCACCGAATAGCCATAACTTCCCTTCTGATCCCTTCTGATTGATTTAAACTCAGTTTTGATTGAATTTAACTGGTCATCAAGAGTGGAAAATTATCTTTCACTTGCATCAATTGGCAACACTGAGATACTTTGATTAGTATATGAGTACACATGTCAGAAACTTGATAAATTATGATATATCTTAAAGAAGAATTTTACCCAAAAGGGGAAGTTCTACTTATTTACACCCCCCCCCCCTCCCCTCCACATTTGGTACTTTTTGGGGAAGAGCTGGTACCTGGTTTTGACAGGAAATCGGTCCGAATTCTGGTCAGATCGATGTGGCGATCCAAGCTAAAGTTCTGGCCCTTCCTCCTTCCCCTGCAGCCACCTGGGACACATCACAGGTCCTGGAAGACTGCGGGACCTGTGGGGGGAGACTGGAGCTCCTCTTTAACTATTGATCAAAATCCATTTGACTGTGTATGTCATATCATTTAAATGGGTTGTTGACTATTGGAAAATAAATTGATCATTTATCAATGCGTGTATAGCCACCATAAAATGAACATTTAGCATTCAGATTTTTTTATACACCCGGTAAAAGCTAGTATGTATTAGTATGATGTTACGAAAACTTGACAAGCCAGTTGGAGAAAAGTCTATCATTAGTTTCATATATT
Source organism: Rana kukunoris (assembly GCA_029574335.1). Taxonomy (NCBI): domain Eukaryota; kingdom Metazoa; phylum Chordata; class Amphibia; order Anura; family Ranidae; genus Rana; species Rana kukunoris. The sequence continues at coordinate 457,045,951 of CM056049.1, read as the reverse complement.
TGTTTTTATTTTCCTGGCACATGATTGGGTATTTTTCAGAATGATGTGTTGGTATGTTGTCCACTCATTTACTGACCAACGATCATCCTGTAAATTCCTATTCTCAGTATCTGATTCCTTTATTTTGGCTAATGGCCAATAGTTCAGTAACTCTGTCTGGGGGCCATGGATTTTCTAAGGACTGAAAAGGATTTTATGATCACACAATAAAACTGTAGCTTCCAAAGAGAAGATAAGCCGATCCATGCCCAGCTTTTAAATTGCTGGAATACAAATTCTTCCACATGTTAGGGAAAGCACAAAAACAATGCAATTAGAATGGATTCTGTATCTGTCTCTCTTGTTTTCAGTAAGCAGGTCATTGTCCACTGGAATGCCAGCCCTGGAGGCTTCAACTCATGTTTTGTCCTGAACTCAGAGCCGACAAGATCTTAAAAACTGAGATCATTCTGATAAGCCATTGAAAACGTGCAGTTGGCTTCCCTCAAGGAAGTGATATCTTGAATGGAGAAGGAAAAGTCAAAACCGTAGTGTAACACGCATGCTAAAAAAGGAAAACTATGGGTCGTTTCCCAAACTGAAAAGTATTTGAGGTCAACAAAATCTTATATGCAGGTTTTTAGTTCCACAACTGATTGAATAAGCACCTAGAAATTCAGCTTGGTAGATCTGTAGATTATTTAGGATCATTTTAATTTTCCTGTCTGAATTTTACAATGCGGCTGGAGTCGTTTTTTATATGTTAGAGGCCATTTAGGCAATTAGATTTGAAGAAATATGTTATTCCACAATTTACTTATTTTATAGTATTTTAGCTTTACTTACTAGTTGCTTTGTATAATTGATGGAGTGGGTGATTGATCGTTGTTATTCTAGGGTGAGTCTTAGATTGTCAGATCTTTGACAGGATTACCTTTGTGTTGATTGATATATACCCCCATGTAGACAACATTATTTTGGGTAAATACACAGTGCAGGAGGATTTTGTACCTTTCTTATGAGAAAGTCAAATGCCGTTTGTTGGTTTGGGTCTTCTACCTGGTCCATTTGCCAGCTAAAGTTGATTCCTTAAACAAAATTGTGCATTGTATAGCAAAAACTAATCAAATATATACACAGATACTCATTTACTTCACTCATTGCCCAAGTATTGTCTTGTGTTCTCTATTATTTTATAGGACCTATAAATGCCCCAATAAATAGGTGCTCACTTACAAAGATAAACAAAGTAATTTCTTTACCCTTCCTTGCTACAAAATTTGATAGTGATAAACATTGAAAAATGTTGATGTTGCAGCAAACTCAAAATAATAAGGAAATTCAGAATGACTGCCAAAATGAGGTGAAATGATGTCAGTTCCTCTCTAGCTTTCCTCTATTTAATTGAACTTATTTTCGAAAAATGGTATAAAGTCCTATTAATTAGTATGTTTTCTGATTAATTACTGAATCACGATAACCACCTCTATCCAAAAAAAATACAGGAAAACAGGAAAACTGGCCAAGGGAATACTGGAGCCACTTTTTCTGGCTGTATAGTGTGGTAAAGTCTTCAACAGAGAGTACACTATAAACAAGGTTCCATAAGCTTACATTGTGCAAGCAACAATGATGGGCAGTAACTCATGGTAAGCAATCACTTATAGGTACTGTATATTGTAAACTGTTAGCATGTGATTGATTGCCAAGGATTACAGTACTGCGCTACAACATCAACCAATGAATCAAGAAGACAACATAGCTCTAAAGTAAATCCTGTCAGATTCTATTAAGTGATTCAGTTGCTGTAGATGCTGCAAAAAGTCGCATAAACATGTGTGACTATAATAAATAGAATGATCATATGGTCAACACAAGACCATTGCCATATTTCATTTGTCAAAAGCTCCAGCAGCCTTTCTCAACTTTTTTTTAACACCGAGGAACCCTTGAGATAACTTGGTCTCAGGGAACCCTTGCTGTATCTACAGATACCTGTTTATAAGTGGGATAGTCAGTGTGAAGTTTGCTCCTTATATTTGTGGTCCGTGGGAAGAATCTCTCTTAAAATAGCTAAAAGAATCATTAGGGTCTATGGGAACTCATCTGAGAGGTTGAAATTTCTGATTGATCAAGGATCCCCTAGCAACCTCTGGAGGAAGTCCACAACACAAAGTATGCACCTAATGAGGTGCAATATCCCTTCAGGTTCTCGCCCCGGCTTACCACCGTAACTGGACGTGCAGAAGAAAACAAGTGGATGCGCACTGGAACAAGAAGTTTGCTTGACAGCAATCTTTATTGTCGAATGCCAACTTCTCATTCCAGTGTGCAGCCACGTTCTTTCTTCTACACAACCTCTGGAGGAACCCAAGGGTTCTACGAAATCCTCGCTAAGAAAGGCTGGACTACAGTCCCCTTTAGCTCTGCCTCCTTTAGCTATTGCAGGAGAAATTCACTTGGAAATGATAAGACCCTTTGTAATTAGGGTTGCACCAATACTGTTTTTTTTTTACTGGCAGTACAAGTACCGATACTTTTGGTCAAGTGAATAGAAATAAGATCTAATGCGCTACTGTGAGTATACAGATGTGTACTATGGTAGCATCAACGAGTCTGAGGCAGCTAAATCTGAAGTTTCCACAATACACAAATAATGAAGTAAAAAACAAAAATTGTGATAAGCGCTTCAAATAAGTGATGCGTGAGCACTACTCATGTACTAATACATACAATGATAATAAATGGGTGAAAAGAATAGCTACTGGATAACTATAGAGTGCATAAATCCAACTCATGCAATGTGTTGTATGGGACTTTATTCACTGACACATTGTATGAGTTGGATTTATGCACTCTATAGTTATCCAGTAGCTATTCTTTTCACCCATTTATTATCATTTTATGTATTTGAGTAGTGCTCACGCATCACTTATTTGAAGCGCTTATCATTATTTTTGTTTTTTACTTTTGGTCAAGTACTCGTCGATACCGAGTACCGATACCTATGCAGTGTGATTTGAGCCCATACAAAATGAATGGGCTCAAATCACACTGAAAATAATTACATGGGATTTGAACAGGAATGCGGTGCGATTCCTGTCCAAAACACATGCGGTTTCCCACTTAGCTCCTGTAGGAACCCAGGCTGAAGTCACTATAACAAACCCTGGGTTCACACAAGAGCGATGGGGGAAACCTGCATGTGATTCAGACAGGAATCGCATCGCATTCCAGTCCAAATGTGATTCTTTACAGTGCGATTAAATTTTGTATGGGCTCAAATGGCACCGCAAAGGTATCGGTACTCTGTATTTGCTTAGCAATGCTTAGTGTCAGCACCTATGCCAATATTGGTAGGTGCAACCCTTCTTATAATGCTCCTGGCAGGAGGGCAGAAATAAATAAGGAAGCACAAAAAATCTTTCTAACAGAGACCAAGAGGGATAACAAAAGCCAATGTAGGTGATTCAACTAATTTTCTTCTTTGTAGCCAGGGTGCGTCAGTGAAAATGATTAAGTTAAATAGCATCACCACAATCAGAAACATTCCAGAAATTTTAGACTATGACACGAAATTCAATGAAACTAAAGAATCGTATTCCCAGAGGCGCTTTACAGCTTGGCAGGTACGTCTGAACACATCATGGACTGCAGCCTGGCACAAACCTCACGAACATAACACATTCTCCAACAATCATCCAATAAATAAATCACAGCTTTTTTTTCCTGGTGTTTCCTTTTCAATAAATAGCCAAAATACCTGCATAGCAATAAGGAAACAACTAAAGCAAAAACATTATGCAAATGTAAACTCATAACATATAAATGGTTAATGGTAAGGTAGTGACAAAGCTTTAAGAACGGGGACTGTTCCTGCAAATTCGACAAAGTTGGGAACTGCAGAACATGAAGCTCTGGCTTTCTTGTTAAGAAAAGAGGATTACAACGCAGGGTTGCCTCAGTCTGTCTCAGTAAACCTCTCCCTTTAAGGGATAACGTTTTTTTTTTTTGGAGCTTATAAATCCATCACTCAATATGTAGCAAGAGTGTTTAAAGACTGATCTAAATGCAAATCACATTGCATGAAGCACTACAACCAAAAAAGTGAACCCAACATAGAACGAAATCAGGTGATCTGTTCTCCAGTTCAAGTTTTTACTGTCAAATGCATCGTACTTTACTCGTCTTCATGTGTATTTTACTGAGAACGTGGTCATAAACATATTCTAATATAAATTTAAAGGTTTTTTTTTTTACGCCATCTGTGTCCCATTTTGGAGATTTCCCTTCACTTCCTGTGCCATAGCCAAATTAAGGGAATTCCTATACCAGAACTAGTGTCCACCACTATAACTTTTCTAGAAGAAGCCAGTACTCCAAATTCTTAGTAATGGTTTAATAGGTACACATAAAAGGGTACAAGGGTCTACTTTTCTAGAGAATTTGGGATTTTCTTTTACTTTCACTTTCAATGATAATAGTAGACAGGACAAGTAGAGAGGGTGAATCTCTAAGGGGACACAGACAGCAATAAAAACCTGACAGGAGTTCTAATCCCTCTCCATTCTAGCCAAAAAAAAAACACTTTTGATTTTAGTTACATTTTAATCACTTTTGGGCCAAGCACACTGGATTTCACACAAATTACTCATTCACATGAGTGTATAGATCCGTACCTCTGTGCAAAGGTTTGTGTTTATGTGCCTGGGGAATGACAGGTGCTGTCAAAATTTATGACAAACTGAGAGGCGCAGCGGCTGTATGAATCTTAACGCACATGCCACTGTTTACATCCATACCGGACAGACGCACAACTCCAGATGTAAGAGCTGTGCGTCTGTCCCTGTATGTAAACACTGGCATGCGTGTTAAGATCCATGCAGCTGCTGCGTCTCCCAAACGCGTGCGATTTTGACAGGCTGGCTTCACGGAACACCTGTCATTTTCCCGGGCACATAAACACGAACTTCAAAACGGAGATACGGGTCTGTGCATGGAGCAAAGTCTGTGTGGTAACCCATAGAACCCAGTAAAATATAATATTAGGCTTAGTTTACACCGGAGCGATTTGAAGTGATTTTCTTAAAGTGACATGAGGGTTCCGATTGTAACCTATGGTGCTCTTCACATCTGAGTCTAGTAAAGCTTGTCACTCAAAGCTTGAAAAAGTACATGAGCTTCTGTGGGGCCGAGGCACATGTTTTTTTCTACCGTATATATATATATATATATATATATGTGAGTGCAGGTTCCCGAACGCAAACAGTGTGCATTTGGGGACTCACACCCACATGGATGTCAAATTGGGAGCAGCAGCTGTGTCCGTGCAGCATTGACATGAATGGGACTACCTGCACGGGATGCACAGAACACCTGTACATCCCCGTTCGGGCAAGCATGATACACAGTGTGGGCAAGACCTTAAACCCACATTCACACCTATGCATTTTGTAGTTCAAAGCTACAAAACGAGCCGCAAGCCAAATCCCCTGCGTTTCAATTGGCCCTGTTGACATTTGAGTGCTCATCGTTCATTTGAAGATCCAAAAGGTACATGAACTATTATTTATGGCCCCTTTGACTTCAATGTAAGTGGGTGAAAAAAACACAGAAAAACGTGCATGACGTACGTTTTTTAGGCTCTTCCAGAATAAAAGGGTTAATGGGTTTAAAAACGCATGATGATGGGCAAATAAAAGTTGCGGTACAGCACTTCAATTCTAAAAATTCTTAAAAAAAACATGCACAAAGAAAAAACTCAATATAACCTACATACGCTGCGCTCAAATGTGAATGAGGGCTTAGCCTGGTTGAATAAGCATGTTAGAGAAATTAATTATAATTCTCCAGAAAACATAATTCGGCATTCATTTTGTACTGAATAGTGCATTTGCCAGCACAATGTAAAAAAGTTGTATATGCGTCTTTATATGTAGGTCAGCTGTCAGTTCCCTTCTAAAATAACATTACATTCATTTCCATCAATATCATATATGCTGTTCCTACAGACAAACAAGGTATCCATTTGGACTTTCTCCACATAGGAACAACAAGGAACAAAGGAAAGCTTTATTGTACAGACATCTCATCTTTCAATTGCTAACATTCTACAAGTTGTTCTTGGCTACAAATAACTTGTTAATCATGATGGATCTGATTTTTTAACACAGATATGTGCTGCCCCTTCTGGCTCAGGTTAACCAGAGGTGGAAAGGCACTCGGGTAAGACACTGCACATGTAAGTCTCCTAGTCATGTTAGCAGCCACATGGTGGCCATATATAATGCAAATTTTTTTCACAATGTGACAAAACAGAAACACCATTGACCAAAAACTCACAACGTGGTTGTGGAAGGTGTAGACAATGAGTTTGAAACTGTAAACAAGTGAAAGAGTGACATTCTCTGTAATCTGCTCAGCACTTCTCACTGATCACAGAGTGGCCAGATGTTTCACGACCTGGGGTAGCAGAACAGGCACACTCACTAGGAGAATTCAGTAGGTGGTCTAGGGGAGGGGAGACCTGTGGCAATCAGTAGGAGAACTGGGGCACTCAAAAGGAAACCTAAGGTAGTAGACCTGGGGAATGCACTAGAAGACCTGGGACAGTCAGTAAAAAATCTGGGATACTCAGTAGGAGAACAGGGCTGCTCAAAAGAGGACCTGGGCTAGGAGACCAGGGATATTTAGTAGGAGACGTAGGGCACACAGTAGATGACACAGGCCAATAAGAAGGAAACCTTAGATATGAGACCTAGGGCACTCAGTAGAAGACCTAGGGCAATCAGTAGAAGACATTGGGCAACCAGAAGGAGACATAGGCACTCAGTAGAAGAACTTGTGTTATCAGTAGAAGACCTGAGGCACTCAGTAAAAGACTTGGGGCACTCAGTAGGAGAGCCGTGTTGCTCAGAAGGAGACCTGGGGCACTCAGCAAAAGACCAGGGGTGGAATACCTGGGGCACTCAGTAGAAGACCTGGGGTGGGATATCTGCAGCAACTGGTAAAAGACCTAGGGCAACCAGTAGAAGACCTGAGGTGGGTTACCTGGGACACTCAGTAGAAAACCTGGGGTTGGATACCGGCGGCAAATAGTAAAAGATCTAGGCCAGCCAGTAGAGGTCCTTGGGTGGGATACCTAGGACACAGTAGAAGACCTAGGGTGGGATATCTGTGGCAATTAGTGAAATACCTTGGGCACTCAGTAGAAGACCTGAGGTGGGATACCAAAGGCAATCAGTAGAAGACTTGAGGTGGGATACCTGAGGCAATTGCTAGAAGACCTGAGGTGGGATACCTGAGGCAATTGATAGAAGACCTGAGGTGGGATACCTGAGGCAATTGGTAGAAGACTTGGGGTGGGATACCTGAGGCAATCAGTAGAAGACCTGAGGCAATCAGTAGAAGACCTGAGGTGGGATACCTGAGGCAATCGGTAGAAGACCGGAGGTGGGATACCTGAGGCAATCAGTAGAAGACCGGAGGTGGGATACCTGAGGCAATCAGTAGAAGACTTGGGGTGGGATACCTGAGGCAATCAGTAGAAGACCTGAGGTAGGATACCTGAAGCAATCAGTAGAAGACCTGTGTGAGATACCAGTGAAAACTAGTAAAAGACATAGGGCAACTAGTAAAAGACCTGGGGCAACCAGTAGAAGACCTGAGGTGGGATACCAGTGGAAACATGTAAAATATCTGGGCAATCAGAGGACCATTGCTGGGATTTCTGCAGAACCTAGTAAAATATGTGCGCAATCAGTAAAGATCTAAACTGGAATACTTGGCAACTAGTAAAAGACCTGGGCAGTCAGGAGAAGACTTGGGGTGGGATACCTGAGGCAATCAGTAGAAGACCTGAGGTGGGATACCTGAGGCAACTAGTAAAAGACCTGGGCAGTCAGGAGAAGACTTGGGGTGGGATACCTGAGGCAATCCGTAGAAGACCTGAGGTGGGATACCTGAGGCAACTAGTAAAAGACCTGGGCAGTCAGGAGAAGACATAGAAGACCTGGGTGGGATACCTGAGGATAAAAGACCTGAGGCAACCTGAGGCAGTAGAAGACCTGAGGTGGGATACCTGAGGCAACTAGTAAAAGACCTGGGCAGTCAGGAGAAGACATGGGGTGTGATACCTAAGGCAATCAGTAGAAGACCTGAGGTGGGATACCTGAGGCAACTAGTAAAAGACCTGGGCAGTCAGGAGAAGACATGGGGTGTGATACCTAAGGCAATCAGTAGAAGACCTGAGGTGGGATACCTGAGGCAACTAGTAAAACACCTGGGCAATCAGGAGAAGACTTGGGGTGGGATACCTGAGGCAATCAGTAAAACACCTGAGGTGGAATACCTGAGGCAACTAGTAAAAGACCTGGGCAGTCAGGAGAAGACTTTGGGTGGGATACCTGAGGCAATCAGTAGAAGACCTGAGGTGGGATACCTGAGGCAACTAGTAAAAGACCTGGGCAGTCAGGGAAAGACTTGGGGTGGGATACCTGAGGCAATCAGTAAAAGACCTGAGGTGGAATACCTGAGGCAACTAGTAAAAGACCTGGGCAATCATTAGAGGGTTTTGGTAGAATTTGACACTCAGTAAGAGCCCCGGGGCACGTTCCCTGTGTACAAGAGTCTTGCAATAGCCGTGCCCAGCACAGGTGACTCCAGACACGTCTATGTCATACGGTGACAGCTGCAGGTAATACTCATGACGTCAGCGGCATGCTCAGTGGGTCTTCCCGCTGCTGAGAAATGCTGAAATGACGGCGGCGGCGGCGGCGGCTCTTTGCAGGGAATCCCCTCCGCCTATACTCATGTGTGACCACTGGAGGGCAGATTAGGAAAGCAGATGGAGCCCGGTGACCGTGGTTAGCCGGCAGCCCGTTGATGTAAAGCGAGGAGCTGTCAGTAATGAGTGTAATGATCCCGGAGGAAAGCATGGATCGGGAGAAGTGGCCGATCAGTAAATGAGATCGGTGTGATCAGTAAATGAGATCGGTGTGATCAGTAAATGAGATCCCTGACACTACACGTACAGCCCAGCCTGTCATCACCGCTGATAAGAGGAGATCACTCACTTGGAATGTCATCAGTACGAGGGGGTTCCTTCTTATCCTTCTTGTCCTTCTTGTCCTTTTTCCCTTTGCCCTTTTTCCCCTTTGGCTCCTTAGCCTCCTTCTTTTTCTCGGCCATGTCCAGAGATCGGATCCCTGTAGGTGGTAAGGTGTGATGTATCCAATCCAGAGTGGGTCTTGTGGAGGATCGCTGTGCCAGACTTCTGTCCTCAGATCCACCAATCACAAGTTATGAGGACAGAGACAAACACTCATCCAGATCGTGTACAAAGCTGATGATCAGGTTAATAAAATAAATAAATAAAAATAAAAAGTGTATTAAAGGTAAAAAAAAAACAACAATAAAAGAATAAAAATAATAATAAAAAATCCTTTTGCATGCAATGTGTAGTCCCTTGCAGCGGTCCCAGGGTTGGAAGCGTCTCACTCAGAGTGGAGGAAACTTTCTCTCTCCCATTCCTGGGAGTTTGCAGGAGTTTTTGTAGTCAGCACCCACCTACACTGGAACGTATGTCACTGGACGGCCCCTAGGTGGAGCTATGCTAATTCACACCTAGTGCCTCCAGATCAGAGCACACAGCTCATAGACATGTACTGACAACACTGCTCACTGCTGGCCTCACACCACTCTGCACACTGCACATGATGATCTCCCATGGATGCTCATACATTATATTACTATCCCATACATGTACTGACACCACTCTGCACACTGCACATGATGATCTCCCATGGATGCTCATACATTATATTACTATCCCATACATGTACTGACACCACTCTGCACACTACACATTATCACTGAGTAAATCAGGCAGGGTGGAAGATTATCAATCGTTTTTGTATGTGCAGCTGTTTATCAAACATACATTTTCAGGAAAAAAAATATATTTTAATTGAGTTTAATTAAACACAAACCAAATATAATTTCTGGTAAAACATAACAGACAATGTTATGCCAAGTAAAGAGATACCAAACATGTCACAGTCACGTTTTAAAATAATGTACAACTGTAGAATGGCGCCAAATGACAGTACCCAAAAATCTCCATAGGCAATGCTTTATAAGCCTTTACAGGTTACCTGTCTAGAGCTACACAGGAGGTCTGGTGCCAGAATTATATGCTCTTGCTCTGACATGTGTGATGATACCTCATATGCGAGGTGCGATCGTTGCGTGTAGGTCCTACATGCGTGTTCGCATTGGTGCATGAGCACAGGGGATGGGGTGCTTTCATTTTTTTTTTTTTTTTTTACTTTTTACTTGTACCTTAATTTTATTTTATTTTTTTTGCATCAACTTTTATTGCTATCACAAGGGATGAACAACATCCCTTGTGATAGCATGGGCCATGACAGGTCCTCTTTACGGAGAGATCTGGGGTGTATTGTTAGACCTCATATCTCTCTTCTGTCCTCCCAACCATCTGAACAAACTGAGATTGGTGTGATAGGACACTTGTTCAATCTGATAACAGCTTTGTTTAAATAAGACTGAAACCAGAAGTGATAAAATTGTTGTTGCTTCAAGTGTCTGACATCACAGAGAATTGCTGGCTGAAAAAAATAATACACATTATCCTGGTATAACTACTTCAACCTTATGCCATTTATAAATCACAGATCGGGCCAATCAGAAAGGGCCGATCACAGTAACCTTTTACCACGTGATCAGCTGATCACAATGTAAACACAAGCCAGTTATCGGCTGTCAGTTATCAAGAGCCAATAACTGGCTTGTGTAAGAGGAACATCTACACTGATAATCAGGGCACTGATTATCAGTGTAGTCCCAACAGTGCCCACCAGTGCTGCCAATCAGTGCCCATCAGTGAAACAAGAAAAGCTGCTCCAGGTGAGTGAGTCTCTGATTAATCCCCACACACACTAGTCATGTGCTAGCCCAGCTCGCATGCTGTGTAACATAAGGAAATGATTCCAGATGGCTGTACTTCCAATAATCCTTTTATACAAACTTCATATGACTAAGCGCTAAAATGTGCGTGAAACGCATCTACCTTTTTGTCCCCTGCTCCATCTGTCAACCACTTGTCATATAAAGATTCAACAAAAGGATCTTTGGAAGTGCAGCCGTTCAGAATCGTTTCTTTATAGTGCCCACCAGTGCTGCCAATCAGTGCACACCAGTGCTGCCAAACAGTGCCCATACTGTATGTGCTGCTCATCAGTGCTGACAATCAGTGCCCGTCAATGTCTCCCCATCAGTGTCATCTATCAGTGCTACCAACCAGTGTCACCTACCAGCGCCCTTCAGTTCCGCCTATGGAGGCAGCACTGTGAACTGTCAGGATCCCCAGGGCTTTATTTCTTGAGGCGTTATTATTTCTTTGGATTGGGGGTTTTACCTGCAGTTTTTTTAATTTTGTGGGCTAAAGTTTCACTTTATAGGAAACCTGTACTGACAATGCCCCTTTTTAGATACAGTGACATAATAAAGGATTCATACCCCTTGAAATTTGTCATGTTACAATCAAAAACGTAAATGTATTTAATTGGGATTTTTCTTTGAGACAGGGAAGCTGGACAGAGTTGATGGGAAGGTGGATGGAGCCAAAATACAGGACAATCTTAGAAGAAAACCTGTTAGTCTGCAAAAGACTTGAGCAGGGCCGCCATCAGGGGGGTACAGGCATTACACCTGTAAGGGGCCCAGGGGTCCCCAGGGGCCCAGATGGGAGCCACCCTTAAAAAAAAAAAAAAAAAATTTAATATATTTTTTTTATTTTTTATTAAAGGGCCAATTTTTTTTTTTTTTTTTTTAGAGGTCCGGAGGTCCCCAGGGGCCCGGAGGCCACCAAGGCCCCAGATGGCAAGCCCTTTTTTTCTTTTTTTTTATAAAAAAATATATATTTTTTAATATATTTTTATTTTATTTTTTTATTAAAGGGCCATTTTTTTAGGGGTCTAGGGGCCCGTAGGCCACCAGGGCCCCAGATGGCAACCCCCTTTTTTTTTTTATAAAAAAATATATTTTTTTAATATATTTTTCTTTTATTTTTTATTAAAGGGCCAATTTTTTTTCTTTTTTTTTTTAGAGGTCCGGAGGTCCACAGGGACCTAGAGATCCCCAGATGACAACCCCCCTTTTTTATAAAAAAAATATATAATAATTTTTATATTTTTTTTTATTTCTTTTATATATATATATATATATATATATATATATATATATATATATATATATATTATTATTATTATTATTATTAAAGGGCCCAGGGCCCCCGGATGACAATCCTCCTTTTTTATAATTCTTTTTTACTTTTTTATATTATTTTATTTCTTTTTTTTAATATATAGATGTATTTTTATTAAAGGGCTCAGAGGTCCCCAGGGCCCCATGTGTCAAACCCCCTTTTTTTATAATTGTATTTTTTATTTTTGTTTATATATTTTTTTTATATTTTTATTTTTTATTAAAGGGCCCAGAGGTCCCCAGGGCCCTGGAAGGCAACCCCCTTGTTTTTTTTTTTTTTTTTATATATATATAAATGTTTATTTCTTTTTCATATATATATTTTTTTATTTCTTTCTTTTTTTTTTAAAGGGCCCAGAGGTTTCTTTTTATTAAAGGGCCCAGAGGTCCCGAATGGAAAGCCCCCTTTTTTTGTAATTTCCTTATATAAAAAAAAATAAGGTCCCCGGGGCCCCAGTTGGCAACCACCCTTTTAAAAAATATATATATATATATTTATTTTCTCTCTTTTTATTAAAGGGCACAGAGGTCCCTTTACCCCCCTTTTTTATATATATTTTTCTTTATTTCTTCTTTTTGTAAAGGGCCCCTTTCATGCGGCAGCACCCCCCCCCCCCCGGTTCTCTGCTCCAGGGGGCCCATGCCTGAAGCTGTGTAAGGGGCCCCAAAATTCCTGATGGCGGCCCTGGACTTGAGACTTGGGTGGAGGTTCACCTTCCAGCAGGACAACAGCCCTAAACATACAGCCTGAGCTACAATGGAATGGTTTAGGTCAAATTATATTCATGTGTTAGAATGGCCCAGTCAAAGTCCAGACCTAAATCCATTTGAGAATTGGTGAAAGGTAGTTCAGCTCTAGTGGGAATGGGTGGAGATTGCCAACATCCCTAAATAGTGCATCAGAAAAAACAAGAAGAAACTCTCTGATGGGACTTTAAAGGCAATAGCTGCACCCAATTAAGTATGCAAAAATTAATTTTTTCAAGAAAATAAATTTTCTTGATATAATACATTTTTGCATACTTAATTGGGTGGAGCTATTGCCTTTAATTACTTAAGGACTGCCTTCTGCACATATACGTTGGGAGAATGGCACGGCTGGGCACAGGCACGTACCTGTACGTCGCCTTTAAGTGCACAGCCGTGGGTCGCGCACACGCGACCCGGTCCGAAGCCCCATGACCGCTAGGGTGACCATGTGTCCCGGAGTGCACGGGACAGTCCCGCATTTTTCAGGTCTGTCCCGTCCACCTTCATTCCAGAACAATACAGTGTCCCGGAATGAAACTGACACAGCCACCCCCCAAGGCAAACTAATGCCCCTAAAAAAGGCTTCCACATCACCGCTTTACTCACTGACAGTACTTGACCTGGCCGGGAATGCCTGGCGGAGCACAATTCTGCCCCCTGCTTGTGATTGGAGAAATCATAAATCCTGCCTCGTATCCAATCACTGTGCTGTGATTCGTTACAGCACAAGCTGATTTTTGGGAAGGGGGGCGTCCCTGAATGGTAGTTTGGAAATGTGGTCATTCTAGTGACCACGCCCGTGTGACCCGTGGACCCGATCGCCGCCGGTGTCCTCAGATTGGTCACAGGAGCTGAAGAACGGGGAGAGGTGAGTGTAAACACACCTTCCCCGTTCTTCTCTGTGGCAGTGACACTGATCATCTGTTCCCTGATATAGGAAATGATGATAAGTGACGTCTACAGCCACACCCTCTACAGTAAGAATCACTCCCTTAGGGCACACTTTACCTCTTAACGCCACCTAGTGGTTAACCCCTTCACTGCCATTGTCATTTTCACAGTAATCAATGCATTTTTATAGCACTTTTCGCTGTCAAAATGACAATGGTCCCAAAAATGTGTCAAAAGTGTCCGATGTGTCCGCAATAATGTCGCAGTCATGAAAAAAATCGCTGATTCCCACCATTACTAGTAAAAAAAAAAAAATATTAATAAAAATGCCATAAAACTAACCCCTATTTTGTAAACGCTATGGGCCAGAATCATGAAGAGTTAGGCTGGCGGATCCAGTGATCCGCCAGCCTAACTGTCACTTTAAGCCGGCGTTTCTGTTTTCTATAACCAGAAAACAAGAAACGCCGGGTTGGAGTTCCGATGCGATCGGCGTAATTGAATTTCGCCATCGCATCGTTACTTCAACTTAAAAATGGCGCCGGGGGCGTTCCCGCTGATTAACGCAGAAAAAATATGTTAATCAGCGGGAGTCGGAAATTCACGATCGTTTTCGGGCGCGACGCAGTGACTTTACGACGTTTCCGGAAGCGATACGCGACGTAAAGATAAAGCAGCCCCCTAGTGGAATATCCTATGTTAGGTATAGCCGTCTTCATCGCGTCGGAAAAAAAACAAATCGCGTCGTTTGCGTAAAACATTCATGAATGGGGATGTGACGTCATTGACGTTCACTGACAGAACTTGGAGCATGCGCACTGGGATGCATTGACACTCGACGCATGCGCAGTACGTTCGCCGCGGGATCGCGCATAGTTAGAATACTACACGCCCCGTACCCGCCCAATTTGAATTTCGCTGGCTCATTTGCGATGCGCTGCCGCAACTTTAGGAGCAAGTGCTTCCTGAATAACAGCACTTGCTCCTAAAATTTCAGCAGAGTAACGCAAATGAGAAGCGTTACTCCAGAGCAAAGATGCTCTGATCTACCTGAATCTGGCCCTATAACTTTTGCGCAAACCAATCAACAAACGCTTATTGCGATTTTTTTTACCAAAAATAAGTAGAAGAATACGTATCAGCCTAAACTGAGGGAAAAAAATGTTTTTTTATATATATATTTTTGGGGATATTTATTATAGCAAAAAGTTAAAAATATTAAATTGTTTTCAAAATTGTCGCTCTATTTTTGTTTACAGCACAAAAAATAAAAACCTCATAGGTGATCAAATACCATAAAAATAAGAAAGCTCTATTTGTGTGGAAAAAAAGGATGGCAATTTTGTTTGGGAGCCACGTCGCACGACCGTGCAATTGTCAGTTAAAGCGGCGCAGTGCGGAATCGCAAAAAGGGGCAAGGTCCTTAACCTGCGTAATGGTTGGGTCTTAAGTGGTTAAAGTCCCGTCAGAGGGTGTCTTCTTGTTTTTTACAATTGAGAATTGGTGGCAAGACTTGAAAATTGCTGGTCACAGACGCTCTCCATTGAATCTGACAGAACTTTGGTCTATTTTGGAAAGAAAAATGGGCAAAAAATTTCACACTGCAAAGCTGGTAGCGACATGTGTAAACAGATTTTCAGTTGTAATTGCAGCGAAAGGTGGTTCTACAAAGTATTGACTAGTATTATTTATTTGTAAAAAATGTTGAAAACCATTTATCATTTTCCTTCCACTTCACAATGGAGTCCCAGTCAGTCCCTGGTGGAGTGATATGCACACTGCCTCTCACATGCTTGCTGTAGGAGAACTTGGTTATTGGGAAGCAGGTACAGTAAAACCTTGGTTTGAGAGTAACTTGGTTTGAGAGCGTTTTGCAAGACAAGCAAAATGTTTTAATACATTTTGCCTTGATATACAAGCAATGTCTTGATATAAGAGTAGCGTCATGTCACATCTGAGTATAAAAGAGAAGAGAGGAGCCTCTAAGTGTAGCAATATTGTTACATTTAATAAAGGTACAACATTTAGCAACATATTGCTACACTTAGAGATGCCTCTCTTCTATTTACCCTGTAAAAAAAAATGCTTTGATATACAAGTGCTTTGGATTACAAGCATGTTTCTGGAACGAATTATGCTCACAAACCAAGGTTTTACTGTACGTTCTTCCACTGGACAAGGTCTGTGTTATCTAACGTCTTCTGCTGCTGTAACTCTGCTTTATCTCACAAAACGATTGCTACATACATGCCTCTCCCTCCTCACAGAGCTCTCTCCACTGCCATTGCCTCGCTCCCTCCTGCTGGACACTACACCTTTCTTTGTGAGTTACTTTCACTTCACTTTTCTCCCTCTGTCTACACTTCTAGTGTGCAGTAAGTCCAAAGCTTTCACACAACATGTCCGATCCCCCCTGCACTGATTACATTATGTATTTTCTTCTGTTATCGGCTCTCCCCTCCATAAATGTACACTACGAACATCACTGCAGCCTCAGATCTCTTCACTAGTCCACACATGTCTGTCTTGCACCCTTTCCATCCCAATTGTCCCGTAGCCTAGCACGTTTTCTGCAACTCTTCAAGCTGCCCATAGATGAGTGTTTTTTTTCCTTCATCCAGCAGTCTGAATGAAGAACAGATTGCCCCATCTACACAATGTCCGCACCAGCACATTGTATTCTGACATCAAGGTCTGGCAATATCAGAATACACTGATCATCAGGTGCATTTAAAATGGTAGTAAACTCTCATTGTTTATTTTTAGCTACAGGTAAGATTATATATAATAAGGCTTACCTGGAGGTAAAATGAATATCTCCTAAACATGCACCATTTAGGAGATATTCTAGCAAGCAGCAGACAGTGATATTAGAGCGCATTCGCTGATGATATGTGTGCCACGGCCAAGACACCATTGTGCTGCAGCCCACAAGCACACAAGGAAGACTGGGGGAGATAGAAGTCTCTGTATCCCTACCCATTGGAAAGACACATCTCCTCCTAGCTTATCTGAATGGTTCCAACGGATTGACAGAATAGCTGAAATGGAAGACCTGATTCTACAGGCTAAAGACTCTCCCACAGAATTTTTACGAAAAATGGGCTTGCTAGACACTCTTTACTAAAACTGATGAATTTAAAGCAATATCTCTTCAGCCTTCCTCGAATCAGACTTGAGGTGATATTTTTTTTTCCTCCCCCCTCTTACCCTTTGTTTATTAAATTTCTAATTTAATATTGATATTTTAGATTCATTCCCTGATTTCCAATTTTTATTCTCTCGTTTTTGTTGCCCCAAAATTCGAAAACTATTGATGTATAAGTTAACATTTACTTTAATTTTAAACAAAAATATGTACTTATGTTGTTGCTGTTCTTGCTTTCTCTCATTTAATATTACAATTCTGCTACCTATGTTACTTTATTTTATCTACATTTAATTATATGTTTACTATGTTATTTATTCTGAAATACCAATAAAATCTTTTAAACGAGAAGTCTCAGTAGCGTGGACAACATGGCACTGGAGGGCTTTATTTTAAGGTAGCTCCCTCATAATGTGCTAGTATGCAGTGCATACAAGCATATTATGCATTTGTCTTGCAGGGGGAAACACAGGATTAACATAAACCTCCCTCACTGCCTGTCAAAACTAGCAATGACAGCTGCACATCTCAGTAAGCCCCTACAGCACACTTTAAGCCCTTCTTCCTCCCTTAGAGCCCACCTAGATCTCTTTAGTTCCATGCACCAACTCATTTCTAACTGGGGAATGTGTTTCTTCAGTCCCTTTCTCTGTCTCAAAAGTGAGACTTCAGAGGTCTGTTTGACTCTCCAACAGCACTGTAAAAACATGTAATATGTTATTGGTAAAAGCCACACCAAATAAGTAGCATATTTTCATAGCCCCCAACTGTCCCTGATTTCAAGGGACTGTCCCTGATTTGGAGCAATGTCCCTCTGTCCCTCATTCCTCCTCATTTGTCCCTCATTTTGGTCTGATCTATATAGGTGTATTAAAAAAAAGGCACATTTTATCTATCAAAAAGTGTTTTTCAGCACTAAACCTTTCATCTGATTTCTAAATTGCTGCATTTGTAAAAGGAATAGTAGTGGTTAAAAAAAGCACTTGTGGGTTTAACCAATTGTTTTTGTACACTTCTCTTTTAAGGGGGCGTGGCCAGGGGTGTGTCCTATGCCTGCATACTTTCGCTGACAGGTGTCCCTCATTCTCATCTGTAAAAAGTTGGGAGGTATGTATTTTAGCCCCACCCACTGTTTGCCAAGGTCACCATCTCCCTTATAAGGGCCCTATGTCATTACTTTGCCCAGGGGCCTATGATGATAGGAAATTGGTTGTATACCCCTTTAGCACATTTTCACCTACAGGTAAGCCTATAATAAGGCTTACCTGTAGGTAAAATGAATATCTCTTAAACCTGTACGGTTTAGGAGATATTCACCTTGCATGCAGCCACTGACATCATCGGCGCAAACGCTCTGAAGGTCTGGCGGATGCTGCTGGAAAATCAGAGCTCCTTGCTGAAAAGAAGACTCCCGGGAGTGATGTCATCCCGGCTCCGGCCACTCACAGCGCTGGAGCCGTAAACCCAGCAGATTTGCAGAGGCAAAATGTCAGCTCCCGCTGCAGTGCACGGTGCATGGACTTCGTTCTAAGGAAAGTATTTCACATGCCTCACTTTCTTGTTCTTGCTCAGGGCCCAACATATGGTTATGCACACAGGTCCTATTACTTTCAAAATCACTATTACCACATATTTTACTTCAGGATAGAATGCTGAATGCTACAGGTGTCAGTGCAGCGTGCTGCATTCCACACCCTACTCTACCAATCAACCCTCCCCCTAAAGTTGGTGGCAAATTCACCCTGACATGACCTTGCCCCGCTATGGGCACCAAACCGAACCGGGTTACAGAATGTCTAGCTTCGCCACTGGTTTGTAATGCAAGTCTTTATGATTCAATGTGATCAGAGGTGCGGCAAGGGTGAGCCCTTTATTAAAACATTTTATGATAAAAGGAGTTCCTTAATGTGATCTGATAAAGTTGGAAAGTGTGCTCTTAGAAGGTGATTAGAACGACAGTTCCTGGATTTCTTTCAACACACCTTTCCTTAAGGGCCCATTCACACCAAGTGCAAAGGGCTTCCCAGTACAGTCCTGATGCTTACACAAGAAAAATGACTTTATGTCCGATGTGTTTGGTTCACATCATTGCACTGCAGTGCTGTACACTTATAAAATTTGAACACGCTGTATTTTATTCACAGTGCCATGTGGCAACGCACTACCCTGCATCACAATGCGCTGGGGTGAATAAACATGAATGTAATGTCATTTTATGACTTTCTAATAAAGTTAAAAAAAGTAAACTGTGCAATGCGCTATGTACTCAAAAGCACACACTGGTATGAACAGGCTCATGAAGTGGACCTTTCTGCAACTTTACAAGTCTGCATGAATAAAATTCATCGTGGGTCACAATATTCAGAAACAATAACATTTTTCAAAAAGACATCAGAATTTACATGATTGTGGCATCTCTAAGCCACAGTGTCAGTACAGGAAATAGCTGCTAATCCTTGAAGCTTAACTCCAGTGATACTATGGGCCAGATTCAGCAACACTTGTGCTGGAGTATTTCGATATGCGCCGCGTAACTGTGAAGATGCGCCGTCGTTTCTATGTGGTCGTACCCACCAAACTAGATGCGCCCAATAACGGGCCATTTGCGACCGGCGGAACGTTCCGACGCCAGAGTATCGTCAGCGCTTAATTTCGCTTGGCGCATCAGTCGCGCCTATTGATTTCCCCTGCAAATATGCAAATGAGGGAGATTTCCCAATTCACGAACGGATTAGCACCATACGCTGGCTACATGCGCCGCGCGTATCTCGTCCGTCCGGCGCAAAGTTATTTCTACAAAAGACTGCTTTATCTTTACTCCAGACGGCCACAGGTCAGCAGGAGAGCAGCTACAGCAGCGTTACCCACGATAAGAGCTAGCTGAGCACCCCAACTTGCAGGACAACACCTCTGTCCATGCTTGTCTGTCAAATTTTACAGCCATGGAGGAAGACATCATAGGTCTCCATAGCCGAGATGACGGCTGACAGCTCCTGGCCATTAAAGTTCAGCTTTCTCCTGTGTGTTTGCGGGGAACGGGAGCAGCCATCTCAGAACAAAAGTAACATCACTGCGGGGAGGGGGAGCAGGATATACTTTAGTGCCGGAATGGCGCTTCTACGGGCGCATTTAAACACCCAACGGAAGGCTTTGCGCTGACGTTTCCCGTGAAGTGGTGCCGACGGAAGTTGTGAGCATGCGCACAAAGGGGGCGAGTGGAGCCTCACTCACTGCGCATGCTCCGTGGTTGATGCGCTGAACGTAAGCCTCTGCGCTGGGCTCCGCCCATCATTTACATATGATCACACCCACTTCCCCTTGCGTCGGGTTACGCCAGCGCATTATCGTTACTCTGGCGCAATTTTACGCGCAACTGCTATGTGAATAACAGTACTTGCGCTGAAAGGGTCGTCAGAGTAACGTAAATGAGAAGCGTTACTCTGGAGCAAAGATGCTCTCATCTACCTGAATCTGGCCCTATGGGCCAGATTCAGGTAGATGGGAGCATCTTTGCTCTGGAGTAACGCTTCTCATTTACGTTACGCTGCCGAAATTTTAGGAGCAAGTGCTGTTATTCATGAAGCACTTGCTCCTAAAGTTGCGGCAGCGCATCGCAAATGAGCCGGCGGAATTCAAATTGGGCGGGTACGGGGCGTGTATTATTAAAACTAAGTGCGATCCCGCGGCGAACGTACTGCGCATGCGTCGAGTGTCAATGCATCCCAGTGCGCATGCTTCAAATTCTGTCAGTGAACGTCAATGACGTCACATCCCCATTCATGAAAGTTTTACGCAAACGATTTTTTTTTTCCGACGCGATGACGACGCCTATACTTAACATAGGATACTCCACTAGGGGGCTGCTTTATCTTTACGCCGCGTATCGCTTACGGAAACGTCGGAAAGTCACTGCGTCGCGCCCGAATACGATCGTGAATTGCCAATTCCCTCTGATTAACATATTTTTTCATCGTAAATCAGCGGGAACGCCCCCGGCGCCATTTTTAAATTAAAGTTGCGATGCGATGGCGAAATTCAATTGCGCCGATCGCATCGGAACACCAACCCGGCGTTTCTTGTTTTCTGGTTACAGAAAACAGAAACGCCGGCTTAAAGTGACAGTTAGGCTGGAGTATCACAGATACTCCAGCCTAACTCTACCTGAATCTGGCCCTATGACTTTAAACAGTTCATTTGGACAAAGCTGGCCCAAATGAATTATTTCCTTTACTAATCAATGAAGAGGCTGTCATTGCTGTATAAACTTTAAGGGCCAGATTCAGGTAGATGAGAGTATCTTTCCTCTGGAGTAACGCTTCTCATTTACGTTACTCTGAAGACCCTTTCAGCGCAAGTCCTGTAATTCACATAGCAGTTGCGCGTAAACTTGCGCCAGAGTAACGATAATGCGCTGGCGTAACCCGACGCAAGTGAAACTGGGTGTGATCATATGTAAATGATGGGCGGAGCCCAGCGCAGAGGCTTACGTTCAGCGCATCATCCACGGAGCATGCGCAGTGAGTGCGGCTCCACTCGCCCCCTTGTGCGCATGCTCACAACTTCCGTCGGCACCACTTCCTGGGAAACGTCAGCGCAATGCGTTCCGCTGGGCGCTTAAAAGCGCTGGCGGAAACGCCATTCCGGCGCAAAAGTAGTTCCATTTCCCCCCACCCCAGGGAAGATACTTTTGCCCTGTAATGGCTGCTCCCGCTGCCCCCAGAGAGAGGAGGAACCTAAATTATAATGCCCAGGAGGTCACAGTGATAATATCGGCTATGGAGGCATTTAATGATTTTCTCCATGGTAAAAAAAAGCAGGAAGACCAGCCGGGAGAGAAAGCAGGCCATCCTGGACACCATAGCTGCCAGGGTCAATGTGCTGGGGTACTCCACCCGGAGTGCTTCAGACATTGGTAAAAAAATCAATGACCTGCGGCGCAAGGTGAGGGGCAAGGTGTCCACCATTAGGAGCCATGAGAGGGGCACAGGTGGTGGTCCCCCATGTCCTGTCACCCTGACCGCGGAGGAGGAGGTGGTCGCCCGCTGCCTGGACAGGGAGCAGTTGGAGGGGGTCCCAGGCTATGATTCCGTAGAGGAAGGCTCCAGGACAGGTAAGTGATTTTTACCCCCTTTTTGGTGTGTTGCATGTGGGGGGCGGGGGTGGGTACATGTGCCAAGTGTGTGGGACCACCAACATGTGTCTGCTTTGTGTCATCCACAGATGACGGTGCTGGGCCATCTCGTGCCGGCCAGTCCACCCCAACCCCCCAACGGGATGCTGAAGACGAGGCCCTGGGTGCTGGAGACACCGAGGTGGAGGAGGAGAGTGCCCACACCACTTCAGCAGAGGTGGTTGTGGAGGAGCCTGTCCCTGAACAGGAGTTCATTTTAATGTTGGAGGAGTCCTCCTCCTCTGCAGGGCCCTCTGTGATCCCCTCCCCATCCTAGGTAGCCCCTCAAGGGCGACTCCATCCCCACGGGGACAACCTTCCTCTGCCCCCAGGAAGGCCACCCGGAAGACCAGGGGGGTGTGTGATTTGGTCGAAGACCAGGTGCTTTTGGACCACGCGAAACAGACCCAGCAAATGGGGGAGATGGCTGGCCACCTAGACAGGGTCGCAGACAGCCTGGGCTCTATGTCACAGCTGCCCAGTCGCGTGCAGGGCGTTGTGACCAGCCTGGGGGAGGTGCAGGCTGATATCCGGCACTTGACAGCAGCTGTTCGAGACAACACTGCTGCCATTCGGGAAGAGGGGAGGCAGCGGCAACGTGACCAGCGGCATCAGATCACCCGCCAGCTGAGGATGCAGGCCCAAACAAATTTGTATCTGAGCCGTATCGCTGTGGCATTGGAGGGCATGCAGCCAACAGCTCCCAGGAGTGGCCCACCCGGGGATCAGCCTCCTCCTGATGCCCCCCCACCACCACCACCACCCACTCCCTCCAGGCAGATGAGGAGCCCGAGAGTGCCCCCAAGGAGGAGCCCCCGTCATCCCAGATGAGGGTTTTTTGTTTTTTTTGGTTGTTATATATTTTTGTTTATACTCAGGACATGAGTTTATTTATTTTATTTATTATTATTGTTTATACTCAGGACATGAGTTTTGGTTAATTTTTTTGGTTCTCAGGTTATGAGATTTTATTTTTATTTTTTGATACTGCACACGTTGCAGTGTGAATGGTGTGTGAATGTGAGAGGGTGGCACTCCTGAAAGTAAGGGGTGTCACCCTCGGCCGTGGTGGTGAAGTTAACCCCACGGCTGAATGAATGACGTGTGAAAGGTGTGTGAATGGACAGTGACATCATTGGGGCCTTGACGCGGCGTTACTGCTCCCAACTCCTACATGCTGGACTTGGGCTAATCCAATGCGATGTGCATGTGATGTGTGTGATCTAGGGACATCAGTGGTGTACACGCGTGCACTGTCTGTGTTATTAATGTTTTGGTTTAGTGTCCAAAGATGCCTACGGCGAGGACCCTCCTGACTGCTCTTCCATCAGCAGACTGGGTGTCCTCTGGCAGGTGGGGACTGTGTGGGTCGGGGGTCAGGTCATCACGTATGTCAATCTCTAGGCCTTTTTTCATAGCAAAGTTATGTAGTATGCAACATGCACCGATGATCTGACACACAAAGGTAGGGGAATACAATAGGGTCCCCCGGACTTATCCAGGCAGCGGAAACGGGACTTCAGGAGCCCAAATGTTTGCTCCACCACTGCACGGGTTTTGATGTGTGCTTCATTGTATTTTCTCTCTCCTCTGGTTTGGGGGTTCCGGAAAGGAGTCATTAGATGGGGTCCCAGTGCATATGCAGAGTCACCTGTAAGGGAAAAGACAGGAGGATGTTAGTATTGCATGTGCCACTTTTGATGTGCATCACGGGAGGGGATAGTCATGCCTGACTCCCATGTCACTCACCAACCAGCCAGCTGTCCCCATACATGTTCTGTTCGAATTCTGCTGGAATGGGGCTCTGACGGTATATGAAGCTGTCATGGCTGGACCCGGGGTGTTTGGCACGGACGTGCCATATGAGGCGTTGGGCATCGGCTATCACCTGTACGTTGATGGAGTGCCAATGCTTCCGATTGCGGTATATGTGCTCTGTGGCACTGGGGGGCTGTAGGGCCACATGTGTGCAATCAATGGCCCCGATGGTGCGTGGGAATCTGGCAATGTTGTAGAAATCTGTCATTGCCTTCAGCCGCAGCTCCTCAGTGGTGGGTCTGATGAACTGGTTGGACATGCGTCTGAGGATTGCAGGGACAACCTGGTGCACACATCTGCTCATGGAGGACTGTGACATCCCAGCCACCACTCCACTTGTACGCTGGAATGATCCACTGGCAAGGAAATGAAGTGTTGCCAGGACCTTCACCAGTGGCTGCACTGCTTGTGAGCGGTGTGTCTTGCTGGTGATGTCACCCTGCAGGGTTGTGGTTAGTTCAAGTATTGCATCTGGGCTGAATCTGAAGAGGCGATACACCTCCTCATCCCCCATGCCAAAGAGGTTCATACGAGTGCGGTATATCCTCTCACGTGCCTGCCTCCTCCGTAGCGAGGGACCCAGTACTAGTCTTAGGACCACGAGTGCCCCTGGCATGTTGGCACACAGAGGTGTTGTCCTTGCTAGTGTTGTTGTTCAGCTTGCTAGTTTCGTCGGTAGCGCTGCTGTAGCTGCTCTCCTGCTGACCTGTGACCGTCTGGAGTAAAGATAAAGCAGCCTTTTGTAGAAATAACTTTGCGCCGGACGGACCAGATACGCGCGGCGCATGTAGCCAGCGTATGGTGCTAATCCGTTCGTGAATTGGGAAAAATCCCTCATTTGCATATTTGCAGGGGAAATCAATAGGCGCGACTGATGCGCCCAGCGAAAATAAGCGCTGACGATACTCTGGCGTCGGAACGTTCCGCCGGTCGCAAATGACCCGTTATTGGGCGCATCTAGTTTGGTGGGTACGGGCACATAGAAAAGACGGCGCATCATCACAGTTACGCGGCGCATATCCAAATACTCCAGCGCAAGTGTTCGTGAATCTGGCCCTAAGTAGGTAGGTCAGCCTGGTCCAAACAAACTATTTAAAGTCATAATATTCTTGGAGTTAGGCTTTAATTGGTAAAATACAGGGACAGTGGAAGTATAGCGATCTCCGATGAGGGTAGTATATACCGTACCTAAAAGAGATTAACCACTTGCTTACTGGGCATATATACCCCCCTCCTGCCCAGGTGAAATTTCAGCTTCCGGCGCTGCGTCGCTTTAACTGACAATTGCGCGGTCGTGCAACGTGGCTCCCAAACAAAATTGACGTCCTTTTTTCCCCACAAGTACAGCTTTCTTTTGGTGGTATTTGATCGCCTGTGCGGTTTTTATTTTTTGCGCTATAAACAAAAAAGCGCGACAATTTTGAAAAAAAAAGTACAATATTTTTTACTTGTTGCTATAATAAATATCCCAATATAAAAAAAAAAATGTTTTCTCAGTTTAGGGTGATACGTATTCTTCTACATATTTTTGGTAAAAAAAATAAAAAAAAACGCAATAAGCGACTGGTTTGCACAAAAGTTATAGCGCTTACAATATAGGGGACAGAATTATTATTTTTTATTATTTTTTTTTTACTAGAAATGGCGGCGATCTGCGATTTTTATTGGTACTACGACGTTATGGCGTACACATCGGACACTTTTGACACATTTTTGGCGCCATTCACATTTATACTGCGATCAGTGCTATAAATGTACACTAATTACTGTATAAATGTGACTGGCATTGAAGGGGTTAACACTAGGGGGTGAGGAAGGGGTAAAATGTATTCCCTACATAGTGTTCTAACTGTGGGGGGAGGGGGGTGACTGGGGGGGTGACCGATCTGTGTCCCTATGTACAAGGAACACAGATCGGTCTCCTCCTCTCCAGAGACAGGACGCTGGCAATGAGAGATGATCTATGATATCATCTCTCATTCGCCGCACAGATCGCATCGCAAACGGCCACTCTGATTGGCGGTTCGCCACGATCTGTGATTGGCTGTGTCCAAGGGACACAGCCAACACAGGGCTTCCCCGCAGCGCTCTCTGGTGCGTGCGCTGGGAACGCCCAGAGGGGTGGCCGACTTTTGACGGCGGGTTGGATATTCAGACCCGCACTGTAGCCGTCATTCAGCTATAGCGCAGGTCTGAAGTGGTTAAAGTTTGGTTTGAAATAACTAAAGCTGTATGAATCTCATTGGAACAAATACATTACAATTATGATTATAATTATTATTATTATCATACTTTTTTGTCATGATTTTCACTGCCCTGTACACTCGATCGGTTCGTCTGATGAAGACGAACCGATGGATTTTTTCATCAGATATCTGATGAAACTGACTTTCATCAGTCTTGCCTACACACCATCGGTTAAAAATCCGATCATGTCCAACGTGGTGACGTAAAACACGACCTGCATAGAAAAATGAAGTTCAATGCTTCCGAGCATGCGTCGACTTGATTCTAAGCATGCGTGGATTTTTGATCGATGGATTTCCCCACAGATGATTTTTTTTCTATCGTTTTTTTAACCATACGAAAATTTTAAAACAGGTTCTATTTTTTTTTCACAGATGGGAAAAAAAACTGATGGAGTCCACACACGATCCGTTCGCCCGATGAAAACTGTCCATCGGTCCGTTTTCATCAGACGAACCGATCGCGTGTACAGGGCATTAGGATTTTCATAAAATTATGCTAGTTATTAACAATTTTGAGAAAGTTACAATTTAAAAAAATGGTCCATAATTGCATTTTAAAACGTTTACTGTATTAGTACAAAAGGCAATAATGAGGTTGCCTTTTCACCAGTCTCACATGCTAGATAACCACTTTCTGCCCACGCTATTGCTGAAAGACAGCTATAACGCAGGCCTCCAGTTCTGGGAGTTTGTCCATGGACATCCTTTCACGTATGCGCTTTTAGACACCCCCTGGGACATGCATCAGGTGCACACTGTGACCGACTTGCAGGTTATCGACTCTCCTTTCCTCACACACAGACAGCGTGTGAGGAAAGGAGAGCCGATTTGACAGGGCACAGTGGATACACTGTTTACACTGATAATCAGGGCACTGATAATCATTATCAGTGCAGTTTGACAGTGTCCATCAGTGCAAATTATCAGTGCCCATCAGTGTCACCTATCAGTGCTCATCAGTGCCACCTATCAGTGCCCATCAGTGCTACCTCATCAGAGCAGCCGTGTCAGTGCCCATCAGTGCACTCATCAGTGCACATAAGTGAATCAGTGCCCATCTGTGCAGCTTATTAGTGCCCATCAGTGCAGGTTCATTAGTGCACATCAGTGCAGCTTCAGCAGTGCCCATGTTGGACTTCTCATTACTTTCTATCAAATATAGAGAGGGCGATTACCAAGGAGAGACACAGTGAGCAATAGCAATTTGACAATTTGACAGAAGGTTTAACCCTTCCTTACTCTATCAGAAACAAACAACATAAGAAGGTTTTGCTATACATACACTTTAAGCAATTCATCTTTGCACTTATCATGCAGATCTAACAAAATGATTCAAATTATATATTATACAGACCAAAAAGAAGCAAGTAAGAGAAGCTCATTACATACACTTTAAGGCCTTGTACACACGAGGGAATAGATCCGATGGGAACGGTCCGACGGACCGTTCCCATCGGATCTGTCCGCCGGATTGCTTTGATCCGATGGCTGTACACACCATCGGATCAAATTGCCCCGCCGGCGGACAGCGCGGTGACGCGGCGGTGACGTTGACGCCGCCACGTGACCGCCACGTCACCGCACCAGGAAGTAAACACTTCCGCGCGCACGCGTCGGATCCATTCACAGGATACGACGCATGTGCGGGCAGATATGTCTGCTGGTTTGCCGTACTAACCAGCGGACATATCTGACGGACAGCTCTCCGGCGGAAAAATTCCAAAGCATGCTTTGGAAATTTTCCGCCGGAGGAATCCGGCCAGAACGGTCCGTTTGCCCCTACACACGAGCGGATTTTTCGGCTGAAATGGTCCGTCGGACCATGTTCAGCGGATTTATTCACTCGTGTGTACAAGGCCTAATGTGACAACAACCCAATCCTATTGTAATCTGAATGTGGCAATGTACTTCCACAGGCTTATTTCATCAAGAAGCCTTCAGCCC
Source organism: Rana kukunoris (assembly GCA_029574335.1). Lineage (NCBI taxonomy): Eukaryota > Metazoa > Chordata > Amphibia > Anura > Ranidae > Rana > Rana kukunoris. The sequence goes on along the minus strand of CM056049.1, from coordinate 457,017,717 downwards.
TTTAATTGATCATAGATAACATTTACAAGACTTGAAAGGACTTGTTGTTTACTATCTTTGATATAGATAACATTGATAACATAGTGATCACATGATCAAAACCTACCCTGACTGGTTCCTGATCATCAATGAGTAGATATCCGTGAAAAATTGAATTGAAAACTGTGCAAAGTGTCAGCAGGTGGCTGTCAAGGGGAAGATATTAAAGCGGAGCTCCACCCAATTTTTAAGTCAATTGTAATAATACTATAGCTAAAAAACATTGCTGAAATGGATATTTATGTTTAATAAAAATGTACAGTACCTGAGTTCTTAATTTGCCTTCCGGTCTGGAGCCTTCGGGTTTTCCTCGGGTTATTCTTATTTCCTGTCCCGTGCAGTGTCTTCTGGGAGCTTCTGTCATAGCTCCCTTGTGATCCTTTTCTGGCCTAGACGAAACATCGCGCGATTTCGGGGACCATTGCTATGGCAACACAGACGCTGTCGCCGCTGGTCCGCGCTGCGTGTGCGCATGCGCGAGATTGAGCGGTGGATGCTAACACAGCATCACCGCAACCAGGAAGTCCCTGCCCGATTGTAATGCCCACACTAGAAATGGCAACGGAAGGAATATAAGTGTTTTTACATCACACAAAGAGAGCGGAGCGGACGTTAGAGCGGAGAGAAGTAAGTTTATTTAAGCCCTGCAATTAGCTGTGTTACTAGACTAAAAAAAAAAAAAACTTAATTGCATGGGAGATCCGCTTTAAGAAATCCCCACAGGGGGCATCATGCTAGAGGGTATTCATGTATATATTGCAAGTGGGAAAGGGTTAAATATAAGCATTAGACATTTAATGGGTTCTCTTCAATACACAATTCTGCCATGTTTGCTGTTAAAGCTCAAGGTACAACATCCGTTTACTTTACTAAGAAACAACACTGGAAATACAGTACGAGTCTTGGGAATAAGGTGTCATATTTAATTTGTCTGACAAGTGAATTTTTCATTTTAACCAAACTGTAGTAGGATCAACACGACATTCAGAGGCTGATATTATAAAGTCACCAGGAAGCGATAATAAAAAAGTATTAACAAATCACTTCAGTAAAAATGTATAATTTCCTTAAGGTGGAACTTCAGGCAAAAGTGAAATACATAGCTGACATACTGTATATACAGTATATGTGTGTGTGTGTGTATATATAAATATATATATATATACCATATATATATATATATATATATATATATATATATATATATAAAACAACAAATTTTTGTGAATAAACATTATATGGTTTAGGCTCCAAAAAACTGGACGCTAAAAAAAGCTATTCAGTAGCTTTGCAGGGAGCCTTTCAACTTTTTTTAACGTTTTTGTAAAAGTGTTTGTTAGCATTTTTTTAGTGTTTTTCAGCATTACCGTTTTTTTCTGTTAGTAAAAGCAGCATAAATTACACACATTACACTTGTTAGGCACACCCGTTAAACCCTTAGTTTCCCCCTTGATGGTAACCCCTTCGAAGCTAGTGTCGTTAATATAGTGTACAGTATTATATCTGACCACTGTAGTAGTGTCACTATTGATGCCAGTGCCAGTTAGTCAGTTAGTGTATCTCTCAGCAAGGGTTTGTTAGCGCCAGATTGTCCACCACACTATCACAGTCCCACAAGTCGCTAATCACCACCATTACCAGTATGTCGTCATATCTGCATACATTCCAGTATATGTACTGTATACCATTGTTTGTAGACGCTATAACTTTCACACAAACCAAATTCTATACCCTTTTTTTTTAAATTAACCAAAGACATTTTTTAGAATACATTTTGGCCTAAGTATGAAGAAATTTGAGATTTTAGGCCCGATTCAGAAAGTATTTACGTCGGCGTATCTATAGATAAGCCACGTAAATACTAAGAATAGCCAGCATATCTTTTTTCTGTATTCAGGAAACAAGATACCCCGGATTTCTACTAAGATACGAGCGGCGTAAGTCACTTACACCGTCGTATCTTAGTTGCATATTTACGCTGGCCGCTAGGTGGTGCTTTACGGCATTTTACATGTAAATTATGCAAATGAGCTATTTACACCGATTCCCGAACGTAGTTGTGGCCGGCCGTCGTAGTTTACGTCGTTTGCGTATGGACGTCGGGACAGCGTCGAATTGTACATCGGTTACGTCGGTTGCGTAAATCGTTCGGGAATGGGGCTCGACGTAAGTTACGTTCACGTCGTTTACATTGACAAAAAGCAACGTGATTTCGCGCATGCGCACTGGGAACATCCACGGATGGCACATGAGCCGTCCAAAAAAAAAAACTTCAATTACGTGGAGTCATGATTCATTTACATGAATCACGCCCACACCATCCCCATTTGAATTACGCGGCCTTACGCCGCAACACATACGTTACCCCACCGTAAATAAGGGCGCAAGTTCTTTCTGAATACAGAACTTGCGCCCAAAGTTACAGCAGCGTAACATATCGGTGATTCCTTACGCTGGCAGAAAGATCCGCTGATCTTTCTGAATCGGGCCCTTTATTTTTATGTATTTTTTATTGGATATGTTTTATAACAGAAAGTAGAAAATATTGTGTTTTTTTTCAGATTTTTTAAAAATCTTTATATAATAAAAGATAAAAAAGAAAAAAACACAGTGATTTCACAAAAAGAAAGCTCTTTTTGTGTGGAAAAAATTATTAAAAATCATTTACAATAATAAAAAAATGTCAAACTAAAAAACTTATGTCATACTGTATATTTAAACATATACTGTATTCTATGGTCATTGTTGGCTTGTGTGTTGTTGAATTTCAGTTTGAAGAATTTGACAATATTATTTAAACCTTTTCTTATGGGAAGAACAGTTGCTGAAATCATAGGGACAAGAGATGAGACCACTCCAAGACCCAGTGCCAAGAGGATGCTTCTGGCTGAAGAAATTTTAAGGAAAACTATACATTTGTTAGAATAATTAATTAAAACTTCACCACATGGCCACTGTCAACAGGACAGAATTAAAGGGGTTGTAAAGGTAAAAGTTTTTTTACCTTAATGCATCCTATGCATTAAGGTAAAAAAACATCTCACAGCAACGCCCCCCCCCGAGCCCCCGTTTTACTTACCTTACCGTTCGAAACTCCCGGGCGCGTCCACGTCATCCTCTTCGGTTCCCAGCCTGGCCGTTGATTGGCTAGGCTGGGCAGATTGAGAGCAGCGCAGCCATTGGCTGGCGCTGCTGTCAATCACAGCGGATGACGCGGCGCGCCGGAGGCGGGGCTGAGTGATACAGTCGGCGACTATGGCCACCGCTGTATCACGGGAGCCGCTCGCAAAAGCTTTCCACCGTGCGAGCGCCCTCGCATGAAGATGGAAAGCTTTTGTGAGGAGGAGCCCAAACAGCCGCCGAGGGACCCCAGAAGACAGCTTTCCGGGCCACTGCACAGTGGAGGTAAGTATAACATGTTTGTTATTTTTTTTTTTAAAACAACCTGACTTTAGTGTTCTTTTAAGGTAAAAATCTAGACGTTTCAGTCTCCTGAAGAAGATTAGAAGGCAAATCTTCCAATGAGGAAACTTGTCCTGGTGACAACTATGGATGAAATGATTTCTCAGTTTGAAGATATTTTCTTTCATTTCCTAATGTACAGGTATCTACATACAGGAAGTGGCGGTAATTACCCTGGTGGGACAGTTAAAATGCAAAAAAAAAAGTTTGGGCTTTAAATATACTTTTATTGCAGTGTGTATTATTACTGCAACATGGCCATTAATCACAACTGTTCTCCCCTGGCAAACAACATTCTACCAAGTTAAACTGTAATTAAATAAAAAATGCTGACAGGTAGGATTTTTATGACAGAAAATCCTATTGATCCTTGAATGTTGTACATGCTCAGTGCATCGTACATTTAAGTAATCGTTTTGTGCCATGAAGATGGGACTCCCATGAGTATGCACAGGACTGACATTTTCACGGCCTGTCTAAAAAGCCAGAACTCGCAAGGGGACTGGGAGAAGATACTGTAATTCTCTGCATTGTAAAAAAAAAAGGCTGTTTGATCATGTCTTCTCTGATCCTCCCCTCCTTTCACTGTCCCCTCATAATTTCCTGATAACATGGAGTCTATGGGGTCAGGCTGCACATGCTCAGTTTGGTGTGTTTTGCTAGAGAGGTTTTTTTTCTTGGGATAGTGCATGTGATCAGCACTGTCCAGACAGAGGGCCAGGGGTCTCATAGGACAGTCAGAAAACTCCTCTTACAAGCTTTAACCAGTGCTTGGCTGGACACTGATAGAAGTCACAAGACTGCTCTAACTGCTGATGAGAAAAGTTTTTTTTTTTTTCAGTTTATGTTTACTATATTAATTGCATTTCCATGTTTTGTGTACTATGGGAGATCCGATATTGCAGGGTTCTGGGTTTAGTAACACTTTAAGTAAGCCATCTGATTTACATGCACTCTGTAGGAGATGGCGACCCATCCTTGGTATTATGAAATGTGACTCAAAGTTTTTGTCTTTTCCTGGGAATCCCCTGTAATATGCCTATGAATAGCCTAAAATACATATGTTGGCATATTGTTCCACACAATTGGCAGTCAGCAAAGCATGCTTTGTATAAAAGATTTTAACCAGATGCTAACTGTAAAGACCTGATAATAGAAGTTTTACTTGTTTAAAGTTGAAAACTTTAAAGGAATCCTATTCTCAGTGGAATGCCAGTGCCATCTCCTTCTGATATTCTTAGTTCCCTGGATGTCATGAAGACTGACCTAGAAGAGATTTGCATATCAACAGTTCTGATTCCTGGGGAAGCAGCATTCTCAGAAAGACAATTACTCCACTCCTTGACAACACCCCACTGCAATTTCAAAGAATCAATCCACTTTGTGGGAAACTACATACTGTTGGGGTTCACCTAGACTAAGCAGTCACAGAGATCCTTTCCCGCCTTTCCGATGTGAGCAGGCTGCATCAACCCCACATTAGCCACTAGTGCATATTGCACCAACAGGACAGGAGCTTGTAACGGAGATACTAAGTATGGTAGATTTTACAAAATTCTGTTCCTTCTTCTCCTTGGTGAACTGCAGTGAGGCACATACCAACAACTAATTATTATGAATGTTGGGTTTGCTAGGAGAAGTCATTTGCACATTTAGGTCTTGGGGTAAAAATCAATATTGTTAATTATATTAACACATATGAAGCATTGACATTCACACATGTATTGCATATTTAGGGTCACACGACCGTTTTCTACCAAAATCCATCAATAAAATCGGTGGCAGAGCTTTTTTGCCAAGGAAAACGGTTGTGTGTATCGTCGTGGATCTCGACGAGAAAAAAAGAGAACAATTTCCTCGTCATGTTTCTCGTCGGGCTGGACGAGAAACACGTTCGTGTGTATGCTTAGAAACTCGCGCATATTCAGAATAAAGTATGAGACGGGAGCGCACCTTCGGTAAAAGTAGCCTTCGTAATGGAGATAGCACATTCGTCACGCTGTAACAGACTGAAAAGCGCGAATCGTCTCTCACCAAACTTTTACTTAAGATGCAGTAACATGAGATTAGCAAAAGCAGCCCCAAGGGTTGTGCCAGTGGAATTGAACTTCCCCTTTATAGTGCCGTCGTACGTGTTGTACGTCACCGCGTTTAAGAATGACGAGATTTTGTCTTGACAGTGTGTATGCAAAGATAGCTTGTCAAGATTCTCGACAAACCTGACAAGAAACTCGTCGAGGAAAACGATGTTTCCTTTACAACGAGTTTCTCGGTTGTGTGTACGAGGCCTGAGCCTTCTTAACCACTTCATCTCCGGAAAATTTTACCCTCTTCATGACTAGGCAATTTTTTTGCTAACCAGCACTGTGCTACTTTAACTGAAGGTTGCGTGGTAATGCAATGCTGTACACAATTTTTTTTTATATAAACGATATATTTTAATGGCATCCCATTTTAATGGCCTCGTACACACGACCGAGAAACTCGTCGTAAAAGAAACAACGTTTTCCTCGATGAGTTCCTTGTCACGCTTAGTCCATAGGGTCCAACGATGAGTTTGTTTGCCCATTCTTTGAAGCTATAACAGCTTCAACTCTTCTGGGAAGGCTGTCCACAAGGTTTAGGAGTGTCTATGGGAATGTTTCACCATTCTTCTAGAAACACATTTGTGAGGTCAGGCACTGATGTTGAATGAGAGGACCTGGCTCACAGTCTCCGCTCTAATTCATCTTAAAGGTGTTCTATCGGGTTGAGGTCAGGTCTCTGTGCAGGCCAATCGAGTTCCTCCACCCCAAACTCGCTTATCCATGCAAGCCAGGCCTTCTAGTCCAACATCAGTGCCTGGCCTCACAAATGTGCATCTCAAAGAATGGTCAAACATTCCCATAGACACACTCCTAAACCTTGTGGACAGCCTGCTCAGAAGACTTGAAGCTGTTATAGCTGCAAAAGGTGGGCCAACTCAATTCCCGTAGGGGACGAAGAATGGGATGTCATTAAAATTCATGTGCGTGTAATGGCAGGCGGACCCAATACTTTTAACAATATAGTGTACAATAAATTATTGGCTGGAAATCACTGATTGGCATGTGCTGAAGCCAGTGACAATTCCAACAGGGAGCCAAGCGCATAAAGTAAACCAAGGAGCCAAAGTAATTATAAAAGTAACACTGAACCGCTGCTACTGCACTCAGATAACCAAATGGGAAACAGACAAAAAAAACTGAATTGGGAAGCGCAGATCCACCTTCTGGCTCTGCGCTTCCCAATTCTGTTGTTGAAGCCAGTGACAGCATGCACACCCCCTACCCGGAAATGCAGAATCACATATATACGTGATTCTGCACCCTCAGCCCACACTGTAGCAGTAAACCTACAGTGTGCGGTCATCAAGTGGTTCATTAAAGTATCCAATGCAGTTTTTGCTTATGGTTGACCTCTCTTTGCTGGTTAGAGACGCACTGTGCAGGCTGACCCCAACATTCTATTCTGAACCCTCTCACACTGTTATCAGCCGTGCCATATTTATAAGGGGGGAATAGGGGAATGGGCCCCCCTCTATATAAAAATAATATAAAACAGTATAAAAATGATATAAAATAATAAAAAATAATAAAATAGTATAACATATATAATAATAATAAAACAATCCTTTCTTTTATTAAATGTATTTTAGGAAGTAACATTTTTTACTCTGGATTGTATCATTTAAAAAAATGAATTTTGACAGCTCAAGCAAACCACACATAGAATGCTTACGTTTTTAGAGAAGGTGGCCTATAAATGCATGTGGGTGCGCATATGTGACCTCAGAATGATGTTGTGTCATACATTTGAAAATGTGTGACTGTCATTGAGAATGTAAACCAACTCTGTGTATGAGGGCCCCCCCCAAACTTGAAGTTCCCCGGGCCCCCCAAGGTCTAAATCTGGTTACCAGCCTATCCTTCTTGCATCTTCAGCAGCAGTGACCATGAATTACAAATTAAAGTTATTATATGAGAATTTTGTACATCCTCTCCTTATTCAGATAATTAAAAAGCACATCATTGGTTTCAGGCCATATACTGTATATGAAATCCTAAATAATATCTTCCCTCCTTTGCACCGAGAATGAGCGTTGCCTTTCTCTTCTTCAGCCCTTGGGACATATAGCCAATATATGATCATCGGCACCAACAGAAGATGTTAAAGATGGGGAAAATTACATAACACTGGTTAGCCTTCTTTTTGGGGAACTGCTTTGAGTCATATTATTATTATACATGATTTATATAGCGCCAACAGTTTGCGCAGCATGAGGGCAGACAGTACAGGTACAATACAATACAGGAGGCATTAGAGGGCCCTGTCCGTTAGAGCTTACAATCTAGGAGACACTGACAACTAAATAATTACGATTGTCCGGACTGCAAGGACAACTCATTTGCATAGCTAGGATTTGGCAGATCTCTGGAATGTTGTACATTCAATGTTGTACATGCACATATATGCTGCTTTTCTGAGTAAATATTTTATTACTGCAAATTCATAAAAGACAAGTAGCCATGTAAATTAAGTACATACTGTATCATTTTGCAAGTATAAAATAAGGCCTACTTTTTACATGCCTACTTTTAAGTAAACAATCTCTTTACCAATTAATTAAAAAAATGTATATATAATTTATTCTGAATATCGAAAAAGAGAGAAGGATCTTAAAAGTGGAATGTTATACTTTCAGCTACTGTTCTGATTTATTTTCCTCAACAAAGCAGTTATATAGTGTATCACTTTCTCACTCTTACAATGGGTGCAGATACTCTAATTTTTGTCTTGTACACTATATTCCACATTTCAAACACAAAACACACATTTGTCTACATTTCAGGTGCCCCACAATGTTTTCATTAACCATCTTGATATCCAGATATATGGCAACAGCTGCAAATGGGAATTTGCCATGTGCCCTGTCATGATGTGTCCTTGATGTTCAGTGATGGCCTTGATTTTACTTCCAACTTTTGCAATAGTCTTTCTCTGGTATCTATCATTTTTGTAAAAAAAAAAATAGTAAATTATTAAATAAATGTCTGAACATAAATGTTTAAGACAGAATTTAAGTTATGTAGCCATTAAAAATATGCGGTTCTTTATCATGATTATCCAATCAGCCTGCTAAATGTTTGTATACATTTTTTTTAGTATTTTGGAATCTTAGTTGAGAAATAGTTGAGAATGAGATTAGATATTAGAAATGAAAACAGCTCAAATGGAAAAATATCTTAAAAGAATTTTAATAACAGATTATGCTAATAGCAATGATTCAGTGTTCACAAATATCTGGATAGTTTCTCAATATTCAGTTGGATTTCAGAGTTCACCATAAAAAGCATTGTGGTGGTACCACATGGAAGTAATTATTTCAGAATCATATGCCAATATTTAAAAAAAAAACACTCCCGTAAAGTGAAATATGTTGAACCCACTCCACGCAAGCTCAAAAAGCCCATGAAGCCATCCATAAACCCACACCATCCATGTTGGTGAAGCTTTTCTCTTATGGCTATGATGACCCTTAATAGGTTTGAAAGGAAGAAGAATATCATCCTCTCCACAAAACTTAAGCATGAATTGTAAAATTACAAATGTTGAGGATTAGTAGTGCAGTTGAGAAAGCCTTGACTGCATTAATGTAATGCTTAGAGAAATATTCAGATTTTATATTACTTTAGTCTGATAGTTCCCAAACCTGTCCTTAGACCTTTCCAAAAGAGCTTTGTCGATTACCTGGCTCTTTTTTACTTAAAGCATATTCAAATTAATGTTTGAATAGTTCACTAAGAATGATATTTTATTTTGCAGCTTTTGAATAATAATTATTATTTTTAAGACAGGAATGCTGGAAAATGTTGGCACGCAGATTGTTAGCACCACTATCTTTTATTATGTATGTCATATACTCTTTATACCCAGAATTCTGTTATCACATCAAAAAAGGTCATGAGAACTAAGAACTGGAGTGCTAAAATATATAAAATGTGTGTTCCTGGGTTTAGATATTCTTTAACCTCAATTTATATCAAAAACCTAATACCTACCACCTTTTTCAATAAGGCGTCATGATAATTGACGTGATCCGATAGATCTTCTACCTGTGAGTGCCTGCATAGTACTGGCCAGACATTATTTAGTAGGGCCAGTGGTATTCGCCAGCGGCTTTCTTAGGTAAGTAACCATTGACACCAATTGTCTTTTTAGCTGTCTGTTGTGCCCCTTACATGCATGCGGGATGTCCGACGGGAAACCTTCTCCCGACAGGAAAACCGTGATAGAGCTTTGGTCGATAATCCCGGCCATGTGTAAGCTCCATCGCAGTTTTTCCCATAGGAAAACTGGCAAAACCGTTTTTGCCATTTTTTTTGCTGTTTTTTTTTTGTTGCCCTTTTTCCCGACGCTCCACCAGTGGATTATCTCTCGACATCATCACATTCACCACAGTGCTATGGACCAATGAGGAGCAGGGTAAAATATGCAGCTGGGACCAGTTTAGCAGTGGTGAAGACCAGAGGATCTGGTAAGTGAATGTTTTTTCTGTGTCCCCTAGATCCAAACATGCAGTTTCCCAGAGAAGGCCATAAGCTGTGTCGAAGGCTCATGGCCAAATAAGGTCTGCTGACCTCCTCCTAAACAGCAGCCGCCCCCCCCCCCCCCCCCCTGGCTTGACACAAAAGCTAAAATTGGTTGTACTTTTTTTTCCATTAAACCCAGCAAAAAAAAAAAAAATTGTAGTGTGTAATTAAGGCATAATTAATACTTCTAGATTTTCCTTATAAGGTGGAAAATCTTTACGTTTTGAGTTCAGATCCACTTTTCCATGGTTGAGTTTAATTAAAGTGACATTACTTTTTAATAAGCATATGTATACATGATACATTCATCTGTCTTTGGATATTAACCACTTCTGACCGGCCAGACGTCCAAAGACGTAATTTTTTTGAAGATGGATATCTCGGTAACGGCAGCATCTGCTGCCACAACCGAGATATCCATCTCTTCGTGGGGCGGACCTGTTAACGATAACGGCGGTCATCGCGGCGGATTCGGCGCGAGATCGGCGTTACCGGCGGCGGGAGAGGGTGCCCCCCCCCTCCCGCCGCTCTCCCGCGCCCTCCGCCGCTTACCGTAGCCGTCGGTAGCGGCGGAGGCGATCGGGTCCTCTTGCTGGCTGTCCGGGGATGCGACTGAGGGAAAAAATGTCCCTCAGCCGTCCCCATACCTCTGCTGGGCGGAAGTGACGTCAAAACTTCATTTCCGCCCAGCGTCTTAAAGAGACATTTAATTTGTTTACATTTTGACTTTTTTTTTTTTTTTTTTGCATTTAAGCCTAATTATGTGATCTGAGGTCTTTTTGACCCCAGATCTCATTAATAAGGGGACCTGTCATGCTTTTTTCTATTACAAGGGATGTTTACATTCCTTGTAATAGGAATAAAAGTGATATTTTTTTTTTTTTTTCAGTGTTAAAAATTATAAAATAAATAAAAATAAAAACGAAAACCCCCAAAAATTTTTTTTAAAGTGCCCCGTCCCGACGAGCTCGCGCGCAGAAGCAAACGCATACGCGAGTAGCGCCCGCATATGAAAACGGTGTTCAAACCACACAAGTGAGGTATCGCCGCGATCGTTAGAGCGAGAGCAATAATTCTAGCCCTAGACCTCCTCTGCATCTCAAAAAATGCAACCTGTAGAATTTTTTAAACGTCGCCTATCGAGATTTTTAAGGGTAAAAGTTTGACGCCATGCCACGAGCGGGCGCAATTTTTAAGCGTGACATGTTGGGTATCATTTTACTCGGCGTAACATTATCTTTCACAATATATAAACAAATTGGGCCAAATTTATTGTTGTCTTATTTTTTAATTCAAGAAAGTGAATTTTTTCCAAAAAAAGTGCGCTTGTAAGACCACTGCGCAAATACGGTGTGAGAAAAAGTATTGCAATGACCGCCATTTTATTCTCTAGGGTGTTAGAAAAAAAAAATATATAATGTTTGGGGGTTTTAAATAATTTTCTAGCAAAAAAAACTGTTTTAGTCTCGTAATCACCGAATCTGAAAAACAGGCTCGGGGCTGAAGTGGTTAATTCAGGTTTCTCAACCAGGGGTCTGTGGGGTTGCTAGGGGTTCCTTGAGCAATGAGAAATGTCAAGTGTGAGAAGCATTCTTCCCAATGACCATCACACTATTGTATAATGAGTGGTATATATAGTCATTTTTAGCAGGGGTTCCCTGAGATTGGAAAGTTATTTCAAGGGTTTCTCTGCTTTGAAAAGGATGAGAAGGATTGTATTATTTGATAATTGACATTTACAGTTTGCCAGTTCAAAATTTGATTTATTTTATTGTTTCTACTCTTTCCAAAGAAACATGATTATGATTTTGGATGCTGTACATTGGTTTATTTGAAAGTTATATTATGGGTATGTATTCTTCATGGAGAGTAAGGTACTGATTAAAGGTTTTTCTCTGCTGTCTCACTTCAAAAATTAGATTCAGAAAAGTATTTTATTGTTGTTATTATTCTTATTTTCATCATTATATATAGCTTTTCATTACCCACTTTCGATTACTTAAATACCTTTTCACTGCATAATGTCTTAATGTTGCTTAAGGCACTGCTTATGAAAATGTTTATATTTTTGGAAATGAGGACTGATATGTATGGGAAGTTAAAGGCGTGCACAGCTGCTTGTCATTGTTACAAAGTAAGCAAGAGATTAAGGTGTCTGAATATTGTTCAACAATACATTTTCTCATTACTTAACTATTTCCAGGATTACTATAGGGCTGAATTGCTAAATGCAAATAGACTGTGCACTTTGTAAGTGCAGTTGCACTCATTTCCTCCAGAGCCTAATTAATATGGCAAAGCTTCACTTTGTAATGAAAACCCAATCAGGTGCAGGGATTTTTTTTTTTGAAAACAGCATTTTTGCTTGCACATAATTGGATATTGGTAATCAGCAGAGCTTCACTACATTCGCTAAGATTTAGAATGCAATTGCCTTTAGTAAATCAACTCCTGTGTCTACTCCTTTTATGCTAGCTTCCTGCATTTGAAGCTCTTTAACTGCTTAACGACCGCCGCATGTACATTTACGTCGGCAGAATGGCACGGACAGGCACATTGGCGTAACTGTACGTCCCTGCCTAGACATGGGTCAGATCGGACCCCCCCGCTACTTGCGGCAGTCTCCGTGGCTGCAGGAGCGATCCGGGATGAGGGGGTGGCTGTTAGTTTTTGTCCGCCCTTTCTGTAACGCTCCCAGCCAATCCGCTCCCTCCCTGCAGTGCACTTCCTCTGCCTGTATAATGTAAACACAGGCAGTGATGTCAGCCCTCCTCTCGGTGGTATTTTCAATCTGCCGAGAGGAGAGAAGACATCACAAGTGAGTCGCACCAACACTACACTGACACCACACACATAGGCACATTAACCCCTTCTGATCACCCCCCCCCCCCCAAGCCCCCTGTCACACTGTCACTGATTGCAGTGATCATATATTTACTGATCACTGCATTTAGTGTCAGTGTGACAGTTACTGTGACAGGCAGTTAGTGTTAAGTCCAGGGTAGCCCCCTACCCCCCCTAATAAAGTTTTTAACCCCTTGATCACCGCCCTAGTTAACCCTTTCACCCCCTATTGCCAGTGTCACTAAGCGATCATTTTTCTGATCGCTGTATTAGTGTCACTGTTGCCGCTAGGTAGCTAGTTTTTTTTTATTGCGATTTTTGTTTTTACTAAAGACACATGGCTGAATACATTTTGGCCTAAATGTTTGACTAAAATTTCGTTTATTAGATTTTTCTTATAACAAAAATTAGAAAATTTTGGTATTTTTTCCATTTATATTGCAAAAAATAAAAATCGCAGAGACAATCAAATACCATCAAAAGAAAGCTCTATTTGTGGGAAGAAAAGGACGCAAATTTTTTTTGGGAGCCAAGTCGCACGACTGCGCAATTGTCTGTTAAAGCGATGCAGTGCCGAATTGTAAAAACACCTTTGGGCATTTAGCAGCATATTGGTCCGGGGCTTAAGTGGTTAATGTTTTTTTAATATTTAAAAAATAAATAAAAAATTGCGGTAGCTTTGTTTTTTAACATAGCATTTATTTATTATTGTTTTTTTAACATAACATAACAATGTGATTGTTGTGACTATTTTTTAATGAGCATGGGCAATCTGAAGTTGTTATCTAGGCCATATGGTAAATCAGATTGTGTCCATGTAAAAGGAATGGTATCGTTATAATCATGATAAGGATAAATATGTACCTAAAACTTAATATGCAAGTTGAAAAAGTCTGAATAAACTGTTGGTCTGAATTCAAAGAAACATATCTACAGGTCTTATTCTGTATACAGACGTTGATAACAATGAGCTTAAAATATGAGATTAATTTGTCACCAACATTATTTGCGTGATTAGAATAACATTAGTAAATAACTCCACCCTTTGGGGATGGGGTGGAGGGGGGCAGATGTGCTCTAATAAAATCAAGGGTACAGTGGAACCTCGGCTTAAGAGTAACTTGGTTTGAGAGCATTTTGATTTGCGAGCAACTTTTTTTTTAATTCTGACTCGGTTTTCGCGAGTGTTCACAAACAGAATTCAAGCTAAATAGGCCTGCAGTACCTCATTTGGCCAGAGGTATGGAGCGCAGAAGCTGAGCAGAGCCGAAAATAGGCTTGCAGTACCTCATTTGGACTGAGGTACGGGGGTGCAGGAGCTGAGAAATGCTGAACATTGGCCTGCAGTACCTCATTTGGCCTTGCCTGAGGTACTGGGGCACAGGTCGCGAGGCGAAGTGTCCTTGGGCCTTTTCGACCGTTTTCAGCACTCTATGGCGTCCCCCACCTCTGGCCACATTCGGTATTGCATCTGGTCTGGTATGGATTTTGGGGGGACCCCACAGCCTTTTTTTATTTCGTCATTGGGTTACCTTATAATCTATACCAGATCCAACGGATTGCCGGAAATAGTTTTGTATTTTTCTTTTTACAGGCGGACTAAGGGGACCATATTTAAAGAGACTTTTCATTTTTATTTCATTTCATTTTTCACTTTAAGCATCATTAAGATCACTGCTCCTGTTAAACTTATCTTAAAAAATAAAAATAATTGATAAATGTTCCCCCGGCCCCCATACCCTTTTTTTTATAGCCAATAACTTTCATATAAACCTTCAAGGGTTTGCAGTCCAAATTTTTTACATGTTCTGGAGTTCTGTTGCAAACTGGGGGGGGGGGGGGGTTCCGGCGCAACTCTGTTAGGCTAGGTTCACGCTCAAATTCGCAAGTCATTTAAATAACATTGTGTTACATTAGTGCCGTTCACATCAGTGCGGTGTGAATCTAAGCTGCATGCAAAAAGGGTCCTGTGCAGGTTTGATCCACGTGCGATGCAAATTCAGCTCCATAGACTTCAATGTAAATCGTTCTGGAATCGCATTGATGGTTCACATATGTGCGAATTCCACCACACTACTCTCCACAAAAACCAGGAAGTACACAGGAAGTTAACACTTTTTTTTACATTATGATTCCATTGGCTAGAACATCAATTGCAGCTGTGTCCAACTCCTGAAATTTGCAGTAAATTTGCAGTAAAATCGCGGTAAGCCTTGGTTCACACTGATGCTACTTTGAAATCGTGCTTCTTTACTTGAAGTAGCGCGATTTCAAAGTAGCAACGTCAGCGCGATTTCAGGTGCTACTTGATAGACATTTGTGTGGCTTCATACACAGATGCTATAGAAATCGCACCTAAAATCGTCAAAAGTAGTGCAGGAACTACTTTTGCAAATCGGTCGCAAAATCGGTGTCGCAGCGATTGGAACAGTGCCATTGCCGGCAATAGGCTGCGACTTGTCATGAGATTTGATCTCTCAAATCGCATAACAAATCGCTCCAATGTGAACGTAGGCTAAAACTGTGGTAAATTTGCACCTCACACAGGACAAAAAACAAAACAAATTCCCAGCGCAGCGCACCCATTGCATGATTTTCCATTGTTTCCTGCTCTGGTGACAGCTCCAAATGTATGAACTTGACAAAGGCTCCAGTACATACTAATCCATCAACAAAAAAAAAGGCACTTACTTTAAGACTTATCCGAGTTAAACTAAAATTAATTATATGATCTTGACTTCCCAAACTCAAAAAAACTCAGAAACACTTGCAGCATTATTTGTTTCTTACACTTGTACCTGTGTCCAATGATTTTATCACTTCTTTGAGTTCACGTGTGTCTTAAAGTGGCCCTGTCAAATAACATATTTTGTACAATAAACTATTTGCAGGAAAAGCCCCTATCTTCATAAAAACACACCAACAAACACAAAAGGAATATAAAATAACAGTAAGTATAAATGCAATGCCATTCTTTTTATGTAATGTGACACCTGTTTTCATGAGAAAGTTCAGTCCTTGGCAAAAAGCCAGGTTTCAGCATTGACGGAAAAGGAACTTAATACATTAAGTACCTGAATTTCTATTTGTTTTCTGTTAATAAAAATATTCTTAAGTATGGTTTTCCTCTTAGGAAATCTATGAAAAATGTTAAATATGCTTGTGTATGTATGTAAGCATAACAAAACACAGTACCGGTATGTAGGTATTTGTAGGTAGCGACAATGGTGTCTGAAATATGCGCTGCTATGTTAACCTGAAACTTATACCATGGCTTGTGACAAAGCATACCTACACAAGTTAAAAATAGTCAAATATTTAGAAACAAGAAGTAAAAAAAAAGCTCCAATTCTTTTGGAATAAATATTAACTGTAAATGTCATCCTCTCTCAGTTGCCAGCTCTGTATGAACAGGAATTATATTAGTTGTCCTGACAATCTACATCTTTAACCACTTAAGCTCCGGACCATTTGCCTGGCCAAAGACCAGGCCACTTTTTGTGATTCGACACTGCATCGCTTTAACTGACAATTGCGCGGTCGTGTGACGTGGCCCCCAAACACTTTTTTCCCCACAAATAGAGCTTTCTTTTGGTGGTATTTGATCACCCCTGTGGTTTTTATTTTTTGCGCTATAAACAAAAACAGAGCAACTCATTCAATTCAACTCAATTACATTTTTTTTACTTTTTGCTAAAATAAATACACCCAAAATATATATATAAAAAAGTTTAGGCCGATACATATTCTTCTACATATTTTTTGTAAAATACGCGTTTATTGATTGGTTTGCGCAAAAGTTATAGGGCCAGATTCACGTACATCTGCGCATTATTGGACCGGCATAGCGCACCGCCTTTACGTTAGACTGGCGCAATGTAGCGGCGCAATCACCCTATTCTCGTCTGTTTTACGCAGAAATTTGCGCCTGCGCAACTTTATTTCTGAGGCGCAAGGCGGAGTAATACAAATTGGAAAGGACGTGGGCGTGTTACATTGAAATGAGCCGTGACCCCATGCAAATGAAGGGCCGGCCGGCTTGCGCATGCGCGCTTGAAGCAGACCATGGTCAGCACCTCTGTGCGCATGCTCACAACTCGGGAACGGTGCAATCAGTGAAATTGGAAGTGGACTAGGGAAAAATAGTGAACTACGCAGACAGCATAAATAGACAGACAGAAACGCACTTCCTTTGCAAAAGTACATCCCTTTGTATCCCTCCCTATACAGAAAGGTGCTTTTGTTCTGTTGTTAGTTGCGTTGTGATTTGTCTTTGTGATATTTGTGGACTGTGTGATCTAGTGTTTGTTAGAAGATTTTGAAAGTGATTTTTGGTCACTGCTTGTGAGACTTTTTGGTTGATAGTTTTTTGTTTGTTTGTCTTCTTGCTTGATTTTTCCTGCTTGTTTTTGTGAGTGATTTTTGCTGATTGTTTTTGGAGAGAGTTTTTTTATGAGTATGACTGAGAGAAAGAGGGAGTTAAATTTTACTTTGGGGGAGAAACAAATTCTTGCCCAGGCCATTTCCCAATATGGACATTTCCTCCACGGCCCGGAGAGTGCCAACACCACCCCGGCCAGGAGGCGTGATATCTTGCAGAACATTACTGACGAGGTGAATGCATCGGGGGGGGGGAGAACCGGACACGGTCGGGGATTGAAAAGAAGAACAATGACCTCTGGCGTCTGGTCAGAAAGAAGCTGGCCAAAATGGTAGCCCATGCCAGGGCCACAGGAGGGGGCCCACCATGCCCTGTTAGGCTGACAGCGGAGTAGCGTGCGGTGGCCCAGACCTTTCATAGACAACAGGTGGAGGGCCTGCCCGGCTATGACTCAAGTCATGAAGGCGTGATGCCAGGTAAGGTTTTTTTCCCTATCAGGTGTGTAGCATGTATGGGGGAGGGGGTGAAAGGGAATATGTGGCAAGTGTGTGGATCCTCCAACCTGTAAATGTTTTCTGTCATCCACAGATGAGCAGGAGGGTGCTGGGCCATCTGGGCTGACCGCACCATCCCAGGGACAACAGCCTGATAAGGACCCCGCGACAAGGCCGGAGTCCTCGGAGGAGGTTGAAGAGGAGGAGGTTGAGGAGGAGGAGTTTGAGGAGGAGGAGAATGTCATGTCAGCCAGTGGATTGCTGTTTTTGGAGGAGTCTTCCTCTCTGGCTGGCAGCAGCCAGCCCTCCATAAGGGCTAGCCCCTCCCACTCCTCCCCCAACAGGGCTCCTCTCCCAAGGGCCTCCCCTTCTCCCCGGCCAGAAGCCTCAGCTGGAGGCAGGAAGTCGTCCCAGAAGACCAGGGTGGTGGCCGAGCTTCTGCCCGCCAATCTGAGAAGGGACCAGGCCCTTCAGACCAGCCATCTGGGACAGGTCAGTCAGACTTTGGGGCGGATGGAGGAGAGCCTGTCCTCCATAAAGGATACGCTTGGGGACCTGGACTGCCACTCCCGGGCTCTTACAAACTGCCTAAACACACTGCAGACTACAACAGCAGACGTTGGGCAGGATGTAAGGGCCCTCACCCAGGCTATCCAGGCCAACACGGCAACACTAGGTGCTGGCCCCAACAGAATTGCCGTGGCCTTGGAGGGCAGGCCGCCAGGTGGGCAGAGACCAGGGGCTGCTCCTCCTTCCCCGGATTACCCCCCCTCCCCATGAGTCTCCCCTGAGGAGCCGGGGCCGTGGGCGCCCCAGGCGTGGCTCACGCCAACGGCATTAATTTGTTTTCCCGCCTTTTTTTTTTTTGTTTGCTGGAATTTTTTTTTTTGCTGGACATTTTTTTTTTTTTGTGAT
Source organism: Rana kukunoris (assembly GCA_029574335.1). NCBI lineage: Eukaryota > Metazoa > Chordata > Amphibia > Anura > Ranidae > Rana > Rana kukunoris. The sequence goes on along the minus strand of CM056049.1, from coordinate 456,998,971 downwards.
GTGAATGTTTTTGGAATGTGGGGGTGATATTCCTGCCGGCAAAGGGGTGTCACCCTCAGTTTTGGTGGAGAAGGGTTCCCCAGGACCAGGGAGAAGTGATTCCCAGGTCCGTGTGAATGGTGTATGAATGAACAGTGACATAATTGGAGCCGTGGCGTGGTTTTGCTGCTCACAAGCCCAGCATTGTGGGCTTGTGCTAATCCAATTAGATGAGGATGTAATGTGTCTGTGCTAGGGACCACAGTGGTGTGCATGCATGCATTCTCATTGTGCCATGATTAGTGTGTGTGTTTAACGTGCAAAGATGCCTAATGTGAGCTGTCTCCTGACTGCACTTCCCTCAGAAGACGGGGTAACCTCGGTTAGGGGGGGATTGTCTGGTTCAGGGGTCAGGTCATCACGTAGGTCAATCTGCAGGCCCTTTCTCACTGCGAAGTTGTGCAGAATGCAACATGCACCGATGATCTGGCACACAAAGTTTGGGGAATACAACAGGGTACCCCCAGACTTATCCAGGCATCGGAAACGTGACTTCAGGAGGCCAAAGGTACGCTCCACCACGGCACGTGTTTGGGCGTGGGCTTCATTGTATCTTTCCTCTCCTGGGGTTTGGGGGTTCCGGATAGGAGTCATGAGATGGGGTCCCAGTGCATATGCAGAGTCATCTGTAAGGGAAAAGACAGGAGGATGTTAGTCATGCATGTGCCCCTTGTGATGTGTACATCATGGGGGGGGACAGTCATGCCTGCCACCCATGTCACTCACCAACCAGCCAGCTGTCCCCATACACGTTCTGTTCGAATTCCATTGGAATGGGGCTCTGATTGTATATGTAGCTGTCATGGCTGGATCCGGGGTGTTTGGCACGGACTTGCCATATGAGGCCTTGGGCATCAACTATCACCTGTACGTTGATGGAATGCCAATGCTTCTGATTGCGGTATATGTGCTCTGTCTCATGGGGGGGCTGGAGTGCCACATGTGTGCAATCAATGGCCCCCGCGGTGCGTGGGAATCTGGCAATTCTGTAGAAATCTGTCATTGCCTTCAGACGCAGGTCCTCAGGGGTTGATTTGATGATTTGGTTGGCCATTGCAGGGACAACCTGGTGCACACATCTGCTCACGGAGGATTGTGACATCCCAGCCACCACTCCACTTGTTCTTTGAAAAGAGCCACTGGCAAGGAAATGGAGTGTTGCCATGACCTTGACCAGTGGCTGCACTGCATGTGAGCGGTGTGTTGGGCTGGTGATGTCATCCTGCAGGGTTATGGTTAATTCCAGGATGGCATGAGGGGAGAATCTGAAGATGCGATACACCTCAGAATCACTCATGCCAAAGAGGTCTATGCGTGTGCGGTATATCCTCTCCCGTGCCCTCCTCCGTGCCCTCCTCCTTCTTTGCTCCTCTAAAGTCAGTAGTATAGCTATGAGCGAGGATGTCCCTGGCATGTTGGCATACAGATTGTTGGGCAACACGTGTGACTGCTCTGCTCCTCACTAACGGTGTTGCTTTCTCTGACATGTATACGAATTGTCTAATTTTAGACCACCTTTTATATGGTCTAATTTTAGACAGGCCGTGCAGCTGTTGCGCACAGCGCGTAGCCTGCGCTGCACCAACGTTCTTTTGTGGATCCCCGTAACTCCCTCATTAGCATATTTGAATAGCAAATTAATGGTGTGTCTAGCGCAGTTTTGCGCAAACGGATGCGCCTGTCTAACGAAATTACGCTGGACAAAAAAAAGTAGATTTCTTGCGTATCTCGTTTTGGGGATGCGGAGTATCGAAACGCATGCGCAAATTTAGACTTACGCCGCGCATCTCCTGTAACGCCGGCGTAATCGCTCTGTGAATCTGGGCCATAGTGTCTACAATATAGGGGATAGTTTTATGGCAATTTTATTAATATCTTTTTTTTACTAGTAATGGCGGCGATCAGTGATTTTTAGCGTGACTGCAAAATTATGTGACACATTGGACAGTTTTGACACCATTTTGGGACCATTGTCATTTTTACAGCGATCAGTGCTATAAAAATGCACCGATACTGTAAAAATGACACTGGCAGTGGAGGCTTAACCTACTAAGTAGGAAAAACGATATGTCTCCTCGCCTATTCACTTTCATTCCCACACAGTTAGAACGCACGAGGGAACGAGGGAACACAGCTAACCCCTTGATCGCACAATAGTGTTAACCTCTTCCCTGCCAGTGACATTTACAAAAGTAACCAGTGCATATTTATAGCACTGATCGCTGTTTATTTCACAATGGTCCCAAAAAAGTGTCAAAAGTGTCCAATCTGTCAGCCAAAATGTCACAGTATCGCTATTTAAAAAAAATAATAATAATAAAAATACCATAAAAATTACATATATTTTTCCCATAGTTTTTAGATGCTATAAAGGGATTTTTAAATACAGCTTACCTGTAAAATCCTTTTCTTGGAGTACATCACGGGACACAGAGCGGCATATTCATTACTATATGGGTTATATGGAGTACCTTCAGGTATGGACACTGGCAATCTCAAACAGGAAGTCCCCTCCCTATATAACCCCCTCCCCTAGAGGGAGTCCCTCAGTTTTGTAGCAAGCAGTATGCCTCCCAAAATGTTCACCCAAAAGAGGGGTGGGAGCTCTGTGTCCCGTGATGTACTCCAAGAAAAGGATTTTACAGGTAAGCTGTATTTAAAAATCCCTTTTTCTTTCTCGTACATCACGGGACACAGAGCGGCATATTCATTACTATATGGGATGTCCGAAAGCAATGCTTTAATGAGGGGAGGGAGACATCTTCCAAAGAAGGATTCAATTTAGAGGTATACTCAAATAATAATAATAATAATTCCAACTTAGTCAAGAAAAAACTTTTTTTTTTTTCTTTTTTTTTACAACCAAGGGTGCCTCTGATCCCGAGAATCTTAAACTGCAGCCTGTAGTACTGCCTGTCCAAAGGCAGAATCCGCATTCCTTCTCACGTCTAGTTGATAAAACTTTGTAAACGTGTGGACTGATGACCACGTCGCCGCCTTGCATATCTGAGCCATAGAGATCTGATGGTGTGCTGCCCAGGAGGCGCCCATGGCCCTGGTAGAATGGGCCTTTACCGACAAAGGAGGAGGCAACCTCTTCAAACCGTAGGCTTGAATGATTAATTGTCTAATCCATCTCGAGATGGTGGATTTTGCAGCTGCCTGCCCCTTCTTGGGGCCATCTGGTAGAACGAACAACACATCTGTTTTCCGGATCTTTTCTGTAGCTTTAAGATAGGCCTTCATGGCCCGGACAATATCCAAGGTATGCAGCAACCCCTCCTTTCTAGATGTGGGTTTTGGAAAGAAGGATGGAAGTACCAAATCCTGGTTCAAGTGAAAATTGGATATAACCTTTGGTAGAAAGGAAGGATGGGGCCGGAGAACTGCCCTGTCCTTATGTAGAACGAGATATGGTTCCTTACACGATAAGGCTGCTAATTCTGACACTCTCCTGGCCGAAACTATGGCGACCAAGAAAACCAACTTTCTTGTCAGTAAGACTAAAGGAATCTCAGCCAACGGCTCAAAGGGTTGTTTCTGTAGAGTGGACAGGACAAGATTTAAGTCCCATGGACAAATTGGTGACTTGACAGGAGGATTAATACGCAAGACCCCCTGTATGAAGGTCTTTACCAGCGAGTGGGTGGCCAGCGGCCTCTGAAACCACACTGACAGAGCTGAAATCTGTCCCTTGATTGTGCTTAATGCCAGGCCTTTATCCACTCCTAGCTGGAGAAAACTTAACACCCTATCAATGGTATATTTGCGGGAATTCCATCTTTTGGATTCACACCAGCCTACGTAGTTCCTCCACACCCTGTAATAAATCACCCTGGAGGCCGGCTTTCTAGCCCTAATCAGGGTAGGAATTACCTGCCTAGACAGACCTCTACCCCTGAGAATCAGGGATTCAGCCTCCAGGCCGTCAAATTTAGACGTTGTAATGTAGGGTGGAGGATCGGGCCTTGTGAGAGTAGGTCTGGTCGTAGAGGAAGAGTCCAAGGGTCTCCCACTGCCATCTTCAGGACTAGTGAGTACCATGTCCTCCGGGGCCAAGCTGGAGCTACTAGAATGACCGGCTTGTGCTCCACTCTGATCCTGCGCAACAGGCGAGGAAGTAACTGTAGCGGAGGGAATGCATATAGAAGTTTGAATTGATGCCAAGGGCAAACCAACGCATCGGTTCCGCAGGCCATAGGGTCCCTCGCTCGAGACACGAACCTGTCTAGTTTCTTGTTGAACCTGGATGCCATTATATCTACGTCTGGCATTCCCCACCTCTGGCAGATTGTCTGAAAGACCTGGGGATGCAGAGACCACTCCCCTGGCAACAGACTCTGGCGACTTAAGAAGTCTGCCTGCAGGTTGTCCACTCCGGGAATGAATATCGCCGAAATGCAGGGTACATGAACCTCTGCCCACTGAAAAATCAAGCTCACCTCCCTCTGAGCGGCCTGACTCCTGGTTCCCCCTTGGTGGTTTATGTATGCCACCGCTGTGGCATTGTCTGACTGGATTCTCACCGGGAACCCCTGTAATCTGGAGGTCCAAGCCAGAAGGGCTAGGCGAGCAGCTCTGATCTCCAAGATATTGATGGGGAGCTGCCTCTCTGTTTTTACCCAAGTTCCCTGGCGAGAGAACCCCTCGAAGACCGCCCCCCAGCCTGCCAGGCTGGCGTCTGTGGTAACTACCTTCCAGACAACAGGGCTGAAGGATCTTCCCTTTAGAAGATTCTGAGGGTTCAACCACCAGGCCAGGCTTTGTCGGACCCTTGATGATAGCGTCAAAGGGGACTCTAAGGCATGTGCTCTCTTGCCCCAGGCTGCTAGAATGGCTGCCTGTAGGACGCGAGTGTGGATCTGAGCGTATGGTACTGCCTCGAACGTGGCCACTAGCTTGCCTAGTAATCGCATACACAGGCGAATAGTTGGTTTTTTCTTGCTTAGAACCAACTGAACCAACCCCTTGACAGCCTCGATCTTTACAAGGGGCAGGAACACCCTTTGCTGTTCTGTGTCTAACCTCATGCCGAGGTATTCCAACTGCTTTGTAGGCTGGAACGCTGACTTTCCCCGGTTTAGGACCCAGCCGAATCCTTCGAGGTACCGAACCGTGAGGTTTACTGCCTGTTGCAGACACGGCCGTGAGTGATCTATGATTAAAAGGTCGTCCAAGTACGCTAGGACTGTGACCCCTTGGATCCTTAAATTGGCCAGAACTGGGGCTAGGATCTTCGTGAATACCCGGGGGGCCGTGGCCAGCCCGAAGGGGAGCGCCCTGAATTGGAAGTGTCGCTGCCCCACCGCGAAGCGTAAAAATCTTTGATGCGACTGAAAGATTGGTACATGAAGGTAAGCATCCTTTATGTCTATGGAGGCCAGAAAATCGTCCCTCTGAAGCGCGGCGGCTGCTGACCGGATGGATTCCATCCGGAAGGAACGAACCCTTAGGTAACCGTTTAACCTCTTTAGGTCCAAGATTGGCCTGACATCGCCGTTGGGCTTTGGTATGACAAAGAGATTGGAATAGAAACCTAGCCCTTGCTCTTGGGCTGGCACCTCTATTATTACGTCCTGGCAAAGCAGGTGATCCAAAGCTGCCAGCATTGAGGCCTTCCTTGCTGGATCCTTTGGTAGCCTTGACTCTTGAAAATGAGGCGGAGGACACCTTTAGAAACTCCAGTCTGTAGCCTGCGGTTACAGACGCCCGGACCCATTTGTCGGGGATCTTGGCTTCCCAAACTTCTGAGAAGAAACGAAGCCTTCCCCCCACCCGCGAGAGTGGGGGCGCCCCTTCATAAGGCAGACTTAGGGGCTGTCTTTGTCGGCTTGTGATACCATGGCCTCTTACCCCCAGGGGCCTGTCCCTGCGATCTACTGTTAACGTTGGATCGTGCAGGCGGCCGTCGATACTGCCTGGAATTTGAGGGCCCTGAGACAGGAAAGAGCTGCCTTTTAAATGTAGGACCCCGGAATGTCTTTTTGACCGGTAAAAGGGTACTTTTGCCACTTGAAATAGTCTGAATGTATTTATCCAGATCCTCCCCGAAGAGTCGTCCTCCATGGAAGGGAAACCCTGCCAGAAGCTTTTTGCATGGGGGCTCCGCCGCCCAGTTCTTCAACCATAAGAGCCTTCTCATGTGCACCAAAAATAGTGATAAACGAGAGGCCTGCTGGATGGAATCTTTTATAGCATCTACAGCAAAACACAGAGCTCTGGGAATGTCAGAAAACTCTTCTGCTTGTTGGGTAGGCATGTCCTTTAACATTTCTTTTGTCTGGTCCTTTAACGCCTGACAAACTCCAATTGCAGCCACAGCTGGCTGTACCACTGCTCCTGCCGTAGCAAAGGATGCTTTTAAAAGTGTCTCTAACCGTTTATCAACCGGATCTTTAAACATATGTATGTTTTCCACCGGGCAAGTTAGTGATTTATTCATACATGAGATGGCTGCATCCACCACTGGGAGCCTCCACCTCTTGGAGAATTTTTCCTCCATGGGGTAAATGACCGCAAATCTCTTCGGTGGCAGAAAAATCCTGTCCGGCCGTACCCAATCCCGAAAGATCAATTCCTCCAAGAGAGGATGGACCGGAAAAACTGCGTTGCTTAACGGAGCTTTCAAAGAGCCCAGAGAGGATACCGGAGGAACCTGAGGCTCTGGCAATGGTAAACTAAATGCCGAGCGGACCATGTCCGTCAAAGACTGTACCCACAGTCTCTCTGTCTGGGAGTCTGAAAATGGTTCCTCAGAGGTAGATCCCTCAATCCCTGAACCCTCTTGGTTCAGGTCTAGTTGATCCTCCTGCGATTCCAATTCCTCCGGAGAGAGAATCTCAGCATCTGAGGATACACCTCTTGGTGATGGGGATCTAACCCGTTTCTTGCCAGGAATAGCTCTAGCGATCAATGCTGCTATTCTCTCTTCTAGCCCCCCTAGGGATACGGCTAGCATCTCCTCTGTGATAAACACAGGGCTGGGCTGATCTGGGCCAGCCTCCGCACCAGATCCCCCTAATGGCTCATCCAAGGCGCCCTTTATGGGAATAAGTTGCGGGGAAAGTATCGGCATATCATCAGAATCAGAGGGGGAACCCCTTTGTTTTTTGGTCTTTTTTGTACCCTTTGACCCCGAACCTTTGGAAGCCATAATACAAAATCGAGGGACTCCGCCAACAACAACAGACTGTAGTGGCCAGGAGTACAAAACTAGAGCTTAGGGGACAATAGATCACTAATGCCCAAAAACTGATGGGGCCCCGTATGTTTTTTTTTTTTTTTTTTTTTTAAATATATATAAGTCTCTTTCTTTTTTTTTTTTTTTTTTTCAAACATACAGTGACCCCAAACTTAGTTTGCCAGCCTCCAACCTGCTGCAAAAAGGGGAATTTCTTGGTTTAACAAAAAAGGCATTGGAACAAAGTCCAGCATGTACTACCCCTCTTCCGCCACCGGGAGTCACTGTTCTGCCGCTCTGCGTCCTCTCCCTCTGAGATCAGCCTCAGACTGAGCACTGACAATGCCTGCTGATCTATAACAGCACAAGGCGCGCCCCTGTATGACGCTGCAGGCACGCCCCCCCCGCCCTACTCTCTGAACGGCGCGAAAAACGTCTATAAGACGTGCGCGCGCACGCGCGCGCGCGCGTATGCCGGAGCAGGAGGAACATGGAGGAGCCGCGCTGCTGGAGACCCAGGACCGCAGTATCAGGCGGCAGATTCAAACCCCCGGCCAGGTAGGACTCTCCAAAAGGCCCCATAGGGATCCTTACCAGTCCTAGGAAGAAAACAGCAGGTAGCTAGCGACACCATTCTTAGACAGGGGAACCTAGTGATGGGGGAAAAGGGATCATCCTGTCTTTCTCAGACATAGTGAGCAAGGTTGCCAATGCAGAGCATACTTAGGCTACCCCCCTTTTAGGTTACCCCGGAGAGCCTGCTGTCGAACCAAGTCCCGCAGGCTCCCCTCTTACCTGCTCCATGCTGCAGGATGTTTGTCCAGCAAAACGATCCAATCTTCTCCCATCTCCGTGGGTAGCGTAGTAGACCTGCAGGCCCTGGGGTCCTACGAAGGTACCCACTGTCCTGGACCTATATAGCACCCTGGCAAACAGGAACTTATGGTTTTTACAAACTCCAAGTCCTGGGCCCAGGGTCCAGCCCTCCAAAGAGGAGCATTATAGGCAAAACCCCACGGTTTGGGGCCCGGGTACTGTCCACTTTGGCACTGAGGCTCCTTGGACAGATCCGGTTAGCCCGCCCTTAATCCCAAGGATGTGGAGCAAAGCTATTCCGTGACCAACACCTAAGACACTGGCGAAAAAACTGAGGGACTCCCTCTAGGGGAGGGGGTTATATAGGGAGGGGACTTCCTGTTTGAGATTGCCAGTGTCTACACCTGAAGGTACTCCATATAACCCATATAGTAATGAATATGCCGCTCTGTGTCCCGTGATGTACGAGAAAGAAAAAACTTTTGGTCAAACCAATCAATATACGCTTATTGCGATTTATTTAACCAAAAATATGTGGAAGAATATATATTGACCTAAAATGAAGAACTGTGTTTTAGAAAAAAAGAAATGTATTATCGAAAAAAGTCAAAAATATATATAGATTTTTTTTACAAAATTTACACTTTTTTTATAGCGCAAAAAGTAAAAACCGCAGAAGTAATATCACCAAAAGAAAGCTCTATTTGTGGAAAAAAAGAACACAAATTTAGTTTGGGTACAGCATTGTATGATCACGCAATTGTCAGTTAAAGCAACGCAGTGCCAAATTGAAAAAAATGCTCTGACCAGGAAGGGGGTAAAATCTTCCAGGGCTGAAGTGGTTAAAGTAGTACACCTCTGTTAGGCCAGGGTATTGACCATTAGCTAAACTCTCATAAATCCCATACTCTAAGGTTTAATACCTATTCTATAATTTTTACTTTAGTGAAATGACCTTCCTAAAAGTCACTACACTAATGTAGAAGAAGATAACACCAATACTGCGTACACACGCTTGGAATTTCCGACAACAAATGTTCGATGGGAGCATGTTGTCAGAAATTCTAACCGTGTGTAGGCTCCATTGGACATTTTCTGTTGGAATTTCCGACAACAAAAATTTAAGAGCTGGTTCTCAAATTTTATGACAACAAAATTTGTTCTTTTAAATTCTGATCGGGTGTAGACATTTCCGACGCACAAAATTCCACGCATGCTCTGAATCAAGTATGAGACAGAAGCGCTCGGTCTGGTAAAACTAGCGTTCGTATTGGAAATAGCACTTGCGGGCGCGTCATAGCCGCCACCTGTATCACCCAGCCCCGCCCCCCGGCGTGCCGCATCATTGGATGTGATTGACAGCAGCACCAGCCAATGGCTGCCCTGCTTTCAATCCATCCACGGTTGCCAATTAATAGGATGCATTAAGTTAAAAAAAAAAAAAAACATTTAATTTACAACCCCTTTAAGCTCTCGGAACGGAAGCTGTTAAAAATGAGTAGACTTGCACAAGAGGGCCATTGAATTTTAGTCTTAATCCAAGTAATCATAACTCTGTACAGTACCCGAACCAGACTACACTAAAGTATTTTACACTTAGTTGTATTTTACTGTTGCTTATTTCTGTTTTTGTATTATCTTTTCTGTAAATATGTCTTCCACATATTTTCTTTTCTTTATCATGAGAGTCGGTTCACACTGGGGCGACTTGGAATCCGACTTGAGGTCGCCTCAAGTCGTCCCAAGTCGCGCTGTAGAGAAAAACAATGTTAGTGAATGGGAGCGGTGTTAATACACACTACTCATGTCGCTCCGACTTCAGAAAAGGTTCCTGTACAACTTCAATCTGACTTGTCACCTCAAGTCTGATCACTAGCTACTTTCCAGATAAGATAACATACATTTCTCAGGCAAACCTCGCCCTCCCTCTCCCAGAGCTGATTGTTGTTTTATTGGCCACTGGAATGTCTCCTGTCCTGGAGATGACTTCAAGTCGTGTTGTAAATCTCCCCAGGTCGCCCTGTGGTTCATGCTCAAGTCGTGTCTAAGTCGGTTCTGAAAGTCGCGCTGGAAGTCGTGTCGCCCCAGTGTGAACCGACTCTTAATATGATATTTAAACATTGTTCAGGTGAAGCTCTGAATACTCTAACTATAAATTAAAACCCCTGCCTCTTTGAATAAGCTGATATAGTTTAAAGTCTGTTACCTTCTTGTCTGGGCATTGCAGTGAGTGATGCAGACATTATTATTATTATTTAAATCCCAACATAGGATGCTATGAATGGTGTGTACTTCCATTTAAATTCCCAGTGGCTACCATGTGGGTGTAATTGCTTAGTTGACCTGCCATAGTGATGGATAGGGATGAGCTTCAAATTCGAGTCAAACTCATGTTCGACTCGAACATTGTATGTTCGATCGTGCGCAAGTTTAGTCAGGCCTAGGGCAGCACAAAACCTAAATACCCCTTTGCCCCTGACCCTCTGGGGTTAATTTATCAAAGCTTGAGAGTGCAAAATCAGGTGCAGCTGTGCCTGGTAGCCAATCAGCTTTTAACTTCAGCATGTTTAAGTAAGCTTTGACAATAAAACCTTACAGCTGATTGGCTACCAGGCACAGCTGCACCAGATTTTGCACTCTTCAGTTTTACGTAAATTAACCCCTCTATCCGGACAATGCTGATTGGCACTGTGCCCATCATATGCACCCTCCTAAATAAAATAAAATAAAAAAACACTCTCTAGCAGTACTTACCAAACTGAGCATGTGCAGAGTGACTCCAAAGGCTCTGTACTATCAGGAGATGCATTGGGGACAGTGGAAGAAGGGGTGGATCGGAGAAGACAGGATCAAACAGCCTTTTTACACAATGCAAAGGATTAATCTCTTAGGGCTCATACACATGACCGAGGAACTCATCGTAAAACACACATCGTTTTCCTTGGCAAAAAAGCTCTGCCACCAAGTTTCTTGGTGGATTCTGTCGAGAAAAACGGTCATGTGTACGAGGCCTTAGGTTCCACAGTGAGTATAACAAGCATGCTTTACTGCATATACAGACTGAGTTTAGTAATACTTTAAGTCTTAAAATCAAGAAGGCCTGCAACTAAATAAAAGTCTATCAAAAGCCTGACTCACATGTATATGTTTATGCGATCCTTAGATAGGATGTACACATCAGTTCACAGAGCTGACCCATGGAAGGCTTTCTGCATTCTCATTTGTGTGGGTGAACGTTCCTTGACCGTACAATCATGTACCAAGTTGAGTAATCCGTAAACATATTTTTATCTGAAATATATTAGAGTAAACAAAATACACAATTGTCTGTAGACTATTTTAATGATTTCTTTTTTTTTTACGCTTCACTTAAATTTTTATGTTCAAGGCTGGGTTTTATGATGTTACATGATATGCCTCATAACCTGCCATATGTTGCATGTCATGATAGTTTTTAATAACAAAAGATTTTGATTTGGTTTAGAGTATTTTTATACTTCACATACAGTATATATCCTGTGGATTCAGGCATTATTCTCCTATAACAATGTCCCTGTTTATCACACATCTTAAGTACACATATATTCTTTTTTTTACACACTTTCTTGAAATGCTTTTAGTAGAACGAACATGTTGGAACACTAATGCTATATACAGCAGATTCAGTCGACTTGTCCTGTGATAGGCTTTCACTTTGCAATACTTGCTTTCCAGAAGAGGTCACTACTATGCAAGAACGGAATTCACTGCAGCTGATATAGTAAAACCATTTCAACCATCTTCAGTGCTTTGATGTTAACCCCTTTTTAAATTGTTTTTATATTTTCTATGACCATAAAAAATGATTGTTTAAGACAGAATAACTAGTTTTAGATAGAGTTATGTAGAGAGGACATATATTTAGTTTTTACGCAGTGCTTTACACATTTATTATACATTCACATCACTACCTGCCCTCAAGAAGCTTACAATCGAAGGTCCCTAACTCACATTCATACATACACATACTAGGGACAATTTACACAGAATCCAATTCACCTACAGTACCAGCATGTCTTTGGAGGAAGAAGCTGGAGTTCCTAGAGGAAACTCACACAGGCACAGGGAGAACATGCAAACTCTATGCAGGTAGTGCAATGGTTGCAATTTTAACCGGAATCAGAAATGCTAAAAAAAAAAACAACTTATTGCTGCGCCTATTCCCTTAAAGTGTATGGTAATTAATCATACATATTAATAAATCATTGTTTGTGTAAACCTTCATTCATATATCTCTAATAAAGAATATGCAATCAAAATCTTGTTTTGTGCTCGGTATATGTGATCATCTGTAAAAATATCTAAATATAAGCCGTGCAAACAAATATAGCACACTGACAATAAATTGCAATTGTTTTGAGTGTCCTTTTAAAGAGGAAGTAAACTCTCTAAAGCATATCTTTAAAAACAAAAAAAAAATCTGCAAGAAAACATAATGAGCTAGTATGCACAGCATACTAGCTCATTATGAATCACTTACCTGAGATCGAAGCCCCTGAAGTGACTCTCGTTCCTTACCTCCGCCGCCCCCATTGATACCTGAGTTACTTCCAGGTATTGCGGCGCTGTGATTGGCCAGAGCCGCGATGATGTTACTTCCCGCACACGTGAGCAGGAGCCGACAGAGACTGCACAATCGCCCTCACTAACGGCACGGTCAGTGTGCCTGCGCCGTTGTCTATGGCGTGCATGCGCCATAGACATTGGTGCAGGCTTTTCTGCAAATATCTCCTAAACCGTGTAGGTTTAGGAGATATTTGTTGCACCTACAGTACAGGTAAGCCTTAATCTAGGCTTACCTGTAGGTTAAAGTCCAAATATATATTGCAAACCAAACCATATTATGCCAAAACAGTTATTCCCACATGTGTGCCAGTGATTCAGTGACGTCCATTACCTTTCAAATATTCTGCTCTCCTCCAACTTTGACCTGTTTTCCCTTTCAGATTGTGCTTTCCTCTACTTTGGGGCATCAGACATGGACTCAAAAGAAAAATACAGAGGCTGCACTACTGACTGTCTTCATAAAAGTTACCAAAGAAACAATGTTTTGAAGCTGGCTAAGCATATTTCTTAAAAAAACAGACCTGGCCATCAGATTTCAGTTTACTGTACTGGCAACCAATATATATATATATATATATATATATATATATATTTATTAAAGATAAGATTTCTTATAGGTTGTTATAGGATGCTATAAATTAGACATGTGCACAGAATTTTTTTTCTGAGAATGATCAGAAAACGATCGTTTTTATGTTTGTTCCGTTAAAATAGTCTGACCAAGTGTATGGTCCCGCTTAACAATAGTATTGTTAAGCCCCATACACTTGGTCAGACTATTTTAACAACAAACGTAAAAACGATCGTTTTCCGATCGTTCTCAGAAAATTCGTTCGTTTTGTAAACTGCATCAGAAAACGCGATTTTTGGGTTCAGAAGTCTGGCCAACTGATCTCCCTTCAGATGAAAATCCACAGAAAAGTTTATTAGGCTCCGTTACTGTACAAGTGTACTCACTATTCTGCACAAAAGAGAAGCTGCTTTCAGTACACTGCGCTGGCCATACATGTTCAATTTTCTTGTACAATTTTCTTTTAGATTTACCAAAAACCATATATGAGGTTAAACAACACGTTTCAATTGTATGCAATCAGGCAGGCCCTTGCACTACATAGTTGAAGGTAAATCTAAAGAAAATTGCACAGAAAATTGTACCATGTATGGCCAACCTAACTCTCTGGCCATTCAAAAAACCATAAACAAAAGATTTGTATCTTGAACATGCTTTTCTTTTGTTAGTGTCAGTTCGTATGTTCATTGTTCAATGACATCTATAACAAAAAATTTGCCTTCATGTATTTTGAATACACAGAAAACAGAAAAAGGAATTCATTCAATATACATAATGAAATTCTTTTGTTATAGATGTCATTGAACAATGAACATACAACTGAAAACGAACACAAAACGGATTCAAACAAAATACACAATGCAAACCTCTTGATACAGATTTCATTTTCGTTATTTTGCCATTTTTGTTTTGTCGTATTTTCCCGTCGGATCGTTCGTTCGTATTTGCGGTCATTCGTAATGCGGCTCATCCGTTATCCCGTCGTTTTTGTATTTTGGTGCTTTACCGTTTTCGTATGTACACATTATCCCGCGGGTACGAAAATGAACATTTTCGTACGAAAATAACATTCGTACGAACGGGAATGCACATATCTACTATAAATTGCACATTACCTATGTTCTTTGAAGTTTAATTTGAGACCAACAATGTTGGAAAATAAAAAAGAATCCCAGAAAGCAAGTACAAACATTTAGTAATATTAATGAGTTTATTGAGCAAGATTCAATACACCCAGTACTCATCAAATGCATCAGAAAGTTAGGTAAATCCACACTATGCATCAAATGTGCAATGGAGTCAACGAGAGGCAAACTATGATTCATTCTGCCCATTGGTAGAGCTACCAGGCAAGCTAATGTACAACAAGTCATGGTAAGTAAGGCACAACCAAGAGTGCCTATGCTAATGGCGAAGAAAAGTACAGCAAGGAGAGGGTCCTCTTCATACAGCTTCAAATGTTTGAAACTACATGTTTAAAAGAGAATGAGTGCACTCCTGTGACCCAGAAGATAAGTATGGCCAAGCATGGCTAAAGCCCCCTGTCTGCTGACTGTCTGCTGACATCACATTGCCGGTCCAGGCTCTGCAGGGATCCCGACTTTAAGGCTGGGATCTACCCAGATGCCTAATTGGCAGATGGTTCAGCTTCTCAGCACGCCACTGAGAGCCTAAGCCAGCTGCTCCCGCCCCTTCCCTATATGGACACTCCATTGAACACTGGAGGGGCAGAGCAGAGAGCTCCTCTTTAACCCCTAAGGAAAAAATGATTATCTCAAATAACACTGTGAGTGGAAAAACCCATTGGTGACCTCTAGTGGTGAGGAAGTGTTAAAGTAACTAGTTAACAATACCAGAAATACCCTATCCATGAGACACACTAAAATATAATGCACAAAAAATTAACGACCAGGTTCTGTTCCAACGACCAGGTCATTAAACAAATTGGTCATTAAACGAGTAGCCACAAGTAATCAATATTTTAAGCATTCTTAACTCTTAACTACTGTACTGCATTTTGAAAAAAAGGTCCAAACACAAAACTCCAGCTCAATAACGTTATTTTAATTTGCATAAGTCCAGAATACAAACAACAATTCTGTACTGTACTGTACAATACAATGATGTACAGTACGTTGTTCGGGTGGGGAGAGCTGGTCGTAAGTTCGAGCAGTCGTTAAACAGGAAAGTTGTTAAACGAGGAGTATCTTTAATTATAAGCACTAACAAAACTACGCATGAAACCCATAATTAATGATCATGTAACCACAGCTTCAGTGCTGGCATACTTTTCTCTGCAGTTTTTTTTTTATCACTCAGACTTCAGCTTTGGAGAGCCAAAATTTAAAGCATTGATTGACGTCCCCTCTGACTCTCTCCCAGATCTAAGTTGCAAATTGGCAGCTCTCTGAATAAACTTTGGACATGCTGATCAATGCACTAAGTTGTAGCTGTTTTCTATTGACTGTAACATAAATGTACTTTTTACGGTCCTCAGTTTGACCTCTTGCTGAAGGATCATGCCCTGTACACACGATCACTTTATGTGATGAAAAAAAACGACGTTTTCTGTGAAGTAAAAAACGACGTTTTTGAAACTTCACTTTTTCCAAAGACGATGTTGCATACACACCATCGTTTTTTCACAAAAAGCGAGGTTACGTTTACCACTCTTTTCCATTGAAGCTCGCTTCATAACTAGCTTCTGGGCATGCGCGGGTTGAAAAACGTCGTTTTAAACTACGTTTTTTGCTACACATGGTGACTTTTTGTGAAACAAAAAACTACGTTTTGAAAAACAACACATAAAATTGAAGCATGCTTAAAAAATTTTTTTTGTCGTTTTTTACAAGACATAAAAACGACGTTTTCCCCTACACACGGTCAATGAAATTGACGTTTTTAAAAACGTCATTTTTTTTCATCACATAAAGTAATCGTGTGTACGGGGCATAAGTCTTGTAGGTTAAACATTTAAACCTCATCCTAAATGTGCCAATATTTTTTTTTTTTTTTGCTTTACCTGGACTGAACCCTTTTGCTACTCCATTCTCTTCTGCAGTATCTAACATCAGGTATTAGGTACCACCACCTCCAGCAACAGTGAAGCAACACCTGTACAAAAAAGGAATGAAGGGACTGATACATCAAACCTTGCTAACTACAGTACATGATTTAAAAATAACTAATTAACACCAGCCTCACAAACTTTGCTGATCCCCAGAGAAGTATAGAGACTGAAGATCCACCTTTAAATGAAAGGTATGGCCAAAGCTTTTTTGGTTTGGACAGCTCCACTACTGTAGAAATCACCTTTATTTCGCTAAACAGGGAAAAAGCAAGGAAATTACAGCAGAGGAGCAGAATGACCCGCTGACATGTTTGCCGCTACACTAGTACTTAGTCATAGCAGTCTCTGCTGTGAGAAACACTCATATAACATACTCAGTATCCCATACTGGTGAAACCAACAATCAAGACAAGAACCCACCCACAAAAGTTGCACAAAATTTGCGTTAGAAACAACAAAAATATATATAATATAAAATATATATATATATATATATATATATATATATATATATATTTATAGAGAGAGAGAGAGAACTGAGTGATCAGCGGTCATGTGATCAGTCTCAGAGAAGGTGGAAAAAGCTGCAGCATCACAATGATGTTGGTACGGAATCGAGGTTAGTATGGGTGTTTGTTCCACACATTTCCCTTTAAAGTCAATAGTCCAAAATCTCAGTATCCCACCTATACAAGAACTTGTTTTGTTATTCAGATGTTGAGATCTTCAGTCATTTGACTGTATTAACCTCCCTGGCGGTATGATTCTGTCTGGAATTACATACCAAAAGCGGTACAATTATTTTGCATGAAAATTTGGCATTTTATACTGTAGGCCTGCAATTCTTAGGAATAACTCACTTAAATCTGTCCAAACAAGAGTCTAGTAGGCATCCCGGGTATGATAAAGTTTGAAACACAAAATCATAAAATTATAATATAATAAATAATTATAACAAATGATAATGTAATTATAATAAAAATTATTCAATAATGTAATCAAATCAAAATCACTGAAATTTGCTCAGTTGCAGAATTGTCGTTGTCATTACTTTTATTTGTTTATGACGGATTTCCCCACAAATCGCTATCGCTCAATTCTGCAAGTGATTATAATTTATTATCGCTGTTTTCTAGCTGCTCTAAAATCACTTTTGACATAAGGGGACACTTTTGGTTGCTATGGACAATCTACAGTTTGCAGGCACAAAAAAAATGTTTTTATTATATAAAAGTACATGTAGGGCACTGGGCAGACCACTAGGGACAAGGGGGGTGTGTATTTTTTACATACAGTATTGTAATCTATAAGATTACAGTATACTGTATGTAATGTGTTTGTTTAAATTTTTGAATTTGCTTCCGGTCTCCGCCCCCGTGCGTCGTAACGTCGCAGGGAAGGGAGATCGGCGGCGCGCGGGCACTGTGTGAATCGAATGGAGGACGCCACTCGCTCACACAGCGCGGATGCATCGCTGGATCCAGTAACCTGCCTGGAAAAGGTAAGCCAGCACGCGCTGCACACTCTGCACATCTACCCTGAGCGTGACTCAGGGTTACCGATTTTTGCATAGAAAATCCACCCCGAGTCACGCTCGGGTTTACCGCTAAGGGGGTTAAGAGACCTACAAATGTTTACATCCACAAACCAGATAAAGGCATTAAACCAGGGAACAATGTAAACCTGACACTTTAGCGCTCAGATATTGATATCCTTTAAGGGGACCTCCTCCTCCTCTTAGGCGAGATGGGTGTGGGTTTGGAAATGGTTCCACATGAAAGGAGGTTGAGGCAGAGGGTGCATTAGTTGTTGCTGTGAGGTGACAAGTCCCCTGAAATGTGTCAGCTGGTTTGTCATCCACACTACTCCACGAGGTCGGAAGGCTGACCCCTGAATTCTGTCATTTGATACGCTATAAATCCTATTTGGTTTGTGAGTAAATTTTGTATTATTTAATCCTGTAATAAAGCACTGGAGGTAATGCACAAGGCATGTGCACCCCTTTTGTTCATTGTAGTTAGATAAAGGCATGAATATGATTTGGAAGAGATTAGAGCAAACTGAAGCCCTGAAGTTATTAACAGGAATTAAACTTCTTGAGCTTGAAATTGTCAAGGAAGACCCACATCTTAGCTATCTAGTAACTGCACATGGTGTGAACCCATTCATAACAAAAGTGCCCTATGATATCCAAAGTATAAGGGATATAAAAAAAAAGTCCACTTAGATGTTTTTCCTTCCTTAAAAAGTTCATCAAAGGTTTAGCCAGAGCCAAGAATGATAGAAGATTTCAGTTATCAACTTAGCTACCTAGTAACTGCACATAGTGTGAGCCCAGTTATCAACTTCCCTCCCTACCCCTCCAATAACAAGACAAGAAAACATAACCCTTAAATACAGAAACTCTAGAAACATTGGGGTTGATTTTCTAAACCTAGAGAGTGCAAAATGTGGTGCAGCTGTGCATGGTAGCCAATCAGCTTCTAACTTCAGCTTATTCAATTAAGCTTTGACAAAAAATAATGGCAGCTGATTGGTTTCTATACAGAGCTTCACCAGGTTTTGCACTTTCAAGTTTTAGTAAATCACCACCATTGTCTCCATGAGAAAGACACGAGTTACACCCACTACCAGCAGCAATGTGAAGAAAGGGGAAAAGGTCCCAACTCCTACTGTCTCATTCATGACAAACCACATCCTCTCAGAAAGTGTTGTGTATTCAAAGAAAAGCCCTGTTAAGAACACAAAGAGTTTTTAAGGAATCATGACATTTGCTTCAGATGTTGCTTATCCACAGGGCACTTTGCCAGAGGCTGCAATGCTACAGTTAAGTGCTCAGTATGTGACAGTGACAGGCATGTATCAGCCTAAGTCCTCTTTCACACTTATACGACTTGTCCCACGATTTTGGACTGCAAAATCGTATGTCAAGTCATTCTCCATTATTTTCAATGACTACCATTCATACTGGCACGACTTTAAGTTGTGCCTACTTCAAAGTAGTCCATGCACTACTTTGGCCCGATTTTGATGCCACTTACACAGGCATTCATTGAAATCGCGGCCGCGAATCGTGGCAAAATCGCAGCCGCGTAATTGCGGTAAAATCGCGCGACTTTAAAGTTGTACAAGTGTGAGAGGGGGCTAAGTCCCCTTTCAGACATAGACACCTTTCACACTTGTACGACTTCAAAGTCGCGCGATTTTGGCACGATTTCGCGGCCGCGATTTTACCGCACGAAAGTCGTATAAGTGTAAAAGGGACCTTACACAGAGGCATTCTATATCCACTGAAGATCTTACACCTATGTCAGGTCATGGCTGGGAGAGCCACGAGTGGCCACCTCCAATGATCATATCTAAATATAGTTACGTCACAAAGGAATTTTACAGCCAGCCAGTGCTAAAATATGTCTGTAGAAAGTTTTCTCAGGGACAACTAGAGAAGGCTGCCAAATTGTATGCTATTTTAGATGGCCAAACCAGTCATACATTTGCCATTTCAGAGTTCTTTGACATGCTCAATGTTAGTGCTGTCCTACACCCTGCACACATGTGCTGACCCAGTGGAACTACAGGAAGAATTACCCCTGCTGGAGAATTCATTTTTTTTCAGATATGAAGGGAACTAGAAAATGTCATCTTTCTACACTATACTATGCAATAAATTAGAGCAAAACCATGGTTTACAAGCATAATTAGTTCCAGAAACATGCTTGTAATCCAAAGCACTTGTATATCAAAGCATTTTTTTACAGAGTTTAACCACTTGACAACCGGGACTATTTTGGCACTTCTCTCCTTAATGTAAATATCAAATTTTTTTTGCTATAAAATTAATCAGAACCCCCAAACATTATATATATTTTTTAGCAGATACCCTAGGGAATAAAATGGTGGTCATCGCAACTTTTTTTCTCGCACTGTATTTGCGCAATAATTTTTTAAACACCTTTTTTTTAATGAAAAAAAACTGTTTCATGAATTAAAAAATAACAAAACAGTAAAGTTAGCCCAATTTTTTTGTATAATGTGAAAGATGAAGTTTTGTCGAGTAAATAGATACCCAACATGTCACGCTTTAAAATTACACACACTCATGGAATGGCGCCAAACTTCAGTACTTAAAAATCTCCATAGGTGACATTTAATTTTTTTTTACAGGTTTCTATTTTTGAGTTACAGAGGAGATCTAGTGCTAGAACTCTTGCATACGCTCTAACGCACACGACGATACCTCACATGTGGGGTTTGAACGGTGTTTACATATGTGGGCGGGACTTGCATGCATGTTTGCTTTTGCGCGCAAGCTACTGGGGACAGGGGCGTTTTAAAAAAAAAAATGTTTATTTTATTTTTATTTTACTTCATTTTTTTATTTTTACACTTTTTTTACATTTTCTTTTTGGTCACTTGTATTCCTATTACAAGGAATGTAAACATCCCTTGTAATAGGAATCACTGTGACAGGTCCTCTTTATGGACAGATGTGGGGTCAATAAGACCCTACATCTCTCCTCCAGGCTTACAAGCATGAAATTGGTGAAAAAAAATCACAGATCACATGCCAACAGCCGCAATTGCGGCTTTGTTTACTTCCGGGTACATAGAGATGACTGGTGACCATCTGGTCACCAGTCATCTCTATGCTTTTCTGGCAGCGCGGGGCGATTCGCTCTCCGGGCCCCCGATAGCACAGGAGTTCCGCCGCCTATAAGAACGATCAAGCGGTGGAACTGCCGATTTGATCGTTCTTATCGTGCACAAAATCAGCGGCTGAAGACGGTGATATCTAAATGATGCCTGCAGCTGCAGGCATTATTCAGATATCAGCGCACAAAGTCGAGGACGTTCAATGACGTCCTCGGTTGTTAAGTGGTTTAAAAAGAGAAGAGAGGCACCTCTAAGTGTAGCAATATGTTGCAAATTTGTACCTTCATTAAATGTAACCATATTGCTACACTTAGAAGTGCCTTTCTTCTCTTTTATACTCAGTTGTGACATGACGCTACTCTTATATCAAGACATCACTTGTATATCAAGGCAAAATTTATTAAAACATTTTGTTTGTCTTGCAAAATGCTCTCAAACCAAGTTACTCTCAAACCAAGGTTTTACTGTACCTAATAACAGAGGCAAAATTCCTACACCAGTAAATGCACATTATTAGTTTTTGTGACTTTTGTGTATATATGATTTGCAGCTTATTGCACTTGTTTCTTTTAGGTTCAAGGATAAGAAATCTTTTATGGACTTGGGTACTAGGTTATAGCAAAATCTAAAGACTTCAAACAGGGAGTGCTCTGTCCCATCGCTCAGTTAGTGTTAGCTCTTTACAGATATGGCTTAAAAAAGTAATTGTGTTCTAAAAGACTGGAAAGACATCCTCTGTACTGCAGTTATCTGTAGTAAAATTACATGGGATTCAACTTTAGTGTCTTACTAAAGAGTTAGGCCACGTACACACGGAGGGACACCCGGATTTTCGTCCGATGGTGTGTACACACCATCGAATGAAAATCCCCTTGGCCAGGGAACGCGGTGACGTGGTGGTGATGTTGATGCTGCCACGTCACCAACCCGGAAATAAAATGCTTCCGCGCATGCGTAAAATCCATTCGACGCATGCGCGGACAATTCTGTCCGCTGGTTAGTGTACAGACCTGTACAGCGGACAGATCCGACGGACAGGTTTGTAGCGGACAAATTTCAAAGCATGCTTTGAAATTTGTCCGATGGACAAACCTGTCTGCTCGCCCGTACACACGATCGGATTTGTCTGCTGAAACGGTCCGTCGGACACACGATCACTTTTTGTGATGTAAAAAGTGACGTTTTATCTCACGAAACAAAACAACGTTTTCTCAAACTTAATTTTAAAAAACGATGTTGCCTACACACCATCGTTTTCTGAAAATGCTCTTGCAAAGCACGGTTACGTAAGACACTTTCGACGGCACTCTGTTCCATTGAAGCTCCCGTCTCATAACTTGCTTCTGAGCATGCGCGGGTTTAAAAAACGTAATTTTAAACGTCGTTTTGCCCACACACAATCATTTTTTGTGACATTCTGAAAAACGACAAATTCAAGCATGTTCGGAAAAAAAATTGCCCGTTTTTTTTAAGACAAAAAACAACGTTTTGCCCACACACGATCATTTTAAATGACGTTTTTTAAAACGACGTTTTATTTCATCACAAAAAACGACCGTGTGTACACGACGTTTAGGCTGTATGTGGATGGTGCTAAGTCACTATATGACAATACTGTCAGGATCAACTTTACGAAAATATGGCAATGCAAATCAGCATTTGAAAAGCTTGATTTTATTATTTTTGTCCTTAACATTACATAGAAGGGGAAAGCAGTGTAGTTTTTTTTTTAAGTAAAAACAAACATAAATACAATCAGAAATGTTTGAAATATGTTATAAGTTATCCTATATTCTGGGAACATATAACAAATATGTAGTCGTTGTTACTTCATTTAGCTACGAATGTGCAAATACACTTTAAAGTAGAACTACAGGCAAAACTTATTTTTTTCATTTTGGATAGAGTCAGGACCCTTTCACACTGAGGAACCGTTCAGGTCCGCCTGTCAGTTTTTGCGGCGGACCTGAACGGCCGCTCCATGCCTCTCTATGGAGCGTGGGATGTCATCGGTGACGTGTCCGCTGACATCTGATCCGATCCGCTAAAATCAGAGGAATTTTGATACGTCGCCATCCATCCATGGCGGATCGGATAGGGTGAGATCTGATGAAAACGGACATGCTGTCCGTTTTCGTCCAATCTCTCCATGGAAGACAGCAGCGCTCGACAAGCCTCTTCCCGCTTAGTAAACAGAGAGGGACTTGTCATCCGCCGGCTCAGCGGAGATCAACAGAGAGATCTCCCGCTGAGCTGGCGGACCGCTGAAAGTGGATCTGCCCCGTGTAGAAGGGGCCTAAGGGTGGGTTATAACTCCTGTCAGATATTATTTTCATCATCTGTGTCCCATTGAAAATATTTCCCTTTACTTCCTGTCCCATAGCCAAAAAGGAAGTGAGAGGTAATCCCTGCAAATTCATGGAATTTCTTACGGTACACCAGAACTAGTGTCCACATTGGAAGATTTTCCCTCTATTACTTTTCTGGTTACAACCAAAAATTTGTGATTTTCTTTTACCTTTTCACTTTCAATGATAAAGGTAAACTGGACAAACAGAGAGGGTGCATATCCCTAATGGGTGCACAGGCAGAAATAAAAACTGGTATTCTAATTCCCTCTCCACTCCATCCAAAACTAAAAAAAAAAAAAATGTTTTCCTTCATTTACATTTTAAAGAAGAGTATTGTCAGAAGACATTTTCAAATCCTCCAGAGTATGTTGCGTGCAGAGCACTTGTCCCCATTCAAATCCATGCTGTGGATTTGAAATAAAATGATTATTTTATTACAGTCAGTGCTGGCTGTAACTTCACCCCCCAAAGTAGAAAAAAAGAGGGTTCCTATTGGGGGGTACAGCCAGAACTCAGCCCTGCCACCTATCCATCAGCACTGTATCTCCTCACCTCTCCAAGTGCTTCTTAGTGCAGACACAGCCCTGACTCGGCAGCTATACAGGGAAGCAAATCAGAAACTGTCAGCCTGTCTTGTTGGGAATTCACAATAAACAAAAGCTGATAACAGCACAAATTAGGTACTACACTTGTTTGAGAGAGACTAATGTAGTATCTTGTGTGGACTCTTGTCAGCTTGTGTTTTTGTGAATAAAAGCACTGATGGTTTTCACTCTCTGCTATGGGTAGCAGGTCTGGGCTGAGTCTGCAATAAGAAGTACCAAGAGATGAGGAGGCAAATAGAGCTGCATGTTTTATCCGACAGCTTAGGAGAAGGGGGATGTATTTGTGCAGGCTCTGTGTACACTGACATCAGTCAGAATTCTTGCTTCCTTTGTTTTCAGATAACAGTGCTGGGATCCAACAATGTTGCTCAGCAACCCCTGCATGGGCCTAAATGGGGACAAGTGCTACCTCCCCAGGGGGTTTAATAAACTTTTGGTCTTCTGGTGAGACTTCTTTAAGGCTTTCGAGCAACTGTTTGTTATGCACTGAATGGTTGATGTTTCTGTCGGTTAAACAAAGAATCTAGTGGGCCTAATTGAGTATAGACAAAAGATCAATGTCTGTTTGAGTGTGTGCATACCTATGTGCCTGGCAGGTCAAAGTAAAAGAGTCTTACGGTTATTGTTAAAGCAATTTCTCACTGCCTCAAGTCTATGGCTGCTTGTAGACCCCATAACCATATATACAAAAAGCACTTTCAGAAACTTCTAAACAAACTACCTGCGTATAGCCAAATAGCCTACTTTCTCATAACAATTACATCTAATCTTGTCCTTTAATTGCCTGACTAAGATCAAGTATTGCACCCAGATTCATCAGAGCATCTTTGCTCTGGAGTAACGCTTCTCATATACAAATTTTAGGAGCAGTGCTGTTATTCATGAAGCACTTGCTCCTAAAAACAAATGAGCCGGCGGAATTCAAATTGGGCGGGTAAGTATTCAAACTAAGCGCGATCTCGCGGCGCGTATAGCTGTCAATGCATAGCATGCTACTGTCAGTGAACTCAATGATCACACAATTACATTTGTTTTTTTTCTATACTTCATAGGATATTTGCTTTATCTATACGCCGCGTATCGCTTCCGGAAACGTTAAAGTCACTTGCCGAAAAAGATCGTGAATTGCCGATTCCCGCTCATTAATTTTTTGAGCGTAAATCAAGAACGAATATTGAATATCGCATCGGAACTCCAACCCGGCGTTTCTTGTTTTATGGTTACAGAAAACAAAAACGCCGGCTTAAAGTGACAGTTAAATTGATCCGCCAGCCTAACTCTACCTGAATCTATATCTATAAACATAGTTTTAATGGTAATTGGACTGAATTAAATCAATATTATCACTATCAGTCTTGCACTAAATATACATAAATAACAGGTTCACTTTGTTCATTTGTTAAAAAGCAGATACATTTTACAACTCAGATGATGATCAGCCAGCGCTTAACAAAAATAAATGGTTTTATGACGCAAAGCTGTAATATTTGTTATAATTTGCAATGATACATTTTCATAACATTCACTTTTATATGTCTGCTTATCAAGTTTATCATAACCATCACATGATATAAACGCTAGTAAAACTGCTGCAAATGCATGAAATACAGCTTTACATGAGCATTTCATTTAAAACTAAAAGGAGTATGGTTCAGATTAAAATTGTTCAAATATTTAAGATACATTCTTATATTTTTACTATATACCTTTAAGCATTTTAAATACACTTGATCAGGACACATATTAAATCATCTATTAAACCACAAAGTGTGACATCCTTTTACCATGCTGTATTTTTCTTAATATCAGTATTCATTGCATTTCATTACTATATTATTTTTTAAAGTAAACATAACATTAATTTATTAATGAATTAATGGATTGGTTGGCAGAAATCTGGACAAACATCTAGATAAACTGATAAAACTTATATAAGGGAATTTATATAGTTTTTTCACCGACTAAGGGTATAAGCCAAAGACTATGCACCTCATTCCAATAACTGATTTATAAAGGGGAGAGAATTTGGGAGGGGAATATAGCGGTGCTTACACAAATAATAATGGAAACCAGTCAGATGTATAAAACAATATACAAAATGTTTTTATTTTACAAGGAAACTAAAATGGATAACAAGACACAATGAGGCGTTATGGTGGTTGCACATGGAGGCTTTGTAGAAATTGAATGATCGTATGTTATTCTGACATGTTTTGTCTCAAGGCTTAATCAAGGGATAAACACATCAATCAGCGATGGGTTATATTTTAATAAATATCATGATGAAAAATATATAGGGAAAACTATTGGTGCATTTACCAATTAGTTTTAGAGCAATAACTTAGCACTAATAAGTACATCAGACCAAAGTCTCATTGTACAGTAATAAACTAAGAAGAAACACAGAATGGGAAAAGGGGAGTGAGCAATTGCGGGAAAGAATGATATTCAAAAACACATAAACAGTATGAGTCTGGGAAATATAGCCCAAATCTGCCCAATAGTAACAAAGTACAAAATACATATCTTGAATGGTAGGCAATGGTAAGCAATCCGGTGCGATGATTGGTCCTTTCCATCTTCCTTCTTACAAGTGCCATTGTTTACGCCTCCCTCTCCCGCGTCTGCTGCTGGGCTTTGGGTTTAAGTTTAATGAAACATGTACTTGACTTTAGAAATGTTTGTTATATATTCTTCCTTCTGTTTTCCCCTTTTCTTCCCCGTTTTAGTTATAGTTGCTAGTATTTTGCATCCATTGGACCTCTGATCTTTCATACACTATCACCCCTCCCTTTTCCATCTTTAAGTCTTGAATTTATCTGCTTAAATTTTATTTATTTAAACTGCTTATTTTATTTATTGAGGTTTACCCTTTATGCAACCTTTTGTGGACTGCTCTCTTTGCATTAATTACATTTATCTAAGTTTCTTTGATAATATTATACAAGATTTATTCTAGGTTTTATTCAATATTTTTCTCCATATAGCCTGGTCGTTGTGTGTGCTCAGTATGGCCGCTTAGGGCCCCCTGTTCTTGGTGCTCCCCGCATTGTGGTTGCCCCTTCTCCTCCCCTGCCTCCTGTCTTTTGGTGAATCAAGGTAATAAAGGTGTTTTTCTTCTCAATGTTTAATCGCTTTTGATGTACTTTTGATATTTTTCTCATATTATATTTTTTGTTTCAGTATAACTTTTATGGTTGATGCATTTATCCCCTGATGAAGCCTTGAGGCGAAACATGTCGGGATAACATACAACCATTCAATTTCTACATAGCCTCCATGTGCAAACACCACAACGGAGAACGGAGATATTTCCTAAACTCATTGTGTCTTGTTATCCATTTTAGTCTCCTTGTAAAATAAAAACATTTTGTATATTGTTTTATACATCTGACTGAATTCCATTATTATTTGTATAAACACCGGCATAGTCCCCTCCCAAATTCTCTCCCCTTTATATATAAGGGAACTGTACTACCTGCCAAATTATTTTCAGTTCTCTTTTTTCAGTGTTGAGATTTGCAAAGCTTTCTTTTAGGCCACGTACACACGATCAGACTGGTCCGATGAAACTGGTCCGACGTGCTGAAAAAAGGAAGTTCAATGCTTCCAAGCATGCGTCGACTTGATTCTGAGCGGGTTTTTGGTCCGATGCTTTGGCGTACTAACCATCGAATCTGTCCGACGGACAGGTGTCCGTCGGACAGATTTTAAAGCAAGTTTTAAAACTTTCGTCTGACGGACAACGGTCCGATGGGCCGTACACATCATCTAATTGGTCCGATGAAACTGGTCTTAAGACCAGTTTCATCGGACCGGTCTGATTGTGTGTACGCAGCCTTATAATTAAGGAATAAAATGGTGAAATATTTTCACCCTCAGCCTGCTAATTGGACATTGAAGGAGCAGCAGCAGACTGGTAGTATCATCTGTATGCTCATTTTGCCTCCCAATGAAAGTAGGAACTTTTTTTAATATATATATATAGTAATAAGAGTGGCGCTAGTCTGCACATTAACCACTTAAGACCCGGACCAAAATGCAGGTAAAGGACCTTGCCCCTTTTTGCGATTCGGCACTGCGTCGTTTTAACTGTCGTGCGATGTGGCTCCCAAACAAAATTGGCGTCCTTTTTTCCCCACAAATAGAGCTTTCTTTTGGTGATATTTGATCACCTCTGCAGTTTTTATTTTTTGCGCTATAAACAAAAATAGAGCGACAATTTAAAAAAAAATTCAATATTTTTTACTTTTTGCTATAATAAATATCCCCCAAAAATATATAAAAAAACATTTTTTTTCCTCAGTTTAGGCCGATATGTATTCTTCTACCTATTTTTGGTAAAAGAAAATCGCAATAAGCGTTTATCGGTTGGTTTTCGCAAAATTTATAGCGTTTACAAAATAAGGGATAGTTTTATTACATTTTTATTAATTATTTTTTTTTACTACTAATAGCGGCGATCGGCAATTTTTTTCGTGACTGCGACATTATGGCGGACACTTCGGACAATTTTGACACATTTTTGGGACAATTGTCATTTTCACAGCAAAAAATGCATTTAAATTGCATTGTTTACTGTGGAAATGACAGTTGCAGTTTGGGAGTTAACCACAGGGGGCACTGTGAATTTTAGTGTGCCCTGTGTGTGTGTTTACAACTGTAGGGGGGTGTGGCTGTAGGTGTGACGTCATCGATCGCGTCCCCCTATTACAGGAATGACGCGATCGATGCTGCGGCCACAGTGAAGCACACGGCTCTCCCCGTTCTTCAGCTCCAGGGTTGGATCGCCGCACTGCAGCGGCGATCGGGTCCGCGAATCCCACGGACCCGTTCCTGGAGCTTCGGACCGGGTCACGGGAGCGCGCCGCGGGCGCGCGCCCGTGACCCACGGCTGGGTACTAAAATCAACGTATATATAAGTTGATGTGCCCAGCCGTGCCAATCTGCCGACGTAAATGTGCAGTAGGCGGTCCTTAAGTGGTTAACCCAAAATCTTTAATCTTAAATTGTGGATAATCAAACAAATATACATATATATATATATATATATATATATATATATATATATATATATATATATATATATATATTATCACAAAACCAAATAACCAAGTAACCAATTACTGTGCACAATATATAGAAGTGCCAGTGCATATCAAAGTGCAGTGTAAACAATCTTATTGTGCAAAATTATTAGAGTGCTTGAATGGTAATCCAAAGATCAAAATATGTAAAGAAAAAACAAATATGTAAAAAATGTTCAACTAGAATAAAATGTCTTTGCTTATAATTGCATGAAGTGCTCCACCACTGTGTGAATCCTTCACCATTGTTACCAAAATGGACTCACCAGAAAGATATACTAGTAAATGTATGAACAAGCAAGAGGACGTATTTCCAAAATGATCATCAATCACTGTTTTATGGTCAGATTCCCTTTTTACAGGTCACAACAAGTCATGGGGAAGATACACCAGAAGGAAGTGTAAAAACATCTCACAGTCTGCTTTAAAAAACCTGTTATGCACTCACATTTGAAGAGTCCCTACCCAGCACTAGGGAGTAACACGCTCAGCTAATATTAGCCACTCCGGACCTTTCATAGACCGTGAGTGCGACATCGCATAGGCAATGTCATCAGTGTCCTTGCCTTGCCCTACGTCTGTTTCGTCGTGTGATGTCTTCAAGGAGCGTCAGGAACCCAAGAGCCCTTTGGTGACACTTTCACTTATTCAAATCAAACTCAGGCTACACACAAGCTCTCTGTTTAGCAATAGTCTTATACTGGCTAGAAAAGCTAGCATAGGAAAGATTTGAAGATCAAACAAGTTAAAGCAGTCACTAAATTCCAAATGGTGTACCTAAATGTAAATAGTATAACTTGATTTGACACCAAGAATTTTGATACAAGAAATACCCAACTGCCCCCTGAGGGAATCAGGAAGGAATCTGTTTTTCCTCACAGTGGATCATGCTTTATTGTGTTTTTTGCCCTCTTATTGACCAACCGTGAGTATAGGATTGTTTATATGGAAGTGTGTTATTATTTTTTTTAATGGTGAAACTAAATAAACCTGGGGGCTTTTTCAACCTGGCTAACGATGTAACTATATCTCTTTAAAATACAGTTGCCCCACAATCACACCTCTTTTCGGTGTTTAGGAGGAGTGCACTAAATTATGAGCCATTTAATATCTTTATTTGCTTACTGTATCACCAGTCACAGTCAAACCTCCAACACATATGCAGATCTAATTGGAAGCTGTGAGACACTTATTTAATCTGCCATAAGCAATCTTTCTGTACGTGAGAGGCAGTAGAGAGGCAGCAGTGGGTGTTCCAGCATCACAAGTAAGCACGTTCAATGATGATTAGATTACTAACCAAGGGACTAAAATGAACTTGGGAACTACAGCAACACCTTGTTTAAAAAAATAATAATTGCATGCTTTTGAAGGTTTGGAGGACATAATGGTTTTGCAGATCCTCCCGTCAACTGAAGCCAGGCTTTTTTGCAAATCTTTAAACAAGCCATCACAGTGTCAATTACTGCAGATTAAGAGTCAAGTTAAAGAGAATTTAAAATGTGTATAATATATTTTAGTTAAATTAAGATGGTTGCAAAGCCTAATTTTTTAATTGATATTAAAAAAATGCTATACTTATCTGCTCTGTGCAATGGTTTTACAGAGAAGGGTCCTATACTTCTTCTGCAGTTCCCCACCGGCACTCATGGCTCCTGTCTTCCTGTGTGTGCCCCCATAGCAAGCCATGTACTACAGGGGCACATGTGTGGGCATGCTCTAAAAACTCTTATGCCTCATACACACAGGAAAAAAAAAAAAATTTTTCCCGACGTGATTCCTTTCCATCCTGACTTGCATACACACGTTCATGCAAAAAAACATCCGACCAAATTGCGGTGACGTACAACGCATATGACAGGACTATAAAGGGGAAGTTCCTTTCAAATGGCGCCACCCTTTGGGCTGCTTTTGGGCTGCAAACTTGATTCTGAGCATGCACGTTTTTTTCCCTCGAAAAAGCATACACACGACTGTTTTTCATGACGAGAAAAAGACTGACAGGAAACACGACGAGAAAAAAGAGAGCTGGTTTTAATTTTTTTGCGGGCAGTTTTTTCGTCGAGAAAACTGCTAGGGAGCATACATACGACCGGTTTTCACGACCAATATATAAAATGGCAGTTTTCTCGTTGTGAAATCCAGTCGTGTGTACAAGGCATTAGACTTTAGAACCACTTTTAAGACCAAATCTGCATAGTTAACTGCAGGTAAATAGTCAACATAATCACATGATGCCTAAGGCTTTCCATTTACTCAGTCACTCTCTTTGATTTTGTTGTGTCTTTCATGATCATGCTATTTAGTTCCATATCTAAATTTAGTTCTTTCATTTTATAACTAGGTCTGATGGAGAGATGACTAGGACAGCTTTTGTCCAGTACTGCCATGTACATCTATTATCGACCATTAAACCATATGTTTAAGACTTATTGCAGAACTCCAGGTTTTGGTGAACTTTAAATAGTTTGTTTGGAACAAGCTGGCCCAAATTAACTGTTTACTTCACTAACAGATGCAGCAGATGTATGAGCTGTAAAAACTAAATACAGCCTCAGGTATATACAGTATAAAAAACCCAATTTTGTGCTGTGGTGTGCTGCAACACATGTGCGTTGGAGTGCCATTTAGAATAAATGAAACAGCAGTGCACCAATGTACATAACATGTGTTGTAGTAATGCACATGTTAACTTAACAGTGCAAATTGGGCTTTAATGTTAGTTGCAAATTACCAGTTCTTTGCTTTTTCATTGCGTGTATTTTCTTTTTAATTTATGATCTTTTTTTTTTGAGAACCATATTTCCTTGCAAGGTATATAATTTTCTATGGAAGTGATGTAATGCTATTAATGTTAGAAGACATTTTTTTTCTTTTAAACATGCTCATTCTGAATATGAGTTTCAAAAGAATACATGTGAAGACAAAAGACATTTAGTTATAAATATCTTATGAGAGACAATAAAAAATAAAATATGAATATGGAACATATTTTGTTTTGTTTGAGTTTATAAAGTAACACTTAAAATGAAACACCACCACCACCATATACATTATTTATTAATCCCCCCTTCATGATCAGGCCATTTTTTGCGATACGGCACTGCGTTGCTTTAACTGACAATTGCGTGGCCATGCAACGCTGTACATAAATTACATTTATATGTCTCTTTTTCCCAGAGGAGCGGGGTGCGCACGAGTGGCTTATTCTGACGGATGTCATACGACTTTGTAGCCAGAACATAAGAGCCACTGCCGGTTGACATTTTGCAATAGGCCAAGCAGGATGTGGTTAACCACTTCCGGACCGCCGCAAGCCGATATGCATTGGCTATTTGAAGGGATATCTTTGTTAGGGCAGCAGCTAGCTGGCATCAATCCAAGGTGTATTGGGTGTTCTTTCTCAGAAGCTACTTAGTGGGAGGGTTTTACCGCTGGGCATGCTGGCAGAGGGTACTTAAGGGCGGATGCCATTCTTTTCGCTCTCTCACCTCGTGGCCACTCTGGCCTAAGATATGTGACAGCTCCTCTTCTGCTTCGGGGCCTGCTGGCCCGAGGCTTCGTTACTGGAGGTAGGCCCAGAAGCTATTTGGGGCCTACTGGTTCGAGGATGGTCCTGTGCTGTCTGTCCTGCTGGAAGAAGCCGAGCAATTGAAGGAATTATGGGAGGACTCATTTTGGAGATGACACAGCGGAAGGCTCTCGAAAGGAACCTGATGCCTCAATTGGAGGATGCATCTTGACCAATCCACCTCACAGTATTGCCGGGTCGGCTTAAAGGACTTCCTTATACTGTGCAGTTGAGTTTGCTTTGAAAAATTCTGATTACTGAATCCTGTGGCAGAGGATCATTCAACAGTTACTATCATTACCAAGTCTGTGGCAGAGACCTATTTTCTTTTTTGTCCGAGCTTCATCTCGGCTGCTAGGCTGGTAAGAGAGGCCTATCCGGGTGAGCAAGATCCAGTGACAGCAAGTGTACCTGTCCCCAGGATCTCAAGTTCTTTAGTGATCTGTGCAAGATACCAGAATTCCCCTAATCCTCCATCCCTCTTCTGCTAACGTGTTTAATAAAAAGCATTGAAAAGACTGGCCACCGTGTTCTATGTAACTTCTTAACTCTAGACTTTGAGCTAACATGGTGAACAGTGGGGTAGCGGCAGACCCAAAAACTAACAAGCAGCTCTTACGGGGTAGTGCTACATGTACACCTAGGAAAGAATCCAGGCTTTTTTAAAGCAACCTACTGAGCTGGCCAGAACCACTTCTGCCGGGAGTCTATTCAACATTTTCCCAGCTCTAACTTTGAAGAAACCTTTCCGTATTTGGAGATTAAATCTCTTTTCTTCTAAAGGGTAAAGAGTGCCCCCTTGTCCTCTGTGATGACCTTAAAGAGGTTGTAAACCTCTCTGTATTTTTTTGTACCTATAGGTAAGCCTAGAATAAGGTTTACCTTTAGGTACTGTAAATATCTCCTAAACGTGCACACTTTAGGACATATTTACTATATACTGTGCTGATGACATCATCAGCGTATGCACTCTAAAGGAGTGACCGCCCGTGCCGTTTCTTCAGAAGCATGTGCTGTGACTGGCGGCTCCCACGCACATGGGTGCGTGTGACATCACGCGGCTCCGACCAGTCACACGGCCAGAGTCTGTGGCCCCAGATGGAAGATGGGTGAAGATGTATCAAGCCTGCAGCTGGGACAACGCAGGCTTTGTTAGCAGGTAGGTGTCACAAGTAAAGCACATTATGCCTTTATTGTGCAGGGAAGAAAAAAGGGGGAAAAACTACAAAGTTTACTTCCTCTTTAAAGTGAATAACTTAACACCAAGTTGATATAAATTTGCAAGGACTGAAGACAACAGGGACCAGTGGGATCGTGCAGCGTGACTCACGCATGCATAGTAGGGAACCAGGAAGTGAAGCCACAAGGCTTCACTTCCTGATTCCCTTCCCGAAGCTGGAAGCGCCTCAACCCGAGAGCTGAGAGACAGATCAGCTTTGGGTGCCGACATCGCAGGCGACCTGGACAGGTAAGTGTCCATATTTAAAAGTCAGCAGCTGTAGTATTTGTAGCTGCTGACTTTAAAAAAAAATTGTGCGGAACTCCGCTTTAAGTCTTTGTTCTGTATTTTGCAGCACTGCTGATGGCTCAATTCTTAGTGCTCCCTGAGAAGAGAGCTGGTTACTGTCAGTCAAAAGCTCTCTTCTCTGCCCTCCCACGCTCACTCTAGCACTGGGCTGTGGAGGGGGCGGGAGCAGCCGGCTTAGTCTCTCAGCAGCTCACTGAGAGGCCCAGGGATCTGGGTGGACCCCCCACCATATGGTTGCAATCTTTCCTCAGCCTGGACCGGCTCTGTGACGTTAGCTGATAGCGGGCTTCGGCCCCCTATCTGCTGAAAATGGGTCACAGAAATGCAAAATGAACTGCACTCCGTTAATCCAAGCTTTGGCTGTACTTCTCCTTTAAAGCTGAGCGCTAGGCAAATATAAAATAACAAATAAATGAAAGGTGGTAAGGTCCACGCTAACAAGAGGAAGGAACAGAGTTAGCAAATGGATGACTTTCTTAGTGTAGTGCTTCTCTATAATTGTTCATTCAGCACAGGGGTATATTATTGGCCAAGTTGTCTTTCCACTTCCAAGGCCAAGGACCAGGCTAAACTCTCAGTTTGTGGATAACCAAACGGGCGGCACAAGACTACAGATCCTTTTGACGGTTGAACTGTGTATTTACTACAGCTGCTTGATTTTAATTTATGTTAATGACAGGCCTTTTAAAAATGCAATTTATGCTGACTCCGTCATAAATGAATCTTGCAGACATCCTTCTGAAAATACTAGATTTTTGGTTGTGTCTGATTTAAGTATGTTTTGGTCTTGGTCCCAGAACAAGCAAGCTGTAAATGAGTGTCAGAAAACTATCAGAACTATTTATCTCTATACTTAGCATTCAAGTCAAAGCATCACAATGACAGCCAGGAAACTAACAATCTAAAAGGAGCATTCGGTAATGACAGCCTAATCTTTCATGACAGTGTCCCTTTAAAGGAAATGAGAGAAATAGAAAGGCTGCTATTGCCATCTTTTTCTGAAAAGGCTATTTGCCTTGCTGTCTCTGTACGTTCAAGCACACAGATCTCAAAACTGAGAGTGAAAAAAAAAAAAAAATCTAATCTCTATGCATCCTCCCGACAGCTTTCCTTTAAGCAGATGGGGAGGTTGAAGAGAAGATTGCCTAATTAGACTACTTTAGTAAACCAACGTTTTCTCCTTTTTCCTCATCTTCTTAATAATTTAAAAAAGCACAACAGTAAAAAGATCATTTTGAAAACTGGGAACTGATCAAATCATTTTTGTAAAGTGTTCCTGCTGAGATGTACAGTATGTGACTCACGGATATCAAAAAAAGCGAAAATCAGTGTAATGCGTATCAGGCAGTTCTAAGTTGGCATGCAAAACTGACTACACCACTACAAATAAAATGAATACGCTTGATATTAAGTGAAAGAAATGTCTCCAAATCCATTTAAAAATTCTACATAGAACTTATTTTATTTTTAGAAGTGTTAAAAGCACCCAAAAGAAAGGTATTTCCACTTTCTATAATATTTTGCAAGTCATATCTGTATTCATTAAAGGGGTTGTAAAGGAAAACATTTTTTTCCCTAAATAGCTTCCTTTACCTTAGTGCAGTCCTCCTTCACTTACATCATCCTTCCATTTTGCTTTTAAATGTCCTTATTTCTTCTGAGAAATCCTCACTTCCTGTTCTTCTGTCTGTAACTACACACCGTAATGTGAGGCTTTCTTCCTGGTGTGCAGAAAGCCTCTTGAGGGGGGAGGGGGCGAGCAGGCAAGTCAGGACACTCTCTACTCTACTCTGTTTTCCTTTACAACCCCTTTAACCATTCCTTCTTGTTGTGGTGGGAGCAGGACCTTGGGTCCAACTATTTAGATTCACAGTTGTTTACAACTATACACTACAATGCTAAGACAGCCAAGTGCATAAACTACTGGCAAGTATTTCAAAAGATGCATAGATAGAATTTAACCCCTGTCCACCTGGCAAAGTTCTCCAACCTCTATGATTACCTATGCTGGCGTGGCTGTCAGCAATTTCCTAAAACCTGGAGCCTTTGATCTCCTTGCAGAATCCTGGCTTTCTTTAGACTCTGGGAAACTAAACCCTACAAGTCATCTTTATCAATGCATATTTTGTAGGGCTGTGGAAATTAACTATTAATTCATCGATTAATCTTTAATTTTTTTCATCGATCAAAATTCTTTTGATCGATCAAAATTCTTTTGATTGGTACTCACCTCTCCGCCGGCTTTCGGGCCTTCAGGGAGTTCTGTCGGAGATCCGGTGACATCACGGACACCAGCGGGGCTTGCCGTGTCCATCTGAAGGGCTCCTTTGCTGTGCCTTCATATCTGCATTCCGGCGGGACCTTACTATCTGCCACACACAAGGGCTGTTACACTTCCCTTTATCACTTCCCTCTATCAACCTGGGATTCTACAGCCATCTACTGTGATAGTTCCCTTCACGGGACATCTACATGCTGACGGACTGATGTTAAGCTCTCCTCATCTGTATTCAGCAGTGGTATCGTTGTACACATTG
Organism: Rana kukunoris; assembly: GCA_029574335.1. NCBI lineage: Eukaryota > Metazoa > Chordata > Amphibia > Anura > Ranidae > Rana > Rana kukunoris. Next base: position 456,962,358 of record CM056049.1, on the reverse strand, counting down.
TTATACCAGTATCATACATAGCTACATGTTTTTATGACTGCTTTTGCTACCGTTTGGTATTACTCGCACCATTTTTATGTAACTACATTGATTTTATCTCCAGTGCAATATTTATTTTGTTACCTACTTAAAAGACAATAAAAGTTTTAATGCTATTCCTATTGAGCGCTGCCTGCGTGTTTTTTGTATCCTGCTATCCATTTCTCCAGTGGTTGGTAGCTGAACTGGGAAACAGCCTGCAAGAAGATCAGCTAAAAGTAGTTGGATCTGTATGTGTGTTATAATTATTTAAAATTAGTCGATTAATCGATAAAAAAAAATCGATGAATTAAACACAAAAATTTTAATCAGTAACAGCCCTAATATTTTGGTTACAATTTTTCCATTTTTATCTGATCTCTGTCTATGTTCTCACAAATTGTAATATAATTTGATTTACCTGCAACTTCCAAACTAAGTGGTTATTGCATTGTTAAATCTATGACACTCAACTATGCATCTTTTATAATATACAGTATACAGTGTATGCTTTCCTTCTATAATATTAGTGTAGCTTTGTATGCATATTTTATACTGCTTAATATGAAAACCAATAAAAATTGTGTTGGAAAAAAAAGTGCTAAAGTGTTAAAATCAGAACCAAACTCGTTCAATCAACATTAACTATTTTAGTCCTTATGTTGGTAGAATTAATAAATAGATAGGAAGGTATAATATATTTACATGTTTTAATTATTATTTTCTTTTACATTTCTTCAGTTGCTTTCTGGTTATTGGCCTAGGCCAAAAAGATAGCATACATTCCATTATCCTTCATGTTCATTTTTTTTATTTTACATTTCTTCAGTTGCTTTCAGTGGCGGCCCGTCCAGTGGTCTATTCATATAACCGGACGTTTGGGCGCCGGTTACCTGAATAGCGGCAGCTGATTGGCTGAGGGGAACTGTCTATCAGAGCTGCTGGCTCTAATAGGCTTTCCAAGTACAGCCCTCTGGCTCTCGGATGTCGCAGGCAACCTGCGTTCCTTGCATAAGACTGACGGCTGTTTCAGCCAATCAGGTTCCCGGATTCTGGTTATCAGGAACCTGATTGGCTGAAGCTTCACCATGAAGACATCGAGGGAGGACATGGAAGCTTCAGGTAAGTGCTTTTTACAGGGAAAGGGGCATCATGGGGCACAGTGGCATCATGGGGCACAGTGGTGACAAAGGGCACAGAGGCAACAATGAGCACAGTGGCATGGGGCACAGTGGTGACAATGGGCACAGTGGCATCATGGGACACAGTGATGACAATGGGAACAGTGGCACCATGGGGCACAGTAGTGACAATGGGCACAGTGGCATCATGGGGTACAGTGGTGACAATGGGCACAGTGGCATCATGGGGCACAGTGGTGACAATTAAAGCACAGTGACTGCATTTGATGGCATGGCACAGTGGTGAAAATGTATGGCACAGTTGCTGTGTTTGATGGCATGGCACAGTGGTGACAATTGATGGCACAGTTGCTGCATTTGATGGCATGGTACAGTGGTGACAATTGATGGGCACAGTGGCTGCATTTGATGGGCACAGTGGCTGCATTTGATGGCACAGTGGCTGCATGTGATGGGCACAGTGAGGCTGCAATTATTATTTGTTTCCGTTTGCGCCTCCCCAAAAATTTTGAGCACCAGCCGCCACTGGTTGCTTTCTGGTTTCTGGCCAAAAAGATGGCAACATCCCATTAGCCTTCATGTGCATCTTTTTTCTTTTACATATTTTCAGTTGCTTTCTGGTTTCTGGCCTAGGCCAACAATATGGCATAAATCCCATTAGCCTTCATGTGCATCTTTTTCTTTTACATTTGTTCAGTTGCTTTCCTGGTTGCTGGCCTAGGCCAAAAAGATGGCATATATGCCATTAGCCTTCTTGTGCATCTTTTTTCTTTTACATTTCTTTAGTTGCTTTCTGGTTGCTGGCCTAGGCCAAAAAGATGGCATATATCCAATTAACCTTCACGTGCATCTATTTTCTTTTACATTTCTTCAGTTGCTTTCTGGTCTCTGGCCGAGGCCAAAAAGATGGCATAGATCCCATTAACCTTCATGTGCATCTTTTTTCTTTTACATTTCTTTACTTGCTTTCAGGTTGCTGGCCTAGGCCAAAAATATGGTATACATCCCATTAGCCTTCATGTGCATCTTTGCATCTTTTCATCTTTTCATAAATGCCACATAAATCATCAGCCCTTACTCAAGATGATCGCAGATAGAAATGCTAGGGTGTATTTTTAAATTGATTTCTCAGGAAAATAAAGCATGGAGACATGGATGGATGCGTGAGGTTGTTTTGAATATTAAAAATGATTTAAATAGCGTTTTCATTTGTGGTGCTCAGATACAGTTTAGTTACACTTTAATTGTGTAAAATTGAAAATCTCCACAAGGGGCTCCTTTTTTGATGCATAGTTTTTCCCTTTTTTTTATCTTAAGTTTTTTTTTTTCTTGGATATAACCGGATAATAACCCACTGTGTGCACCAACCCGTTACTCTGATCTTTATGTGTACCTATGTTGCTGTGTGTGTAGGGCTTATTTTGTCGCTATGTTTGTATTTTTCTTTTTATTACTTGGAAAGTAAAATTTAAAATGTAATACAAATAATTGAAACAGAAAATCTCCACAAGGGGAAAAGCTAGCAACAAAAAAATGTGCCACAACATCTAAGTGTTACTGCAAAATATAAAAATGTCTAGATTTCCACTGTAATCATTTAGGACAGAATTATTCCTTTAAAAAACAAAGGGTACATTTCGTATTATAAATTATCACTGCTAACATTATGCAGAAATTCCAACTTGCAATTCATTCCATAAATCTTTCAACTGTTTATCTCAAGCTTGGAAATACAGAAAGCAATGTCATAATGTAAAGGTCATTAACACTATGGTGATCTTGGATTTGTTTGTATTTTAATTCAAATGAGTGCAACACATCATAAGCCAGTCAAAAAATGTCAACTGTCAAATTATTTATATTATAAATAATTTATTACATTTAAAAATATGCTGAGATTTAGTCATGTTTCATGGATACTCTTGATAATTCCTATAAATGTAAGAACAAAAGTTTTCTGCTTTAGCATTCAGTCATACAGAAATGTAAACCTATGTTCGGTGGATGTTGTTCTGAACAATGTAACCGAAGAAGGCACTTTTTGTTACCTTGCCTATGACTACCAAGAACTTGACTTTCTGATTGCCTTTCCGAAATGACTATACAAAAACAGCTTTTCTTCCAATGACATTCACACTTCCTGATTACACACAGTATCTAAACAGAGGGATTCTAAGGTTAAATCATACACACAGGGGATTTTGACAACAGTGTGGGTTAGTGACAGCTTTGACTTTTTGTATTCCTTTCCGCTGAAGCTTCAACATTGGAAATGTTTGTATATATGTGTTTGTATATACACACGAATGAACAGGATCTGACAACCATTGATTTGTCACAGACTTTATGGACTCCTACTGGGAAAGTCCAAGAAAATGTCAAGATGTGGGAATGTAAAGTACTGATGTTTATTATTTTTGAGCTTTTGGGTCGCTCAAAAGGCAACTGGGAGTCACGGTAACAGGCAGGAAACTGACACACCACTTGGTATGAATGTGGGAGGATGTAAGTAGCCTTACGAGAAAACATATTTTCCACCATAACGAAAACAGCTGTAGATTAAGGAAAATATGTATATGGCAATACGTGTTACGTACATAGCAATAAACGATGTAATATATAAGAAACCGATTATGCAACAGGATAGTAAATTAATTCTTTGTAGTAAGTTTTCTATATGCATATAAAAGGCTTTGAAAAAATAACAATAAAACTCATTGGCATTATCTCCTGGGTACTCTATAGTCCCATTTCACTCCTTTGTTCCCCTTGTGGGTTTTTGTATATAAGTATTAGGCGGGCTGCTACACGGAAAAGCTTTTTTTACCTTCATGGATAGAATGCATTAAAGTAAAAAATCTTTGGCCTTTACAAAAACTTTAACTGAAAGGATAAAAAGCCATCCATGTACAGCAGCCCTCCTAATACTAACCTGAGCCCCATCTATGTCCACGAGTGTCTAGGTCTTCCGGGACTCTCCCTCCTGATTGGCTAGCCGACTTTGATTCAAAGCAGCAGGAACCAATTAGGTTCAGCCAAATTAGGACAGTGAGTCCCGGAAGACTCGTGGACATCGCTGGACAGAGATGGGGCTCTGGTAAGTATTAGGGGGGCTGCTGCACACAGAAGGCATTTTATCCTTTCAGGTGTTTGTAAAGGCTAAAGGTTTTTTGCCTTCATGGATTATATCCATGAAGGTAAAACATATTCTCTGTGTAGCAGCCCCCCTAATACGTACAGTATATACAAAAACCCACAAGGGGAACAAAATAGGGAATTGGGAATATACAATAACCAGGAGGCTTATTGAGTAGATTTTTTTTATTTTATTATTCAGATCAATGTTAAAAGGCCTCTAAAAAGGCAAACAGGTTTCAGAAAAGATTTTATATACATTTATATAAAGTATAAAGAGTCAAACAGTAATACCAGATTTGACAAAATACTGAACAATATCCAGATAAGTATTAAATGAAAAAGAGAAAAGCGGACACATGAAGGACACCGACACGTTTCAACAGAATATGTCTTCTTCAGGGGGTAAATGTCAACTTTAAAGAAATCTCCGTAAAAAATACACACACACACACACTAAAGAATATCCCAACATTCAACAACAAAAAAATAAAAAAATATTACTGCAAGCCGCAGTAATGGTATAAGTACTCACATATGATATATATATAAAATGGAAATATAATACCCTCTAATACTTACCTGAGTCTGATCTTCCTACAGTGATGTGCACAAGAACCTCGGCTCTCCAGGGACTCTCCCTCCTCATTGGCTTAGACAGCAGCAGGAACCATTGACTCCTGCTGCTGTCAATCACAACCAGTGAGCCAATGAGGAGAGAGAGATAGAAGGGTGTGTGAATGGACATGCAGAGCCATGGCTTAGAAGTGAACCAGCTCGGGTGCCCCTATTGCAAGCTGCTTGCTTTGGGCGCACTTGACAGTAGGGACAGAACCGGAGCACCGGTGGGGGCCTGAAGAAGAGGAGGATCATGGCTGATCTGTGCAAAGACACTGCACAAAGCAGAAAAGTATAACATGTTTGTTATTTAAAAAAGAAAATGTGCCTAGAATATCCTCTCTCCCCTGTTGTACATGTTAATGTTCATGCACCTATCAGGACAAACTGGGACAATGATATTTTTTTACCACATTGTTGTGCTAGAGCAGCTGACACCTGATGCATGTGTTTTGGCACTGGTATGTGCTGCCACAGTTATTCTATGTGCAAATGATACTGGTGCAGGAGAGGGGAGTATGCATGTTAGGATGTATAATATTAATTTAGGGGAATGTTAGTGTGAATGTTTGTGTTATAGAGAGAGTAAGTGTGAGGTTTAGTAGTAATGTGCAAATAGCTCTGCACCAAAAATGAAAAAAAGTATAATTTAATGCATCTGCTGACAGTGGCTCTTTCTTAAATGGATGCTTGCTATAGCAATTACTGATAAATACGATTTAAATTTATTTTATTACATTGTATTTATTATTTTTCAATTCATTTTTCAATTCATAAAAAACTTTACCCTGCCATCTCTAATGGGAACATCACACAAAATTAGGAAATTCTATCCGCTGTAGCACTGGTTGTTTTAGATCTATCACTACTTAGAATCTTCCCAAATTGATTTTTTTTACTTATAAATAGGGATGAGCCGAACAAAAACCCCCCCATCCCACCACCCCCCGTTCGGTTTGCACCAGAACCTGCGAACAGACCAAAAGTTTGTGTGAACTTTAGAACCCCATTAAAGTCTATGGGACCTGAACGTTTGAAATCTAAAGTGCTAATTTTAATGGCTAATATGCAAGTTATTGTCCTAAAAAGTGTTTGGGCACCCGGGTCCTGTTCCAGGGAACATGTATCAATGCAAAAAAAGTTTTAAAAACGGCAGTCCCCAAAGACACTTTTTATGACAATAACTTGCATATTAGCCTTTAAAATTAGCACTTTAGATTTCTCCCATAGACTTTTCCAGGGTGTTCTGCGGCTTTTCGAATTTGCCACGAACACCCCAAATTGTTTGATGTTCGGCGAACAGGCAATGTTCGAGTCGAACATGAGTTTGACTCGAACTCGAAGCTCAACCCTACTTATAAACTATTGGATTGGATTGGAAGTGCCACAAAACAAACAAAAAAACAAAACAAAAACAAAACAGAACAATATACTGTACATACTGCAAGTAATTACAAAGTTACTATCAATTGGTAGTCCATATCTTAACCACTTCAGGCCCACGCTACCGTCGGATGACGGCAACAGCGCGGGCCTGAATATCCAACATGCCGTCATTTGACGGCATGTCTTTCAGGCGTTCCCAGCGTGCGCTGTAGAGCGCGCTGCGGGGAAGCCCTGTGTTGTCCATGTCCCTTGGACACGGCCAATCACAGATCGCGGCGAACGGCCAATCAGAGTGGCCGTTTGCGATGCGATCTGTGGGCGAATGAGAGATGATCTCTCATAGATCATCTCTTATTGCCGTTTTACACAGAGACAGCGTCCTGTCTCTGGAGAGGAGGAGCCCGATCTGTGTTCCTTCCTACATAGGGACACAGATCGGTCACCCCCCCCAGTCACCCCCCCTCCCCCCACAGTTAGAACACACCTAGGATACACATTTAACCCCTTCCTCACCCCCTAGTGTTAACCCCTTCAATGCCAGTCACATTTATACTGTAATTAGTGCATATTTATAGCACTGATCGCAGTATAAATGTGAATGGCGCCAAAAATGTGTCAAAATTGTCCGATGTGTCCGCCATAACGTCGCAGTACCAATAAAAATCGCAGATCGCCGCCATTTCTAGTAAAAAAAAAATAATAAAAAATAATAATTCTCTCCCCTATTTTGTAAGCGCTATAACTTTTGCGCAAACCAGTCGCTTATTGCGATTTTTTTTTTTTTACCAAAAATATGTAGAAGAATACGTATCGCCCTAAACTGAGAAAAAAAAATGTGTTTTTTTTTTTTAATTGGGATATTTATTATAGCAACAAGTAAAAAATATTGTATTTTTCTTCAAAATTGACGCTCTTTTTTGTTTATAGCGCAAAAAATAAAAACCGCACAGGCGATCAAATACCACCAAAAGAAAGCTCTACTTGTGGGGAAAAAAGGACGTAAATTTTGTTTGGGAGCCATGTCGCACGACCGCGCAATTGTCAGTTAAAGCGACGCAGTGCCGGAAGCTGAAATTTTACCTGGGCAGGAGGGGGGTGTATGTGCCCAGTAAGCAAGTGGTTAAATGTGGATCATTTTTCTGGAACCCAGAAGACAGCACTAGAATTAATATTGCTGTAAAAATAGTGCATTTGAAAAAGTGAGATTTCTCCTCTTGCAGAAGAATGAATGAGAGGGGATTTTGAGTTGAAAATGACAGCAAACATACCTGCCCTGGAGATAAAAAGTCTGGGAAGTATTTCAGCTTGCCCAATATACTAAATACTGAAATATCAGTTTGGTTGAACCCTTACATGCAATGGTCTGCATGACTCTTTTTCAATCTGCAATCTGTAGATTAAAGTTCTCCTGCACAATGCCTGGCTGTTTGCTCTAGCTGTGAGATTGTGCTGTCACTGACAGCTCCCGCAGTCTACTACAAATTGCGAGCCAACGAGCACAGTTTCTAATCATGTGATCACTACTGTATTTCAGTTATGATCAAACGACATGAGCATCTAGGAATCAATGACCTCTAATAACAAAATAGTTAAAATTTAAGTCTATATCTAGCACAAAACATATTTTTGGTTGATACTTAAGTAATTAATTAAAGCCATAGGTATTATTGGGCAAAAAAGGTTCAACTGCACAGTTGCTGAATTCTCTTTTATTAAAACATCCAAAAGCTTTATTGTTCATTGAATAGTTAAATGTGCTTTGTGCACTGGTGCGTAGTCATGTTGGAACAGGAAGGGGCCATTCCCAAACTGTTGAAATTGCACAAAATGTCTTGGTATGATGACACCTTAAGAGTTCCCTTCACTGGAACTGAGGGGACAAACCCAACCCCTGAAAAAAAAACCACACCATAATCCCCCCTCCACCAAATGATTTGGACCCGTGCAAAAAGCAAGGTCCATAAATACATGCATGAGTGAGTTTGGGGTGGAGGAAATTGACTGGTCTGCACATAGTCCTGACCTCAACCAGATACCCTTTGGGATAAATTAGAGCAGAGACTGCGAGCCAGGCCTTCTCATCCAACATCAGTGCCTGACCTCACAAATGTGCTTCTGGAAGAATGGTCAAACATTTCCATAGACAAACTCCTAAACCTTGTGGACAGCCTCCCCAGAAGAGTTGAGGCTGTTATAGCTGCAAAGGGTGAGCCAACTTAATATTCAACCCTCATTAAAGTTATGTTCATGCGTGTAAAGACAGGTGTCACAATACTTTTGACAGTATAGGGGGTTATTTACAAAAGACAAATCCACTTTGAACTACAAGTGCATTGCAAGTGCACTTTCAACTGCAGTCGCTGTAGATCTGAGGGGGACGTGCAAGGAAAATATATAACATAATTTTAGCTTAAATCAGCAGAGCTTCACCTCATTTCAGATCTTTCCCTCAGATCTACAGTGACAGCACTTACAAGTGCACTTGTAGTGCAATGTGGATTTGCCTTTCGTAAATAACCCCCATAGTGCATGTATGCAGTCTTTGGCCCAGATTCAGGTACATCTGCGCATTATTGGACCGGCGTAGCGCACCCCGTTTACGTTAGACTTGCGCAATTTTGTCGCGTAATCACCCTATTCTCGTAGCTTTTGCGCAGAAAATTGCGCATGCGTAACGTTTTTTCAGAGGCGTAAGGAGGAGTAATACAAATTGGGAAGGACGTTGGCGTGTTACATTGAAATGAGCCGTGACCCCATGCAAATAAAGGGCCGGCCGGCTCGCGCATGCACGCTTGAAGGAGACCATGTCTGCTCCGCTGTGCGCATGCTCACAACTCGGGAGCGGCGCAATCAGTGAAATTGGAAATGGACTAGGGCAACGTTGTGAACTACGCAAACAGCATAAATAGACACACACAAACGAACTTCCTTTGCAAAAGTACATCCCTTTGTCCCTTCCCATTTAACAAAGTGCTTTTGTCCTGTTGTTCGTTGCGGTGTGTTTTGTAGTTGTCAGATTAGTGTTCTGTGTGATCAAGTGTTTGTTAGTAGATTTTTGAAAGTGGTTTTTGATAAGTGTTTGAGAGACTGTTTGTTTGATTGATATATTTGTGTTTGTTTCTTTTCCTGCTGTATTTTTGTTTAGTTTTTTGGTGACAGTTTATTGCTGAGTAGTTTTCTCTCTGTGTGTGTGTTTTTTTGTGATTGGTTGTGCTTGTTTGTGTGCGTGAATTTTGTTGACTGGGACTGTTTTTTTTTGGAAGGATGACTGAGAGAAAACGAAAGCTGAATTTTACTGTTGTGGAAAAACAGATTCTTGCCCGGGCCATTAGCGAGTATGGGCGTTACCTCCACGGTCCAGAGAGTGCCAACACCACCCCGGCCAGGAGGAGGGAGATTTTGGATAGGATCACTGACCAGGTGAATTCAGCGGGGCAGGGGGAGACACGGACCCAGTCTGGGATTGACAAAAAAATCAATGACCTCCGGCGTCTGGTAAAAAAGAAGCTGGCCAGAATGCATGCCCATGCCAGGGGCACAGGAGGGGGCCCACCATGCCGTATTAGCCTGACAGCGGAGGAGCGTGCGGTGGCCCTGACCTTTCATCGGCATGAAGTTGCGGGCCTGCCCGGCTTTGACTCAAGTCCGGAGCCCGTGGTGCCAGGTAAGTTTTTTTTTTTTATATCAGGTGTGTAGCATGTGTGGGGGAGGGGGTGAAAGGGAATATGTGGCAAGTGTGTGGATCCTCCAACCTGTAAATGTTTTGTGTCATCCACAGATGTGCAGGAGGGTGCAGGGCCATCTGGCCTGACCGCACCAACCCCAGGACAGCAGCCTAATGAGGCCCCCCCAACAAGGCCGGAGTCCACGGAGGAGGTTCAAGAGGAGCAGGAGAATCATGAGGAGGAGGAGAATCATGAGGAGGAGTCCATGTCAGGCACTGGACGTTTGGGTTTTGAGGACTCTTCCCCTCTGGCTGGCAGCAGGCAGGCCTCCCTAAGGGGGAGCCCCCCCCCCTCCTCCCCCAACATGGCTCCCCTCACAAGGGCCTCCCCTTCTCCCCGGCCACAAGCATCAGCTGGAGGCGGGATGTCATCCCAGACCACCAGGGGGGTGGCCGATCTCCTGCCCGCCACTCTGAGAAGGGACCAGTTCCTCCAGACCCGCCATCTGGGACAGGTCAGCCAGACATTGGTGCGGATGGAGGAGAGCATGTCCTCCATCAAGGATACACTGGGAAACCTGGACTCCCACTCCCGGGCTTTCACAACCTGCCTAAATGAACTGCAGACGACATCAGCAGGCGTTGGGCAGGATGTGAGGGCCCTTACCCTGGCTATCCAGGCCAACACGGCAACACTTGGTGCTGCCCTGGACAGAATAGCCGTGGCCTTGGAGGGCAGGCTGCCAGGTGGGCAGAGATCAGGGGCTGCTTCTCCTTCCCCGGTTTTAACCCCTTCCCCATGAGTCTCACCTGAGAAGCCGGGGCCGTGGCCGGGGGCGCCCCAGGCGTGGCTCACGCAGAGGGCAATAATTTGTTTTTCCCCATTTTTTTTTGTTTTTTTAATATTTTTTTTTTTTTTTGCTGGAAATTTTTTGCTTTTGCAGGTCATTTTTTTTTTTTTGGGTTGTGAATGCTGTGTGAATGTGGGGGTGACATTCCTGCCGGAAAAGGGGTGTCACCCTCAATTTTGGTGGAGAAGGGTTCCCCAGGACCAGGGAGAAGTGATCCCCAGGTCCGTGTGAATGGTGTATGAATGTACAGTGACATAATTGGAGCCTTGGCGTGGCGTTGCTGCTCACAAGTCCTGCATGGTGGACTGGTGCCAATCCAATTTGATGTGGATGTGGGGTGTGTGTGCTAGGGACCACAGTGGTGTGCATGCATGCATTCTCATTGTGCCATGATTAATGTGTATGTTTAACGTGCAAAGATGCCCAATGTGAGCTGTCTCCTGGCTGCTCTTCCCTCAGAAGACGGGGTAGCCTCGGTTAGGGGGGGATTGTCTGGTTCAGGGGTCAGGTCATCACGTAGGTCAATCTGCAGGCCCTTTCTTACTGCGAAGTTGTGCAGCATGCAACATGCACCGATGATCTGGCACACGAAGTTTGGGGAATACAAGAGGGTACCCCCAGACTTATCCAGGCATCGGAAACGTGACTTTAGGAGGCCAAAGGTGCGCTCCACCACTGCTCGTGTTTGGGCATGTGCTTGATTGTATCTTTCCTCTCCTGGGGTTTGGGGGTTCCGGATAGGAGTCATGAGATGGGGTCCCAGTGGATATGCAGAGTCACCTGTAAGGGAAAATACAGGAGGATGTTAGTCATGCATGTGCCCCTTGTGATGTGCATCATGGGAGGGGATAGTCATGCCTGCCACCCATGTCACTCACCAACCAGCCAGGTGTCCCCATACACGTTCTGATCGAATTCCAATCGGATGTGGCATTGATTGTATATGTAGCTGTCATGGCTGGACCCGGGGTGTTTGGCACGGACATGCCATATGAGGCCTTGGGCATCGACTATCACCTGTACATTGATGAAATGCCAATGCTTCCGATTGCGGTACATGTGCTCTGTCTCCTGGGGGGGCTGTAGTGCCACATGTGTGCAATCAATGGCCCCCACAGTGCGTGGGAATCTGGCAATTCTGTAGAAATCTGTCAATGCCTTCAGCCGCAGGTCCTCAGTGGTGGGTTTGATGATTTGGTTGGCCATGCGTCTGAGAATTGCAGGGACAACCTGGTGCACACATCTGCTCATGGAGGATTGTGACATCCCAGCCACCACTCCACTTGTACGCTGAAAAGACCCACTGGCAAGGAAATGGAGTGTTGCCATGACCTTGACCAGTGGCTGCACTGCATGTGAGCGGTGTGTTGGGCTGGTGATGTCCTCCTGCAGGGTTGTGGTTAATTCCAGGATGACATGAGGGGTGAATCTGAAGATGCGAAACACCTCAGAATCACTCATGCCAAACAGGTCTATGCGGGTGCGGTATATCCTCTCCCGTGCCATCCTCTGTGCCATCCTCCTCCGTGCCCTCATCCTTCTTTGTTCATCTAAAGTCAGTAGTATAGCTATGTGCGACGATGCCCCTGGCATGTTGGCATACAGATTGTTGTGCAACACGTGTGACTGCTGAGCTCCTCACTAACAGTGTTGCTTTATCTAACAAGTAGACTTTTTTTCTCTTTTTAGACCAGCTTTTATATGCTCTAATTTTAGACAGGACATTTTGCTGTTGCGCACACTGCGTCGCCTGCGCTGCCCCAACGTTGTTTTGTGCATCCCCGTAAGTCCCTCATTAGCATATTTGACTAGCAAATCAATGGTGTGTCTAGCGCACTTTTGCGCGGAAGGATGCGCCAGTCTAACGAAATTACGTGGGACAAAAAAAGTAGATTTTTTGCGTATCTCGTTCTGTGGATGCCGCGCAACGAAACGCATGCGCACATTTCGACTTACGCACACGCATCTCCTGTTGCGCAGGCGTAATCGCTCTGTGAATCTGGGCTTTTGTTTCTGCATGAAATAAGTTGCAAAGGATTCCCAGAACACTATGAATTAGCTAATAAGACAGCACAGCATAAACGGTTTGCCTTGCAGTTGGTTTTGTCTGTTTGAGATTTCTGGGATAAGCCGTTACTGGGATAAGTCATTCAGTTATGTGTATATATTGAAGTTTATGAGCCTTGGAGCTTTGCAAACCTCAAATTGTTTACAACAGGTAGGTAAATTACATGTAAAAAGGAAGCAAACGGTTCACCTGATGGCTAAAAATGAATAAAAAATACAACACTTTAATATTAAAAAAGCATCTCTTACCTATATATAAAATATGAAATATTTTAAATTCACAGACAAAAAATAAATAAATTTAACCACTTAAGACCCGGACCAATACGCTGGCAAATGACCCAAGGGGTTTTTGCGATTCGGCACTGTGTCGCTTTAACAGACAAGCTTGCGACGTGGCTCCCAAACAAAATTTGCGTCCTTTTTTTCCCACAAATAGAGCTTTCTTTTGGTGGTATTTGATCACCTCTGCGGTTTTTATTTTTTGCGCTATAAACAAAAATAGAGCGACAATTTAAAAAAAAATGCAATATTTTTTTACTTTTTGCTATAATAAATATCCCCCAAAAATATTATTTTTTTTCCTCAGTTTAGGCCGATACGTATTCTTCTACATATTTTTGGTAAAAAAATCGCAATAAGCGTTTATCGGTTGGTTTTCGCAAAATTTATAGCGTTTACAAAATAAGGGATAGTTTTATTGCATTTTTATTAATTATTTTTTTTTTTACTACTAATAGCGGCGATCAGCGATTTTTTTGTGACTGCGACAATATGGCGGACACTTCGGACAATTTTTACACATTTTTGGGACAATTGTCATTTTCACAGCAAAAAATGCATTTAAATTGCATTGTTTACTGTGGAAATGACAGTTGCAGTTTGGGAGTTAACCACAGGTGGCGCTGTAAATGTGTACCTAATGTGTGTGTTTACTACTGTAGGGGGGTGTGGCTGTAGGTGTGACGTCATCGATCGCGACCCCTATTACAGGGATGACGCGATCGATGCTCCGGCCACAGAGAAGCACGGGGAAGCCGTGTGTACACACGGCTCTCCCCGTTCTTCCGCTCCAGGGACGGATCGCCGCACTGCAGCGGCGATCGGGTCCGCGAATCCCGCGGTCCCGGTCCTGGAGCTTCGGACCGGGTCGCGGGCGCGCGCCCGCGACCCACGGCTGGGTACTAAAACCAACGTATATATACGTTGATGTGCCCAGCCGTGCCATTCTGCCGACGTAAATCTGCAGGAGGCGGTCCTTAAGTGGTTAAAAAAGGTTTATAATAAATAAAATCTATAAACAACATTATAAATAAAATCTCACTATAAATTTCTTTCAATATTTAGGAATATATAAATATGTGAATTTAAAATATTTCATATTTTATATATAGGTAAGAGATCCTGAAAAATGACCTGTTGGGGCGCCTTGAGGACTGGAGTTGAGAAACACTGCTATAGTACAAGATAACGATTAGCAGAGGTTGTCCATTTATTAGGTATTTAGGTATTTAAGTTTTTTTTTTTTTTTGAGTGTCGTTTATTTATTCTGAGACTCATTTCACACGCAGAACTAAAACTATCCTGCCTATGTTAAAAATGCACAGCAATGTGTTTTACAGATGCACTCCGTGCTCCAGTGGCTTTACAACTCTGAACAGATCATAATAACAGTTTATATCACATGACCACCACTCCTTCAACCACGGAGCTCTTTCTCCTGCAAAAAGCAAAAAGAATTTCCCATTGCTTCTCTGGCTACACAGAATGGCGCACACTTTAGGAATGGACTGTAAAATTCTGGCGGCAATGTGTAAAGCTAGCATTATCTGCTGTGATCAATCAGTGTTGCTCGTAATATAGCAACAATTAAAAACTGCTGTTCTCTTTAATGTTGAAGTGCTTGGCTGTAAAGAGAGAGGGCCAGATTCACGTAGATCGGCGCATTTTTGGAAGTACCATATCCTCGTAGTATTTTCGGCCAAATTTGCACCGGTGCAATGTAAATTCCGAGGCGTAAGGCGGTGTAATTCAAAGTGGGAAGGACGTGGGCGTGTTCCATTGAAATGAGCCGTGACCCCATGCAAATGAGGGGACAGCCAGACTGGGCATGTGCACATGAAGCAGACTATGGTCAGCACCTCTCTGAGCATGCTCAGAACTCGGCACGGCGCAAACAGGAACTAGGCCCGTCAGACTTAGTGAGCTATGCACAGTGCTTAAATAGACTGAGAGAAATGCCCTTCCATTGCAAAAGTACATCCAATTTTTTTTCCCTTCCTGAAGCAAGGTGCTTTTATTCTGTTGTCTGTTGCTGTTTGGAGGTTTGTGTCGTGTCGATGTGTATATATATATATATATATATATAATATTAAATAAGATAATTATAATAATATTAAAATTAGTACATTTATATTAGTTAAAAAAATAAAAATATATATTTATTATATTAATTATTATAAAATATATACTAAACAGAACAAAATGTATATCAAATATATATTTACCCATTAGGGTGAAAAGAGCCACTGGCAAGGAAATGGAGTGTTGCCAGTACCTTGCCCAGTGGCGGTCGGCAGATCCTCTCCCGTGTAAGAACAGGGGAGTCCGCGCTATGGTGAATAAAGTAGCTGTTGCCTCCCAGTAGGATCCCTATGTGGGGAGCTAATATAAATATGAATAGTAGAAAGGGAAATGGCGCTGCTAAATTAATACCTTTGTCGGGTATATCCGTGGGGTGAGCCCAATGGTAATAGGCCCCCCCTTTTGGCTGGAATTAGGGTGCAATTGGAGAGATACCCTGTGTTAATAGGAGGGTAGATGTTGGTTCCTGAGCTTCCACTAATTTCAGTGAAATTGAGTAAAGGTGGATTAATTAGGTCAGGAGCCTGTGCAGGCCAGCAGGCCCAAAGATTGCTAAAGTAAAATGATCCTATGCTGCTATAAGGATGCCAGTTGTGACCGATGCATCCTAAACCATATAAAACAAAGAAAAAAATGTGTCTCTAGAGTCTAATAGGTAGGAATCCCTACTAGTGTGGTTACTAGTGTAATCAACCACACTAGTAGGGATTCCTATCTATTAGACTCTAGAGACACATTTTTTTCTTTGTTTTATATGGTTTAGGGTGCATCGGTCACAACTGGCATCCTTATAGCAGCATAATCAGTTTACTTTAGCAATCTTTGGGCCTGCTGGCCTGCACAGGCTCCTGACCTAATTAATCCACCTTTACTCAATTTCACTGAAATTAGTGGAAGCTGAGGAACCAACATCTACCCTCCTATTAACACAGGGTATCTCTCCAATTGCACCCTAATTCCAGCCAAAAGGGGGGCCTATTACCATTGGGCTCACCCCACGGATATACCCGACAAAGATCCTCTCCCGTGCCCTCCTCCGTGCCCTCCTCCTTCTGCGCTCATCTAAAGTCAGTAGTATAGCTATGAGCAAGGATGCCCCTGGCATGTTGGCATACAGATTGTTGTCCTGCAAGCTCAGCTCGGCCCTAATGGTGTTGCTTTTGCTGACATGTGGACGGATTTTCTAATTTTAAGCAAGCTTTTATATGGTCTAATTTTAGACCGCCCGTGCAGCTGATAAGCACATCGTGTAGACTGCACCGCACAAACTTACTTTGTGAATCGGCGTATCTCCATCATTTGCATATTTGCATAGCAAATCAATGGTGTGTCTAGTGCAGTTTTGCACGCACGCTGCGCCGGTCTATCCAAATTACGTCGGTCTAAAAAATTTGGATTTCAGGCGTATATCGTTTTGGGGATACGGTGCATAGATAAGCGTGTGCATTTTTAGACTTACGCATGCATAACTCGTGATGCTCCGGAGTAAGTGCTTTGTGAATCTGGCCCAGAATGTTTTTCAAGTACTTCTGAGTAGTGTTGAGCGGAATACGCCATATTCGATTTCGCGATATTGCGCGAATATATAGAAGAATATTCGCGAATATTCGCTAATATCGAATATTCGTGATATTTTATCCAAAAAAATGTTTGCGAAATTTCGCTAATGCGAAAATGATTGCGAAATTCTCATAAACGGAGATCATTTCCTGTATTACTAAACTAATATGCACTAAACACTAACTCTACACTAACTCTACTTAAAAGAAAGGAGAATAAGGGGGCAAAAGAAGGGCGGAGAAGATAATCGCGCAATATTCCTATTGCGCGATTATCTTCTCCGCCCTTCTTTTGCATCAGAGCCAATCAAAATAACTCGAATATTCGGCAAAAGGAATATCGCGCAATATTCCGTTTGCCGAATATTCGAGTTATTCTGATTGGCTCTGATGCAAAAGAAGGGCGCATCAGAGCCAATCAGAATAACTCGAATATTCAGCAAAAGGAATATTGCGCGATTATCTTCTCCGCCCTTCTTTTGCATCAGAGCCAATCAGAATAACTCGAATATTCGGCAAAAGGAATATCGCGCAATATTCCTTTTGCCGAATATTCGAGTTATTCTGATTGGCTCTGATGCAAAAGAAGGGCGGAGAAGATAATCGCGCAATATTCCGTTTGCCGAATATTCGAGTTATTCTGATTGGCTCTGATGCAAAAGAAGGGCGCATCAGAGCCAATCAGAATAACTCGAATATTCGGCAAAAGGAACATTGTGCGATTATCTTCTCCGCCCTTCTTTTGCATCAGAGCCAATCAGAATAATTCGAATATTCGGCAAAAGGAATATCGCGCAATATTCCTTTTGCCGAATATTCAAGTTATTATGATTGGCTCTGATGCAAAAGAAGGGCGGAGAAGATAATCGCGCAATATTCCGTTTGTCGAATATTCGTGTTATTCTGACTGGCTCTGATGCAAAAGAAGGGCCGAGTAGCTGATGCGATTCTTTTATGTTGCCATAAAAGAATCGCATCAGCTACTCGGCCCAGGGTCTCTCTCTAATCATACCAGCAATGCTTTTAGACGTCGATGGAGATCACTAGGATGTGATCTGTTTTAAAAATAAATTAGAAAAAATACGAATATTCGCCGCAATATTCAAGTTAATCGCGAATACTCGAATATGCAATATTCGTAGCGAATATTCGCAATGCGAATATTCGTGAGCAACACTACTTCTGAGCAGGGTGGATATAAATCAATGATATTTTTGAAAAAAAATCCAAAAAATCTGATTTATTTGATTTAAATCATATATTTTTTTATTTAAATAGATTTTTGTTCACATTTATTTTAATAAAATGCTTTTGGAATAAAAATCTATTTAAAGATAGTTTTCTATTTAAGATACATTAATAATTGAGTTTATTCAGCATGAAATGGAGCTTAGTTATGTAGCATGAGGCTGTATATTCTGCAATATTTAAATTTTTGGTAAACTCATTCAATGAATCCAAGCTCTGCAAGCTGACATAACATGCACTGCATTGATGCATTCACACAATTTTACAGTAATCATGAGATAAACCAAATTTGAGGAATATTCCTTTATCCTATTGTTTTGCAAATCTATGTACACTACAAACTGTATGATTGAACCGGTTCTGATATTGCTGCTTTACTAACCTGGCAGCTTATTATTCTAAATAGGAAACCTTCATTTTTTTTGCAAATATTAAAGATTCTAACTACCAGCAAGAATAAGTCTTTATATTTAAAGAGCACCTGTCATTTCCGATCCATCATGGCAATGCCTGTTAGCGGGCATCCACTCACCTGCTGCCGCCACGCCCCTCCCCTTGTTGTGTCACTGCCGCATCACCCACTAAAGTTAATGGGACTGTCAGTGAGTCAACAGTGGGTCAAAAGAGGAGCCACTGCGAGACAGAGATGACAGTTGCTCTTTAAAAATTATGATTTAAATCAAGCCTTTTTACAAGTGATTTAAATCATGAAATCGTGGAGGTATAAAAAACAAATAAAAGTGCAACTCTGGCTGCAATACTCACTTTATCTTAAGAGTTGTCTGTCATAGTAATAACTTTTCACCACTAGAGGTCCTCAAGGTTAAGATAAATTGAAATACTACCGGGGGTTTCTAGGTGGAGGAACATTGAGGGGGTCACAAAGCTGAGCTTTAAGATCTGCTTTATCAGTGATATCAGCCTGGCAAATTCAGGTGATCCACTTTATTGGAATTGTCCCTTCAATAATGTTTTTGGTATCACAATGGTGATGAAGCAATACTGTGCATCCCACCATGTGCTTTAAAACAATGATTGCATTCAATACCTCTAATATTAAATTGAATGGTACTATAGATTCGTATATGTGATTAAACGCTTTTATAGATGTATGTTTTCATATTGGGGTTTTAAATATTAATCATTAAACTTCTTATGTAGCTGCATTATTCATTTGGCAATGCCAGAAGCTATAAGGCATAACAGGATATACAGTACAATGTTGTGTTCTCTAATAGAAGAAAATCTTTCATGCAATATGTCATCTAATATAACATGTTCAAACTATTACAGCTAAAGATAAGCAAATCAAATGACTTGAGCAGAGATACAGTATGATTCTCTGCTAGACACAACACCTGGTCTTTTTTTTTTTTTTCCTTCAAAAACCTATTTTAAAATTAGTAAGGTATACCCCCTTCCCAGAGATACTAGTGAGGTGCACCAGGCATATATACTAGTGAATGGGCACACCCTTACTATTATCATTAGTCTGGTGTCTCTAAAGGAAATGCCTATAAAAAAAGCTTGGGTTTCCTTTGACAAAAAGCAGTTTAATTGTAAAATTGTAAGATGTCAAGCTCTGTTTCACCTCCAGTGCCCCCAAGTACAGCGTAGTAAGTGAAGGGCTGTGCACAATACAATACGACATAAGCCTGGCAACTCTAACTGTAAGGCCCTGTACACACGATCAGACCGGTCCGATGAAACTGGTCTGCAGACCAGTTTCATCAGACCAATTCGATGGTGTGTACGGCCTATCGGACCGCTGTCCGTTGGACCAAAGATTTAAAACTTTCTTTAAAATCTGTCTGACGGACACCTGTCCATCAGACAGATTCGATGGTTAGTACGCAAAAGCTTCGGACCAAAAACCCGCGCATGCTCAGAATCAAGTCGACGCATGCTTGGAAGCATTGAACTTCGTTTTTTTAGCACGTCGTTGTGTTCTACGTCACCGCGTTCTGGTGTGTACACACATCAGACCATCAGACCACTTCAGCCTGGTCCAATGAAAAGGGTCCGTCGGACCAGTTTCATCAGACCAGTCTGATCGTGTGTACGTGGCCTAAGTTTATTACGCTTAGCTTCCAACAGTTTATACAGCGCTTTACAATGTAGAGGGGGACAGCACAATTGCAATACAGTTCAATAAAGAAGGTACAGGAGGGCCCTGTTCATAAAGCTTACATTCTAAAGGGAGGGGGTGGTGGTACAAAAGGTAATAGCTGCAGAGAATGATTTGATGGGGATGGCTTAGGGACAGTTGTTAGGTGGGTGTGGGATAGGCTTCCCTGAATAAATGAGTTTTCAGGGATCTCTAAATGTGGACAGGGTAGGGGGTGATCGGAACATACAGGGGCAGGGAGTTCCAGAGGATGGGAGAGGTTCTGGAGAAGTCCTGAAGGCGAGCATGGGAGGATGTAACAAGGGCGCTAAAGAGCAGGAAGTCCTGGGAGGAGCGGAGGAGACGATTTGGGCGATATCTGCAGATGAGGTCGTGATGTAGAAGGGGGCAATGTTGTGAATGGCCTTATATGTTGTGGTTAGCATTTTGAATTTTACACGGTGGGGTAGGGGAAGCCAGTGAAGGGATTGGCAGAGAGGAGCAGCAGTCACGGATTGGTTAGTGAGGTGTATTAGTCTAGAAGCAGAATTCATAATAGACTGAAGGGGGGATAGCCTGCTTAAGGGTAAGACGGGAAATAATCAAGGAGTGAATAAATTGCTTTGTGGTGTCATTAGTCAGGAAGGGTCGAATTCTCGAGATGTTGCGGAGGTTTAGGCTGCAGGATTAAGCCAGTGATTGGATGTGGGGGCTGAAGATGGAGGGACCAATGGTTGTGTTGTTGATATTAATGGTAAAGTCATGGGAGGGGGGGCGTGAAGGAGGAAATATAACAAGCTCAATTTTAGAAAAATTGAGTTTGAGGAAGTGGTGTGACATCCATACCACATTCACTATAAATAAAGAGTAAAAACATGTAACATACTTTTGCTCATATTCTAATTTATAAAAAATTAGAAAAATAGTCCCTGTCATGCATCCAGGGATAAACCATATCAGAATCTCTGCAATCTACCACAAAGTCCAAAGCAAAGAACTTGAATTGGTCAATCTGAGGCCGCGTACACACGACAGAGAAACTCGACGGGCGAAACACATCGTTTTCCCCGTCAAGTTCCTCGTTCGGCTGTCCAAAAACTAGTCAAGCCAAATTTTCCCATTGCCCGTCGAGGAAATAGAGAACATGCTCTCTTTTTGGCTCGACGAGTTCCTCGACAGTTTTCTCAGCGAAAAGTGTACACGACTGGTTTCCTCGACAGAATACGTCTCCCATCGAGTTTCTTGCTGAATTCTGCCGAGGAAACCGGTCGTGTGTACGCGGCCTTAGTGTGGCAAACTCTCATAATCCCATACTGTAGGACTGAAAGGTTAATATTCATGATAATTATGCATTTTTCAGCTGCAATATAAATTGCTTTTTAGTCGATCTAAAGACCACATTATTGTCTCACCTGTCCTACATTAAAAAATATGTTGATTCTGCATAGAAAAGAAAAACAAACTGTTGTAATAATTGATAACAGAATATCTAAGAAAATCTAACTCTAAAATATAAAAGTCTAAGAAAATTATAGACCATGTAAAACTTTTATGACTAACTTTAAAATTTCCATAAATATATGTATACTAAAAGATATTTTCAAGGCACAGACTGATGTGATATGACAATACAGCTCCAATTTTAAAAGCTTAGTTTTATTTGTTTAAGGAAACGTTAAAATATGTGCGGAATGCTAGGACAAGTTCGAACAAAGATACTTCCTAAATGTGCCATGAAACCTTTCATGGTTTTTCATAGGTTTCGTAGGCTTTAAGAAGCATTGGTAAAGTCACATTAGATCCAATCTGAAAGATTGCAAAGGCTAAGCCATTAGTGGGAAATATATATATATATATATATATATATATATATATATATATGTATATATATTTTAAATTTCACATCATTTTTGCAATGAACTCAAGTTCATAGCCCTTAACGTTTGTATATATAACCTAAATTACAGTCAATACATATTTGTCTTTTAGAATTGCATAACCTATTAACTCTTCCATTTCCATTTTTAGGTGTATTTGGTTAACCACTGGAAATAGTTAATGAAAAACAGAAGAACATTTGATAATAAAACATTTTTAAATTTTAAGAAAACATATATTAAAAAAAATAAAGGGGAATATCTTAAAAAAAAATTCTATGATTATAATAATCTCTATCCCACACTTTCCAAAATTGTCTTTGCTATAGGATTTTGTTAATGAACAAATACTGGATTCTTCTGCTTTTTTTTTTCATGTGTCAGACCATTAAAATGTAAGTGCATGTTTAACCACTTTAGCTCTTTTACCTACATGCCTCCTATGAGTCAGAGCAATTTTTACATCTCTGCTACTATCTGGCAAATAACTTTATTGTTACTTGTGATTACGCATTGTAACATATAATATGTTTTAAAGTATAAATAAGGTTTTGTTTTGGCAACATTGTCTTTCAAAAATGAGTGTGTTTTCCATATAATCGAATGACAAAAATACACAAAAAAAAAAAAGGCAGATGCTGCATGGGACCCAGAAGGAATGACAACAATACACAAGATCTTTGGCTCCACGTAGATTGGACAGGTATAACTCATTAGCTCACAAAAGTGAGTACACCCTCACATTTTTGTAAATATTTTATTATATCTTTTCACATGACAAAACTGAAGAAACTATACTTTGCTACAATGTAAAGTAGTAAGTGTACAGCTTGTATAACATTGTAAATTTGCTGTCCCCTGAGAATAATTTAACACACAGCCATTAATGTCTAAACCGCTGGCAACAAAAGTGAGTACACCCCTAAGTGAACTTTGGCCCAACGTGTCAATATGTTGTGTGGTTACCGTTATTTTTCAGCACTGACTTAACCCTATTGGGCTTGGAGTTCAGCTATGGAGTTCACCAGAGCTTTACAGGTTTCCACTGAAGTCCTCTTCCACTCCTCCATGACAACATCACAGAGCTGGTGGATGTTAGAGACCTTGCTTCTTACACCTTCCGTTTGAGGATGCCCCATAGATGCTCAATAGGGTTTAGGTCTGGAGACATGCTTGGCCAGTCCATAACATTTACCCTCAGGGTATTTAGCAAGGCAGTGGTCGCTTGCTTCTGGGATGACAGCCATGCACACCAATTTGATTTAGTGTGCAGTGTGTGGTCTGAGCATTTAAAAAGAAAAAGGACGGAGGGCGCACCGACCTAGTGTGATACCGTTTGGGTAACTTTTATTAAAATATCAGCACAGCAACAAAACACAGCAACACCAGCAGACTATGATAGTCCCTTGAGTCTACAATCGATGTTTTTCAGAGCTGACGCGTTTCAGGGGCGTACCCCTTTCTTCAGAGCTTGGTGGTCACAGACCACCAAGCTCTGAAGAAAGGGGTACGCCCCTGAAACGCGTCAGACAGACCACCAAGCTCTGAAGAAAGGGGTACGCCCCTGAAATGCGTCAGCTCTGAAAAACATCGATTGTAGACTCAAGGGACTATCATAGTCTGCTGGTGTTGCTGTGTTTTGTTGTTGCGCTGTCTTTCAAGGCTCTATTTTAAAACTCAAATTGTGAGTATAATGATTGATTTTAATATTTTAATAAAAGTTACCCAAACGGTATCACACTAGGTCGGTGCGCCCTCCGTCCTTTTTCTTTTTGCTTTTTCTTTTTGCTCCTAGTTTCATGAATTCCCATGATTCTGAGGAGGGCAGCAAGACTCTAGAAGATACCGTGTAATTGGATTACATCACCCCATAGCAAGAGATACCGGAGCGCAGGAGATTTGTTTTTGTTTGGTCTGAGCATTGATATGCTGACACCCTTCCCCTTCAACCTATGCAGCAATGCTGGCAGCACTCATACCTCTATTTCCCAAATATATTTCCCAAGGATATGACGCTGAATACTTGCACTCAACTTCTTTGGCCGACCATGGCGAGGCCTGTTCTGAGTGGAACCTGTCCTTTTAAACCGCTGTATGGTCTTGGCCACCATGCTGTAGCTCAGTTTCAGGCTCTTGGCAATCTTCTTATAGCCTAGGCCATCTCCATGTAGAGCAAAAATTATTTTTTTCAGATCCTCAGAGAGTGCTTTGCCATGAGGTGCCATGTTGAACTTCCAGTGACCAGTATGAGAGAGTGAGAAATCGATAACACCATATGTAACACACCTGCTCCCCATTGGCATCTGAGACCTTGTAACAAAAACAAGTCACAATTTGGACATTTTCACTTAGGGGTGTACACCCTTTTTCTGCCAGTGGTTTAGACAATAATGGCTGTGTATTGAATTATTTTGAGGGGACAACAAACGTACACAGGTAACAAGCTGTACACTCACTACTTTACATTGTAGCAAAGTGTCATTTTATCAGTGTTGTTACATGAAAAGATATAATAAAATATTTACAAAAATGTGGAGGGTATGCTCAATTTTGTGAGATACTATACTTACTTTGGTCCTGCTTGGAACTATATAATCATGCATGTACCTATGCAAAAATATGCATACCTAAACCAGCCTGCCGGTTGAAGAATGACCTAGTTGCCTATTTGCCTGCTGCATTCTTTGACCTCTCACTGGACCTAATCACTTTCTTGCCTGCTGCCTGCCATGACCCCTGTCTGGTTCTGGCTATGCCCTAGTCTGCTGCCTACTTCAACCCTTGCATGGACCTGATTAGTTTCCTGCCTACTCCCCGCCTACTTCCTGCCAAGACTTCTGCCTCACCTGGCCATTCTCTTGTCTCGGCACAGTAGCGCTTCTGTACCAGCCCTCTCCTTGGTGGGGTATTCCTGAGGACTGTAACCTGGTTCCAGTTTGCAACAAAGAGAATCAGGGCTATGAAGTTTCCCAGTCATTCCCCACCATCAGGCGCTCTGGTGAATACCAATTGCCATTCAAATGCTGAGTCTTGGGTGAACATGTGTCACCTAGCATGGGACACAGCATCCAATACTTCCAGAGGAGTCAGACACTAGTGACATCTGCGGCTATTTAGGAGAGTGAAGTTTGGGGTCATGGCCCACTAGAAAAGTATTATTTTTTTTGTTTACAGGGTGCTTTTAATTCATGTTTTTCCCTAGAAATAGGGTCAGTTTAAACAACTCCAACCTATCTCTCTTTCCCTTCTCTCATAATATTTCCTTATGTTTATTTGTATATACTCTAAGCCACTGCTGTCTGTATAGCTGTTCTTTAATTTAGTGCTGCTAGCTGGTGGACCTGGATCAACCAGGAATGAGAGCTAACATACTGTATTTATTCATGTTGTAACACTCTCTCAAAAAAGTGCAATTGCTCCATAAACATCTTACAGTTGATATGTGTTATTGACAATGAAAACCTGCCAAACCCTGTGCAGAATGGACATGTTGGATGTTAAAAATTGGAACAATATATATAAAATCCCAGGATTCACCTTTTGCCTTTGCATAAAAAACAAGTTAATTTTGACATATCCCATGTACATTTATTTTGGCATATGACACAATAATTTGTGATCTGTATCAGCTTTCAGTAGTGTTTGATTTATTGACTATATTCACTACATGATGTTAAAATAATCTTATGAGTCTAACCTAGGTCATTGAATTTTTTATTTATATAGAAAGGACATTTTGTTAACAATGAAACCCTTGCATTTTACAAGCTTTTCTAACGCACAGAACAGAGGCAAAGGATGAACAACGTCTATTTTAAAAGAACACCTCACTTAAAATATATTTAAACTTATTTTTGAAAGGATAGAATGATAATCAGTCCCATATAAGGTACAGATATTTCTCGTTTAACATCTTGTAATGTCATACTGTATTTCTACACCAAAATGATTTTCAAAGATTAGACAAAAAGCTACCAACATAAAAATTGCATTAAAACATAACATTTATGTATTCAGACAGCTGTCAGCAGTGGCTGTCTGAATACTCAATCAGTGACTGCATCTGCCTGGTTGCAGTCACTGTTTGGCTGACAATATTTCACAGCCTGCTTCAATTTTTTTACTTGAAATTTGTCAAGCCAGATGGTGCCAATAGGTTTACCCATGACTTGATCGGGTAGGAAATTTGAGCCATGTATGATAAACTTTAAGCCTATAACTTTTGTAATCTAGGAACTATCTAGTACGTGTGTGCATTTAATATATTACAAGTCTCTAAACTAGCAAGTGACTAAATCATGGGCAAAGGAAAATCTTTATGTCACCATTCTTACATGCTTCACATTGAAAATTTCCAGTTCAGAAACTTGGTAACATCTTTATATGCTGTATTGCAAAAGTACGTATAGAAGCCAGATGTTTGGTCACATACAGTATCAGACAGACAACTGCAGTATGCTGAAATCCATGTATTACGCAAAGATTTGAATGACGTGCAAACTTGTTGATGGTATATGACATTTCAAGTGTGTTTTCACAATAGAGAGTTTGAATGATAAGGAGTATTAAACTACTGTAAAAAAAAAAAAAAAAAAAAGAATGTCTTAATATGAACTCTTTAGCTTTCTGTTGAGATATTCCTGTAGCTACTGTTCCATACTCACACACAGGTCTATTTATGCAAACCTATACTTAAAGTGGAAGTAAACCCATTGATTTAACTGTTTAATAAAAATACATACCCGACACGTCCCGGAAATGTTACTATCACATTGATTGTGCTCTTAACCGAACTGTCAAACCAGTCAATGGCTGGTGTCATAACTGATCACATGCGCAGCATCATGGCAGTTGAAGATCAAACAGAGGCCAAGATGGCAGCTCCCTTGGCTGAAAACGATAGGAGGGTTTACTTCCACTCGTTTTCTTTTCCATTTGTATCCCAGTGGGGATATTCACCTTCACTGTCTGTTCTGTAGACCAGTGGCTCTCAACCTCAGTCCTCAAGTACCCCCAACGTGCTATGCTTTGGGGAACTTCCCTTACCTTTAAAATACCTCTTATTAATACCATGCCATTGATATTGATTTAAAGCAGCTGTGCAAAGTAAAGAAAAACATGAAAACATGGCCCATTGGGGGTACTTGAGGACTGAGTTTTAGAAACACTGCTGTAGACAGCAGGAAATGAGAGAAAATCTTTCCAACGTGAGGGAATAGCCATCTTGGACAATTGTCACTGGAAAAAAAGTGTTCCTATTGGAAGATTTTCTCTCTATTCCCGTTTAACCACTTAAGGACCGCCTACTGCACATTTACGTCGGCAGAATGGCACGGCTGGGCACATCAACGTATATAAGAACCCAGCGCCGCTGGGCGCGCACCCGCGACCCGGTCCGAAGCTCCAGGACCGGGACCGCGGGATTCGCGGACCCGATCGCCGCTGCAGTGCGGCGATCCGTCCCTGGAGCGGAAGAACGGGGAGAGCCGTGTGTACACACGGCTTCCCCGTGCTTCTCTGTGGCCGGAGCATCGATCGCGTCATCCCTGTAATAGGGGGACGCGATCGATGACGTCACACTACAGCCACACCCCCCTACAGTTGTAAACACACACATTAGGGCACACATTCCCTACAGCGCCACCTGTGGTTAACTCCCAAACTGCAACTGTCATTATCACAGTAAACAATGCAATTTAAATGCATTTTTTGCTGTGAAAATGAAATGTCCCAAAAATGTGTCAAAATTGTCCGAAGTGTCCGCCAATTGTCGCATCACGAAAAAAATCGCTGATCGCCGCTATTAGTAGTAAAAAAAAAAAAATTAATAAAAATGCAATAAAACTATCCCTTATTTTGTAAACGCTATAAATTTTGCGAAAACCAACCGATAAACGCTTATTGCGATTTTTTTTACCAAAAATATGTAGAAGAATACGTATCGGCCTAAACTGAGGAAAAAAAAATTTTTTTATATATTTTTGGGGGATATTTATTATAGCAAAAAGTAAAAAATATTGCATTTTTTTTTAAATTGTCGCTCTATTTTTGTTTATAGCGCAAAAAATAAAAACCGCAGAGGTGATCAAATACCACCAAAAGAAAGCTCTATTTGTGGGAAAAAAAGGACGCAAATTTTGTTTGGGAGCCACGTCGCACGACCGCGCAATTGTCTGTTAAAGCGACGCAGTGCCGAATCGCAAAAACCCCTTGGGTCATTTGCCAGCGTATTGGTCCGGGTCTTAAGTGGTTAAGTGGCTGACTAAAATTTTGGTTTCAGCGGACATGTTCGATCGTGTGTACGCGGCCTCTCACTTTTAGTTCCAAGACACATTAAGTGAGTTTTTTTTTCCTCAAATGGGGCACTGACAGCCATAAAAACCTGAGAGGGGTTGTAATCCCTCACTGCTCTATCAAAAGCGAAAAACGAAATTTTGGCTTTAGATACACTTTTATGCTTGCCTACTATAAGTAACAGAGCACTTTGCACTCTTCCTGCTTCTAGCTTCAAAGCAGCCTGTTAAGAGTTTTGCTTTATCGTAAGCATGCTTGGTCCTCTCATGCTTCTACTTGCCATACTATGGTCATTATCTGGGGTTTGGGTCTAGTATCAGTAGGAGCTACTCATTGATCCTTGTGCCACCACTATTATGCAGCCTACTTGTAGATTAAGTTTTAATATTATTTAAGTTTTAAAGAGTCTGAAGGTGCTATTGAAATGTAACTGTCTTTCTTGCCTTTCCTAATGGTGATCTGTTCTGTAGCTGCAACCAACAATACACCAACCCACCAATGGCAACAAGCAGTCATCAGTCATCAGTCGATTTAGTTTAAAATATATTTGTCTCAAAAATAAAAGAGATAAGGTATAATTTCTCAAAAATAAAAGACAATTAGAAGATACCCCAAAACCACAAACAAAACGAAAAATCCTAGTTCCTCAAGTACCATCAAGTGGATAACAGTATTCTTTGATTTTTGGTGACCATGGATTCTGTAGTAGCAGTCTACTGTTATGGATGAATCCTCTGATTCCATGGGAATGGTTACAGGTACCTTGAAGAACTGAGTAATGAGGTCTCCATGCAATGTCCAAAAGTGGCTACACTGTTACTCTATAGATACGGTGAAGGAGTAAGTATAGCCACCCTAGGACAGAAGGTGTGTTACTGGCCAAATCACCAGGTACAACTAAAAGGAAAATATGCCTGAAAGTAGAAAACTACAATGGCCACTTCATCTAAAGACTGGTGAGCTGTGGTTTATTCGATTTTATTTCTTGGGTTTATATACACTATAATCAGGGATTATCTTTTATCATTTCTTTAGTGGTAAATAGCTTGCCTAGCATTTTATACCTGAAAAAAACACACACACAATACTTCTATACTGACATCTTGTTGCATGGTAATTTTTTCTTACTGCTTTGATGGGCCAACAGCATTGATTTCTTATTTACAGCCATCTGCTAAGTGGAACCAGTGGGTTCAACAAAAGGATGGATACATCCTCTGCAATGGTCACTAAAAGCTAAGCAATTTTTGTGTAAATCAAAAAATGATCTTATATACTCAGCTAGATGACAAGATTGACAACTGGAAAGGAATTTGTGGGGGGGGGGGGGGTGTTAGCAAAGTTGTCTAGAGTAGAGAATGAGGTGTCAACGTCATTAAAGGAGAAGAACAGCCAAAGCTCATTTGGCTGTACTTCTCCAGTGGATCAGAGGAGTGCAATTCATCCTGCACTCCTGTGACCCATTTTCAGCTGACGGCGGGCTGAAGCCCACTGTCGGCTGACATCACAGATCGGTTCCAGGCTCATACAAGATTGCGACAATGAATTCTTGATCTACCCACATGCCTGGACCGACACCTGGCTCACTCTCCTAGTGAGCCACTGAGAGCCTGAGCCAGCCGCTCCCGGCACCTCCACAGCCCAGCCACCAGTGAGCGAGAGTACGAAAAACAAATGCTCCTGCACTCTAAATGTTGCTGTGGGTAAACTTGAGAAGTGGGGGAACTCTCTGTAAACCACACCACTGCATTGGCTGTGCTGCCACTCTCAACAGGTCAGAAAGAACCCAGGTGTATTCTGAAAAGGAAAAAAAAACAGAGGGAACACCAGCCTTGCGCATTACCTTTGTATCAAAAAAAGGTATTTATCATAAAAGTACTATACTGACAAACACAATGATAAAATCAACCACAAAATAAATGTCCATCAAAGGTCCCATCCTCCAGGGATCCGCTGGCCAGTGGAACCAGAGTGGCATGATGAAAGTCCAAAATTTGCTGATGCGTATCCGGATCCCTGGAGGATAGGACCTTGGATGGACTTCGTTAATTTTGTGTTTGATTTTATCGTTGTGCTTTTGAGTATAATAGTTTTAGAATAAATATATTTTATGATATAAGGGTAATGCGCAAGGCTGGTGCGCCCTCTGTCCTTATTTCCTCCGGTGAGCGAGGAGGGGGCAGAGCAGAGAGATGGTGACTAAGGCCACGATCAGTCCATTCCGATGAGAACGGTCCGAAGGACCGTTTTCATCGGTTAACCGATGAAGCTGACTGATGGTCTGATGTGCCTACACACAATCAGTTAAAAAAACGATCGTGTCACAACGCGGTGACGTAAAACACAACGACGTGCTGAAAAAAATTAAGTTCAATGCTTCCAAGCATGCGTCGACTTTATTCTGAGCATGCGTGGATTTTTAACCGATGGTCGTGCGTACTAACGATCGGTTTTGACCTATCGGTTAGGCGTCCATCGGTTAAATTTTAAAGCAAGTTCTCTTTTTTTTGACCGAAGGATAACTGACCGATGGGGCCCACACACGATCGGTTTGGACCGATGAAACAGACCTTCAGTCCGTTTTCATCGTTTTTGACCGATCGTGTGTGCGCAGCCTGACAGTCACCAGCTCTTTGCTTAGGGAGCCCTGAGAACCGACCGACACCGACAGCAGTGTTTGATCACTTGGTTCTTAGTGTTACAGCGGCAGGGGACAGATGCATCATCGGACCTAGGTAAGTATGATTCTGCAAAAAAATGTAATAAAGTCCATACTTCTCTTTTATGTTGTAAAATAAAATAAGTGATGAGCGCTTCAAATGGTAATGCGTGAGCACTACAAAAACACACAATACATCAATGTAAAAGATAAAAATCAAATCAAATCAACAATCACTATATAACTAAATGTGATAACAACACTCCTGCATCCAAATGGTGCATGCAAAATAAAGATTCCTTGTGTCAAAACACAACAAAAAAGCAAACAGTAGAGTCCTATATGCCAGTGAGAGCTGTGCTGGGCTATGAACAGTTGCACCGGGCAGTCTATAGCTGGTGTCTGCTGGTGGGTTGAATGATTGTGTGGTAGAGGAACTTCACTCTAGATGTTGATAAATGCTGGACATCCCCAACTGGTATTGTAGTTCCCTTACCTTCAGGGTGCTATATGTGAGCATATAGTAGGGTCCGTCCAGGTGTGGAGATCTTGCTGTCCCGGAAGGGTTCCCTCTGGTGTATGCAGGTGATGGTGCTGTTCCTGGCTCAGCAGTCCACAGAGTGATGGTAGTGATAGTGGATATAGATAGGGAAAAAAAACGAATCTCCAATGGTGAAGTAAATATAAACCAACGTGGGCTTATTGCAGAAAAACAGAAGTAAAATCCAACAACATAGAATAAAATCCGACAGACTCAAAAAAAGTAATAATCAAAAGAATAGAGACGGAGCGTTCGAAACGGGACCTCAAGAAAATGGCGGTGTGTTTACATCCGGTTTTTAGCATTCTTAAGCCGTGAGCCGACAACCAATAGGAATCCCCTGATGAAGTCACGAGGCACGTGACGTAACGCCGTAGGGAAGGTAGTCGAGATCACGTGACACCCGCACTAGCCGGAGGCCAACAGAATACTGGCGGTAGAACGATCGCTCCGTCTCTATTCTTTTGATTATTACTTTTTTTGAGTCTGTCGGATTTTATTCTATTTTGTTGGATTTTACTTCTGTTTTTCTGCAATAAACCCACGTTGGTTTATATTTACTTCACCATTGGAGATTCGTTTTTTTTCCCTATCTATATCCACTATCACTACCATCACTCTGTGGACTGCTGAGCCAGGAACAGCACCATCACCTGCATACACCAGAGGGAACCCTTCCGGGACAGCAAGATCTCCACACCTGGACGGACCCTACTATATGCTCACATATAGCACCCTGAAGGTAAGGGAACTACAATACCAGTTGGGGATGTCCAGCATTTATCAACATCTAGAGTGAAGTTCCTCTACCACACAATCATTCAACCCACCAGCAGACACCAGCTATAGACTGCCCGGTGCAACTGTTCATAGCCCAGCACAGCTCTCACTGGCATATAGGACTCTACTGTTTGCTTTTTTGTTGTGTTTTGACACAAGGAATCTTTATTTTGCATGCACCTTTTGGATGCAGGAGTGTTGTTATCACATTTAGTTATATAGTGATTGTTGATTTGATTTGATTTTTATCTTTTACATTGATGTATTGTGTGTTTTTGTAGTGCTCACGCATCACCATTTGAAGCGCTCATCACTTATTTTATTTTACTTCATACTTATTTGTGTTTTGTGGACACTATAGATTGAGCTGCCTCAGATTTGTGGCTGCTATCCAGTTCTTTCACAATTGTGTACTCACAGTAGCGCATTAGACTCTTCTTATTCATTTCTCTTTTATGTTGATTGAAGCAGAAAAGTATAGCCAGAATAACGTATTGCTACCCACAAAAAAAGTCTTCTGGATACCAGTATCATTCTGGAATGCAAATTTTGCTAAGAATTATCTGACATACATGATTTCAATTCAATAACCCCTGTTTCTGCTTAGCAGATATTTAAGAAATGAATGCAATATATGTATATGTGTAGCATAATATTTAAACATTAAAGCAACTGTAAACTGAATGCTTACAAACTCATGCTGACATGCAGTGAGCTCTTAACTTTAGTTCTTAAATATGCTAATCCTTTCAGAGACTTGTGACTGTTCGTGGCTTGCACTGAATTACTACTTTGCATTTATTTTCCTCACAATTCCATGGTTCTTTATATTTATATTGCTATCACTACAAAGGATAAAATATTGTGCACGGAACTGGAATCCATCGTATTAGTTTGTTGCTGCTTGCTTTTCACTTTTCTTTTTTCAAGACATGTTAAAACCTGAACATGGTTTTCCTCATTCTCACTGTATCTGGGACTACAAGAAAAGTTAACTACATGACAGCTTGCATGTGTTATGTTCCTACAAAGATTCTGAATACAGAAACACACAAAGTACTGAAGGTCAAGCATATCTTTCCTTTGGTGGTGAAACTACAATGCAAAAGTATAAAGGAAAATAAGGTTTTATTTGTATGTACATGCGTGTGTTAATGTTATAAATGTGGATCAGATCTCACAAAGCACACTAGCAGAGCCCAGGGCACTTGTATGCCATGATCATCTTAGGGTGGGAAAATTGTCAGCAATCGAAAATATTTGTATCTAATCCTACTACAGAGGGTTGGAATATTGCCTGGAGATTTCCACTTGTCTGCCTGTCAAGACAGGAGAAATAAGGTTATTTTACTTTCATACCTAAGGAATCTGTGAACCAATACTAAACGTCATCATTACTTAGGCTACCCATGCATAGGTAGATATTTCACTGAAGGAGTAGATGATTGGCCCATATGTGTCCAGATCACCATCTTTCTAAAGAGGAAAGGGAATTATCGCTAAACAATTACACCTTTTTCTATATGTTGGTAAATATATGTGGGCAGGAACAAGCCTATTACATCTGTAGGTCCTCAAATGGATAATGAGCCTTATGGCCATTGAAGAGAGCTAATTCACAGCACAGAAAAGAATATTCGTGCGAATTTGCGAATATTGCCGAGTATTCGGCCCACCAATATTCTCATGTAAAATCCCCATGGATTGCTTTGAGGAGCGCCCGAAAAATATCTCACAATCCGGTGAAGAGAGCATTCTGCAATTGCATTTCTCACAAATTGCCAATCAGAGTGCTCCAATTTCTCGAATATTCGCAATTATTTTAAGAATATTCTGAGCCAATCAAGTGCTCCTTCCGATTTCTCGACAATTATTGTGGTGAGAGCTGCTCCTTCCGCACTCGAATATTCGAAATAAATGGGCAGTGCTCCTTCCGAATATTCCAATTATTTTGTATTGTATATATCGAATATTCTGGCCCAGCTCCATTCCGCATTTCTCGAAAAATCCAATGAAAAATCGCAATAGCGAAAAATCGCAATAGCGAAAATTCCAATAATTTAATTTCCAAAAAATATCACGAATATTCGTATTTAGCGAATATTTCTCGAATATTCGACTATATATTCGAGATATATCGCGAAATCGAATATGGCATATTCTGCTCAACACTAGTGCTTAGCCTGGCAGTTATGACTTGAATCTACTTTGCACCTATTACTTTACTTTGCCCCTATTAACGTACCTATTATGTCTTGCTATTCCTTCTGATATGTTTAGTTGGTTATTGGTGAATGTTTATATATGCTTACTGTAATGTCATGTCATGCTCGGCAATTTCTGCAGTGTTTCTTTTGTTTTGTGTTTTACCCTTTAACAAAAGAACACATGATTGTTAGAAAAAAAAAGAAGAAAGTAATGGGCACAGGCCGTTTGGTGGAGAAAAACATAAACATGTTTTGCCTGGCTTTGCCTCTATACCCCCCAACCTCTCCCTTCTCCACTTTTTCAAGCTAATCGCCATTACCAAAAAAATATATTTTATTGCACAGCCAATGCTTGCTTTCTAAACCTTTAATATGTCCCTATGGCAGTGATGGCGAACCTTGGCAATTCAGATGTTTTGGAACTAACTACATTTCACATGATTCTCAACAACACTATAGAGTGCATGAGCATCATGGGAAGTGGCATTCCAAAACATCTGGAGTGCCAAGGTTCGCCATCCCTGCCCTATGGAGTCTAATCAAACAAGAAGCCTGAAATTTTCATTTGCTCTATATGCTTCCTAAACACTTATGTTACTAATAAGAAAGATGAAACACAACACTGTCATGGCTTTCAGATTAATACGGTGTTTACCAAATGTGAAGTTTCAATTTGTACTGGAGAAATACACAAGATTACTGCCACTCACAGAAGAAAAATGTAAGAATAATGTTAGGAAGTTTTCCACATTTGCCAAATATTGGGGCAGTAAAGCTGAACCACTCCTGATCCTGTTACATAACTGCTCCATAGGTACCCCATGCTGTGGGGTAGACAGTGGTGTCTGCCAATCGAAGAATTGAAGAGGTAAATTCCATCAGGCCACAGTCCATTTAAATGTATATCTAAAACCACACTCATAAGCACTAGTCAGAAAAACATACTGTAATATTTTTTTTTTTTAAAGTAGTTGTAAATGTTCGATCTTTATAAAACAATAATAACAAACATGCCTATACTTACCTTCTCTGTGCAATGGTTTTGCACGGAACAACCCCAATCCTCTTCTTCTGGGGTCTCCCACTGGTGCTCCAGGCCCCTCCTCTTCATTAAGCACCCCCTGGAAACCCATGTGGGCTTGCTCCTGAGTTCCACTGCTGTGTTCATTGACACAGACAGCGAGACTCGTCCCCGACCCCGCGTCACAGCTTTTAATTGACAGCAGCGGGAGCCAATGGCTCCTACCGCTATCAATCTGTCCAATGAGGACAGCAGCTGGAGCTGCTGCGTTTGTATCGCCGGATGAGGCTTAAGTAAGAAAAAAGGGCGTCTGAGGGGGAGCTGCAGCACAGAAGGTTTTTCTGCATTAAGGTGAAAACCCTTTAGGATATACAACCATTTTAATATATATATACAGTAAAGGCAACATAGGGTAACATTTAACCTAAATCATCAATTTAAAATTCAAAATATATCATCCTTGGAATACAAAGTGGCTTCAGAAGATAGAGAGCTATAAAATGGGCTTCTATCTGGATTTCACTCTGAATTAAAGTAAAATATAATAATTAAATACATAAATACTACAATTAACATTTTTTTGAAGCAGCAATGATAGTAAAGCCTCATACACATGACTGTTTTTCCCGGCAGGAAAACCACCAGGAGATCATTTGGCCGGGAATCCCGGCCGTGTGTATGCTCCCTAGCAGACAGGAAAACTGCCAAGGAAAAATAGGGAACCTGCTCTCTATTTTCCTGTCGGGATTCCCGGCATAGTGTTTCCTGCCGAGAAAACCGGTCGTCTGTATGCTTACCTGTTCAATGCTAAACCCATTCATGCTCGATAAGAGTTTGACGCATGCACGGTAGCATACAAGTTTAGTGTGGGGTTTAGCAAGATGGCGGCGACGGCATCGAATGTGACGAGCGCCGGATTGTTGTAGTCGATGACGTCACTGTGTTCTTGCCATTCAAAAGAACAGTGGTTCTTTTGAATGGCCGTCTGTATGCACGGCAAGCTTGCCCGGAATCCCGTCAGGAAAACCGACATTTTTTTCCTGATGGGATTCGCGGCCTGTGTACATGGCTTAAGATATAAATAATTTTGTATTATTCGTATATCTTGGGAGATCTCATCTAAAGTTTACTAAATGGCAGCAAGACCTTATAGATATTAAGGAAACCAGTTTGATGTAAAAAGGAATATCTGGTTGCTGATAACACATTTAATTAACTGCTGAGTGGGCATGTAATTGCTACACATGTAAAAGCCTTTACTTTTTTTCTTACAACTTACACAGTAAGTACTATATTAAAATATATAGAGGCCTTCCCCTTCACACTTACGTTTTCACACCATGCTCCATTTAGCAATCCTCCTTTGATACCTATGTGTCTTCACAATGTACCATGAATAATACCAGCCGCTAATAAAGTCAATAATGCATATCCCATCATGGCTGCTGAATGACTTTGGCGTCAGCCATAGGTTAAAATAGACAGATACCAGTTTTAAGCTATTGAAATGCTTTCAAAAGCATAAGGCACAAAAATAGCATGTTCCGGTTTCTAAAGTTCTAGTTAATGTATAAACACCACGTACATGGAGTGCAGGTATAGACAAGCACAAAAGTCAAAGGAGTCTGCCTTTATATTGTACATAAATGCAACCTAAATACACTAAATACAGAGTAAAATGATAGACTTTATTTTTCCCATTTTCAGTTTCCTCATTATTTATATTCATTTTGTGTTGTGCATTAGTAGATTAGATAGTCTAGATTAGCAGACTGCTAATCTGGCTAGTAGAAGGACACATTTGGACAGCAGTGCTGTCGGGGGGGGGGGGGGGTTAGATGGACTAGCAGATTTAAATGTAGTAACATATTGAAGCCAAGCTCCAGTTAATGCTTTAAAATCAATCACAGCAATCAATTTTATTTATTTTTTATGCTAAATAAAAGTGGATCATGTTATACACCCCTAACAGTGTTAAATGTGTTTTACATCTCTGCAATTGTAAGAAAGCTTTCTCTGTTGAAAGACAACAGACTTATGCCGCGTACACATGACCGTTTTTCGGGTTGTAAAAAAAAAAATTTGCCCGTTTTTTTAATGTCATTAAATGATCGTGTGTGGGCTTCAGAGCATTGTTCGGTTCTAAAAAACGGGCAAAAAAAATTCGAACATCTTCTAATTTTTAATGACGTTTTTAACATTGTCATTTTTTGGGTTGTAAAAAATGGTCGTGTGTGGGCTTTAAAGACGTGAAAAATCTGCACATGCTCAGAAGCAAGTTATGGGATGGGAGCGCTCGTTCTGGTAAAACTACCGTTCGTAATGGAGTAAGCACATTCATCACGCTGTAACAGACAGAAAATCTTTTACTAACACAAAATCAGCTAAAGCAGCCCAAATTGTGGCGTCATCCGAATGGAACTTCCCCTTTATAGTGCCGTCGTATGTGTTTTACCTCACCACTCTTTGCTAGAGCATTTTTTTTTTCACAATCGTGTGTAGGCAAGGCCGTTTTAATGATCGGGTTGAAAAAAACATAGTTGTTTCTAGAGCCCGAAAAACGTAATTTTTTACAACCGGAAAAGCGGTTGTGTGTACGTGGCATTAGACCCTTTTCACACTGAGGAGTTTTTCAAGCGCTTTTGCATTAAAGAAAATTCAATGAATGTTTTTACACTGGGGCAATAAGCTGGCAGTGCAGTAAAAAAAATCCTGCATGTAGCATCTTTGGAGCTTGTTTGAAGAGCTAAAAAAATCACCCCAAAAATGACACTCTCTATTGAAATGAATGGGAAGTGCCAGAAAAGCTAGTCAAAAATGCTTCTAAAGCACATCAAAAGCACTTCAAAAGCACCTCAAAAATGCCCCACTGTGTTTTTGGTGCAGTATTTAAGTCTGTCCTGTCCTTTAACCACTTCAGCCTCGAAACAATTTATTCACTTACTGATAAGGCAGTTTTTTGCGATACAGAACTGCGTTACTTTAACTGATAATTGCATGGTCATGTGTCACTGTATCCAAACAAAATTGAAGTCCCTTCTTTCCCACAAATAGAGCTTTCTTTTGGTGGTATTTGATCGCCTCTGCAGTTTTTATTTTTTGCCCTATAAATAAAAAAAAGAGTGACAATTTTGTTTTGTTTTTTTAAATTTTACCTACTGCTTTAAAACTTTTCCAAAAGCAACCACCCTCAGTAGAGGAATGGATAGAGGAGATGGAAAAGACCCGAGTGATGGAGGAACTCTGGGCGCTACATAATAACTATGGGGCAAGATTCAATAAAGTATGGGAGGGATGGAGGAGTTTTAGGGATATGGGAGGAGGGGAGGGGAGATGAGAGGGTAGGAGGAGTTCTGAAGTGACTAGGAAGTATTTTCTATGTGTATTCCCTGCCTCCCCCCCTCCCTTTCTTTATTTTTTTATTTATTCATTTTTTATTTTATTTCTTTTTTATTTTATATTATTATATATTTATATATATATATATATATATATATATATATATATATATATATATATATATATATATATATATATATATATATATATATATATATTTTTTTTTTTTTTTTTTTTTAAGTTTTTTAAAACATTTTTTAAGGTTTTTTTTTTTTTTTTTTTTTTGGTTATGAGCACAATAAGGGGATTGAAAGAATTTTCCTCAATACCTTGGA
Source organism: Rana kukunoris (assembly GCA_029574335.1). Taxonomy (NCBI): domain Eukaryota; kingdom Metazoa; phylum Chordata; class Amphibia; order Anura; family Ranidae; genus Rana; species Rana kukunoris. Next base: position 456,923,146 of record CM056049.1, on the reverse strand, counting down.
TAGGCATAGGCACTTTAGAGAATCAACGAAAATTGTGTTGCACTTTCGACAACAATGGTAATTTTAAATGCAACCCCCCCTATACAATATACATTTATTTATTTATATATTCCCTTTTTTTTTTGCACATAAGGAACTGAGATAGGCACTTGCACCTTAGAGAAATAAGGAATAATAAGATTTTTCCACATATGTAAATACAAATTATGTATATATCTATTTTTTTTTCCTTCCTTTTTTTTTTTTTTCCTCTCTCTCTCTCTCTCTCTTCTCTTTTCCCTCCCTCTGGCTGTCACTGAGGTTGGCAATAGTATAAACAGGGGGATATTAGTGTAAGAATAAGTAAGGTAGGCGAGGAATACAGGAGTTGGATATTTGTAATAGAAACATCGTTTCGCATTGAATATTAAAGGGAATATAATGAGACCATGAATGTAAACAGTTTTGTAAGTTAATGTATAAGTGTATGTATGTACTATGTTGTTTATTCATGTTTGAAAACTCAATAAAATAAATATAAAAAAAAAAAAAATCAAAAAAATATATATATATATATTCATCAGTGTAGGCCGATATGTATTCTGCTACATATTTGGGGTAAACTAGGGGATAGATTTATGGCATTTTTATTATTATTATATTTTTACTAGTAATGGCGGCGATTAGAGATTTTTTGCGGCCCTACGACATTGCGGGGGGACACCTAACTGAAATTCTTTACACTTTTTTGGGAACCACTGACATTATTATAGTAATCAGTGCTAAAAATATGCATTGTTATTGTACTAATGACACTGGCATGGAAGGGGTTAACATCAAGGGCGATCAAGGGGTTGAATGTGTCCCCTGTTTGTGTTTTCTAACTGTATGGGGGACTGTCACAACGGAGATCTACCTTGTTTATACAGGCAGATCACCATTCTGTCACTGCAGGGAACGATCGTGGGTGGCTGGTGGACATCGAGTCCGCCGGACCCAATGATTGGCTCCCTCATTGGCCACTGGGAGCACGGCCGCACCCACAAAATTGGGTTTAGGAGCCGATGTACAGCTACAGCGATTTGTAGGAAGGAGCCAACCTGTCAGAGAAAAATTACAGCGGCTGGTCGGCAAGCGGTTAAAAAATGCACTGCAAACGCCTGAAAAGCACCTGAAAAGTGCCTCAAAAGCACTTAGCGTTTTACTAGCAGTTTTGAAGCAAACGAATGTGAAAGGGGCCTAACTGGCTAAAACACCAGATAAAAATAGAAGAAAAAAAGCCTAAAAACGGAAACTACTAATACCATTACATCTAAGAATTGGTAAGCTACAATATAATATAATAATAATTTTTGATTTGGGGTTTAACACTGCTTTAAAAACAATTTCTCGTTTGAGTTGCACTAGGGATGTTAATCAGATAGAATATATGACAGCCTCCCTGAATAATTCCCTTGATAAGCACAACAAAATATGAGAAATGTGGGACAAGCTGGAAGCCCCTAATGCCGGCTGATGCACGATTGGCGCCCCCGGGCAGTGAGGAGGCCCTCAGTCAGGTGGCTGCCCTCTCTTCTTCCCTCTAACCTCTTCTGCTCTTCTCCATACCTTCTCTTCTCTTCTTGACTCTTTCTAGCTTTTCTTTATTCTTCTTTCCCTTTGTCTTTCCTTTTTGTTTTTTTGTTGTTACCGTTACTGGCATGTTCCAGTACTAAATCAAACATAGTGGTAATATTGGAGCCTTGATGCTAACCTCATTGCCCGGTTCTGATCATTCTTGGCTTATTGCATATTTGTTTCCTATACATTAGCCCTATTTCCTATTTTATTCTACATTGTATGTGGATAGTTCACCTGTTGCCTACCACTTATTACAAAGAGTGCTTTTTCTTTTCTTTTTATATTTGTCTGTATATTTTGTTGGTCGTTTGCTGTTGGAAAATTTGCAAACTCAATAAAACTTGTTAGTTTTAAAAAAAAACTACATGGGAGACAAATATGACTATTTCAGGCATCCAACAGAAATCCTAATATACACATGGCAGTACCGTATCATGAACATTAAAAAGCATGAAATACCATGTATGCACAAAACTAAAGTTCATTTAGCACGGTACTACCTTTTTGACTTGACAAGTTTGAACTGCAAAGGACCTCTCATTAAATCTATTTATAAAATAAAATCATTCGGCTGGAGGAAGCAATTGTGTGTGCGCAATGGAAAAGGGTAGGATTTTCCCACACATACCACCTACACAAGTCTTGGCTGAGTAGGTGGGGTCTCCCTTTCCATATCAACAAAACTTAATCTATACTGCTCTTTTCTGCATCACTCTAAAGGTGAACATTGCTTACAAGTTTGGGCAAGCTACTCTCTCTGAGGTGATGTTTAAGTTCAATTATGTTCATATGCACGCACACAAAAGCACACACTGGTGGGATGGTTTCTGTATGTGGGTGTGAGATGAAACCTGTACTAGGTTATTGATTTTCATGTTTTAAGATTATTTCACAGATATGCAGAGGCTTCAAACTGAATTGTCAAATTTAACATGCAATCCAAATAAACATCTTTGCAGTTTCATATCAAATTAAACCTATTAAATTAGAGTTTTCTGTGTGTTTTAGCATTTATCCTAAACACACACACATATATTGTATGAAAAGTATTGCATCTACTCTTAAAGCAGAGTTCCAGTAAATTTTGCGTTTATTTAAAGTCAGCAGCTACAAAAAGTATAGCTGCTGACTTTTAATAAACACACACCCACCTGTCCCATGGTCCAGTGTTGCACTCACCTCAGCTATTTTCACCCTGTGTCTTACCTTGGCAGCGCTGCATCTTTACTATGGACACCCAGCTGTGAAATCTTGCAGCTTGGCAGCTGGGTGCCCACTGCGCTCTTTGACTGATGTGAAAGTCTTCTATGACCTGTCGTGTGTCCCAGAAGACTTTGGGAAGGAGGAGATAGAACTTCCGCTTCCGATCGCCTAAGGTGACCAGAACGGAAGTGGGAGCAGGTACCCGCTCCCCCCTCCTCCCCAAAATCTCAGTTTCACAAACAGGAGTCGGGAAAAAGGCCTTGAAGCGTAAGTTCCACTTTTGGGTGGATAAACAATCTATTAATTACTGTGCAATAATCAAAAATGTATATGTGAAACATTTCCATAAATGCCACTATCAGCATGAAAAGTGCAATGTGCGTTGTGTCTCCTGCTGCCACTTGTTTGTAAGAAAGTCTTAAGCCTTGTACACACTATAGTTTTTTTCCGTTAAACCCAATGGCTGACTTGTGTTGTACAGATCGACATACACAAGGCCCGAATCTTGGACAATGTTTTTTTTGAACAGGCGTGTACCCAGCATTAGTCTTAGGCCGCGTACACACGATCAGTCCATCCAATGAGAACGGTCCGAAGGACCATTTTAATCGGTTAACCAATGAAGCTGACTGATGGTCTGATGGTCTGATGTGCCTACACACCATCAGTTAAAAAAACGATCGTGTTAGAAGTCGGTGACGTTTACGTGTTTTAACACAACAACATGTTGAATTCTTCCAAGCATGCGTCGACTTGATTCTGAGCATGCGCGACTTTTGCATACTAACGATCGGTTTTGACCCATCGGTCAGGCGTCCATCGGTCAAATTTTAAAGCAAGTTCTCATTTTTTTGGACCGAAGGATAACTTGCCGATGGGGCCCACACACGATCGGTTTGGACCGATGAAACGGTCCTTAATTCCGTTTTTATCTGTTTTGACCGATCGTGTGTATGCGGCCTAAGTGTGTTACTAGAGTCTGGTGCAGGAGAGCCTCTTTTACGGCTCTGGTTCGCAAGCCACTAAAGTGGACAGCGGACTCGGAGCACAGAGGGGTAGGAGTACCGAGGTGATGAAGAGTAAAAGCAGGTGGATGGATACCTCTGGTGTGGAGACGTTGGAGATGCTGAAGACGCTGAGGTGGAGGATGGGTCAGCGACCCGCACGAAAGCTGCGACTACTGCGGCACAAGCTGGTAGGGTAAGTAGGTATAGTGGACGACTGGAACAGCAGGGTCAGACAAGCTGGCTCATAACAGGTAGGCAGGAGAATGCAGGCAGATGGCTGAAGCATAGTCGGTTAAAGCAGGCAGGTAGATCTGGCAACGGAATGTCAATCAGGCGGGTGGTCAAACAGAAGCCGGGTCAGGGGTTGGAGAGGTACGGATGGTCAGACAAGCCAAGTCAGAGTTCAATCAGGTATTTCAGGCAGATGGTCAAAACAACAGGTCTCAGATATGGATCCAGTCACAAACTGGAAACTGCAAAACATTCCGATAAGACCTTATTACTGGAGTCAGGCTGCACATGATCAGTTTGGTGTGTATTACTAGAGAGTTTTTAATTTTCTTTAGAGAGTGCATGTGATCAACACAGGGCCAATTAGCACTGTCCAGACAAAGAGTCAGGGGTCATACATCCTGTTAGGACAGCCAGTGCAGTAGGAAACTCCTCCTATAAGCTTTATCCAGGCACTCATAGAAGTCACACGACTGCTATACACTGCTGATCAGAAAAAGGTATTTAGCAGTTTATATTTACTAAAATAATTGCATTTCCATGTTCTGTGTACCAGGGGATACCAGATATAGTCAATGCAGAGCCCTGGGTTTAGTAACACTTTAATTCCTTTAACCACTTAAGGACCACCTAACGCCGATATACGTCCGAAGCTCCGTGACCGTGTCCGCGGGACCCATGGACCAGATCGCTGCCTGTGTCCTGCAATCGGTCACAGGAGCTGAAGAACGAGGAGAGGTGAGTGTAAACACACCTTCCCCGTTCTTCTCTGTGGCAGTGACACTGATTGTCTGTTCCTTGTTATAGGGAACGATGATCAGTGAGGTCACACCTATAGCCACGCCCCCCTACATTAAGAATCACTCCCTTAGGGCACACTTAACCCCTTAGCGCCCCCTAGTGGTTAACCCCTTCACTGCCATTGTCATTTTCACAGTAATCAGCAATTTTTGCTGTGAAAATGACAATGGTCCCAAAAATGTGTCAAAATTTTCCGATGTGTCCGCCATAATGTCACAGTCACGAAAAAATTAGCTGATCGCCGCCATAAAGTAAAAAAATATATTAATAAAAATGCCATAAAACTATCCCCTATTTTGTAAACATTATAACTTTTGCGCAAACCAATTAATAAACGCTTATTGCGACTTTTTTTTACCAAAAATATGTAGAAGAATACGTATCGGCCTAAACTGAGGGGAAAAAAATTATAATTTTGGGGATATTTATTACAGCAAAAAGTAAAAGATATTGATTTTTTTTCAAAATTGTTGCTCTATTTTTGTTTATAGCGCAAAAAAATAAAAACTGCAGAGGTGATCAAATACCACCAAAAGAAAGCTCTATTTGTGGGAACATTTTGTTTGGAAACCACGTTGCATGACCGCGCAATTGTCAATTAAAGAGACGCAGTGCTGAATCACAAAAAGGAGCAAGGTCCTTAACCTGCATAATGGTCCGGGTCTTAAGTGGTTAAATAACAAACTGGGAAAGGGCAGTGGTTGTATGCCTCACTTAACCACCTCAGTACAGGGCACTTAAACCCCCTTCCTGGCCAAGCAATTTTTCAGCTTTCAGAGCTGTCGCATTTTCAATGACAAATGTGTGGTCAGGCAACACTGTACCCAAACAAAATTTTTATATATTTTTTCTTCCACAAATACAGCTTTCTTTTGGTGGTATTTGATCACCTCTGTGGTTTTTATGTATTGCGCTATAAACAAAAGAAGAGTGACAAGTTTAAAAAAACACAATATTTTAAACTTTTTGCTATAATAAATATATAGATCTGCGATTTCTATCGTGACTGCAATATTGCGGCAGACACTATTTTGGGACCATTCACATTTATACAGCGATCTGTGCTATAAAAATGCACTGATTACTGTATAAATGTGACTGGCAGGAAAGGGGTTAACACAAGGGGGCGATCAATGGGTTAAATGTGTATCCTAGGGAGTGATTCTAACTATAGGGAAGGGGACTCACAAGGGGAGGAGACCGATCTGTGTTCCTCTGTACTGGGAACACACAATCGGTCTCCCCTCACCTGACAAGATGTGGATCTGTGTGTTTACACACACAGATCCACGGTCCTGCTCTGTTACCAGGCAATCGCAGGTGCCTGGCGGATATCGCGGCCATCGGGTACGCGCATCAGCTCCCGAGTGGTCAGGGAAGCCGTGGATGTCATATGACGCCCGCCCAGAACTAGAGCTGCATACTTTAGCCGTCATTTGACGGTGGGTGGGCAGCAAGTGGTTAAAGTGTAAATCCAGCCAAAACTTCTTTGTTTGATCTTAGAGAAGTGCTAGACTCTCCGGCATGCTTTTATTGCTGTATATTGCTGATTTGGGAGATTTTGCCCCAACCCGCATGGATTATGCAGGACTTTCATGCACAGACTGCATCTTCTCGCAGTCCCGCAAATGGGTTAATGTTCCCGCACAGGAAGCTGTGCAAGAAGGGGGAGCACTGAAATAGGAGGAAAAGGTCTGAGGGGAGACATGCCACAATGACCGTAGCTATCCGCGGCACACCTCTCCCCGCTCAAGACTTTCGATCAGAGGCATCCCCCCGCTCAACAACTTCGATCTGCGGCAACCCCCCCCCCGCGCAGCAACTTCGATCAACAGCATCACATATGTCACTGCTACAGGATTGTGAAAATCTTTTGGTTCAGTTTAGCAATGATAGTTTTATTATCCCATAGATTTTTTTTTTTTACTGGGAACACTTGATTATAATGGCCCTTTAACTTTTGTACAAATTGATGTCGGCTGCTTTGAACTTGTTCTCTAGTCTTACAAGCCACTGAAGGACTAATCAGCAAGCACCAAGTTTGCTTCATATTTAAGTGGCAGTTGTTAAGAGATCACCATTCATTAGTTATTTTTCTATATTTTCAACTGGATTTGTTTTTCAGTGGGCAGTGGGGATGCAAGCGAACATTAAAAAGGGCTGTAGTATCACAGTAAAAACGCATTATAAGAATCAACCATTTATGTGTTATAACTAAATCAGAGTATTAATTTCATAAAATGTTACTACTTTGTAAAAAAAATAATAATATTTTTTTATTGACTTTCAGTGGATACAGTTTCACATTAGTCACATTGTAATGTAAAGGTAACAACAAATAACTAATCTGCGGTCACTTTAACAATATCACACCCAAATATGTTTATTTCATCACTCAATACTGCGTCAAACATTCCTACAGAAAGGTATTTCCATATGTCTTAAACAAAATTAAAATTAGAATGTTATCATTGGGTTAGACCGATTATACTTTCATCACATGGTCCATAAGAATGTTTGGCCACTGAACCACCACCATCTGAACTGATCACCAAATGGTTTTCAAATGGCTTACATTTTGGGGAATTTAATTTTAAAAAACAGAACTGTGATCTGCATGGTTGTAGACCACATTACACCCTCATTTGACTTAACTAATTGCCGACCGCCCGCCATCATATTACTACGGGACGGTGGCACTGCTACGCAGGAGCACGTAGCTCTACGTCCTCCCTTTAGCAGCTTGTTACAGAGCAGGGAACGGGAGGTATGTGTGTAAACACATACCTCTCGTTCCTGTCAGCGGGGGAAACACTGATCTTCTGTTCATACAATGTATGGACAGAAGATCAGTGATTTCCCCTAGTGAGGCCACCCCCCTCATACAGTTAGAACACACCAGGAACACACTTAACCCCTTCCCTGCCTCCTAGTGTTAACCCCTTCACTGCCAATGGCATTTTTATAGTAATACAATGCATTTTTATAGCATTGATCGCTATAAAAATGCCAATGGTCCCAAAAATGTCAAAAGTGTCCGATGTGTCCGCCATAATATCGCAGTACCGAAAAAAAAACGCTGATCGCCGCCATTACTAGTAAAAAAAAATAATAATAAAAATGCCATAAAACGACCCCCTTTTTTATAAACGCTATAAATTTTGCGCAAACCAATTAATAAACGCTAATTGCGCTTTTTTTAACAAAAAATATGTAGAAGAATACGTATCGGCCTAAACTGAGGAAAAAAAATGTTTTTTTATATCTTTTTTGGGGATATTTATTATAGCAAAATGTAAAAAATATTGCATTTTTTTCAAAATAGTCGCTGTATTTTTGTTTATAGCGCAAAAAATAAAAACTGCAGAGATGATCAAATACCACCAAAAGAAACCTCTATTTGTGGGAAAAAAAGGACGGCAATTTTGTTTGGGAACCACGTTGCACGACCGCGCAATTGTCACTTAAAGCGACGCAGTGCCGAAACACAAAAAGTGCTCTGGTCTTTGGACAGCAATATGGTCCGGGGCTAAAGTGGTTAATATTGAACCTTGATAGCTAGATAGAGGTGGAAATTCTATTAATGGAACATCACTATTGTATCCTCTAAAACAGGGATCCTCAAACTACGGCCCTCCAGATGTTGTAGAACTACACATCCCATGAGACATTGTAAAACTCTGACATTCACAGACATGACTAGGCATGATGGGAATTGTAGTTCTTAAACAACTGGAGGGCCATAGTTTGAAGACCCATGCTCTAAAAGAAGTAGCACACTGGTAGGAGATTTAGCCTATCAATGGTTACCCAAACCAGAAGAAAATGGCTTTGAGCTGAAGAGTCATTTGTAACCAAACTCTAGCCTTTTTTAGTATGAATGGGGACAAGTTTTAAAAAAAATCTCTCAGTTATTAATTTTAATCTGTGAGTTTTAGGGCCTGTCTACTCACTAACTCAGAGTAGTCAGTGGGCAACGGTCTTTTTTGGCTGCACTGAGCATTAAGTGAGGGGGTGGTGTGATTCACATTTCAGCTCATTACTGTGTTTCCTTTTTTTCCAACTTTATTTTAAGTGCACAAAGTGACACTTCATTCATGACATCATACAGCAGCACAGTGCTTTATGCTGCTGTGTAGTAACATACAGTATGGTTCCATCCAATGCGCTGCATTTTATTGCAGTTCACTGGGCTGCACCAATTGTTTTCTATGTGTCCTAGTACTGACGGACATTCTTCCAGTGTGGAAAAATGCTAGTAAACAGATTAGTTAATGAGCCCTTAAATTAGGGAGATTCTCCCCTACTTCCTATCTTTGTGAAACCCATATAAGAAATTAGGGGTGCAAGGGTCACTGGCACAAGCAGGCATAGCATGCTAAAAAAAAAAAATCATTTCAAAAAGTATAAGGCTGGGTTCACACTTATGCAAGTTAGATGCAAGTTTCCCCAATTTGTAGGACAGGAGATTGTGACCGGCTCTCAATGGTACCAGTTCACACATCTTCAGGGCGGCCACAGAGCACATCGCACAGGCCTCCTGTGCATCTTTGGCTCAGTTTCAGGTCCGAAAAAATTTGGGCCTGATTCGTCCCTGAAATCCCTGAGTTTCAAGCCTTCTCCACTCTAAACAAGTAACATTTTTGCTTTGGTCCTTAACCCATCTGGACAGATTGCCCATTATTTCCAGCACTGTAGAAAATTAAGTGAGATGTCCCCAATAACTGACAATGAAAGTCAAACAGAGGCTGTAGTCATTCTCCTCTGCATTCAAAACCGAAATAAAATATTTTATATGGAGTTAGGCTTTAAATGATAAGTGTAAAGAACACTTATCCCTTCTTCCTAGAACTCTGGTCTTAAGTATCCCACCATCCCTTACCTATAAGTCTATAAGTGAGCCAACTGCAAAGGCATGTTAATATTATAGGTGGGTAGGATGCAGGTAAGACGATATCTGTTTTAGGGTGAGTTGCCTTATGCCCTGTACACACGATCGGTTCATCCGGTGAAAACGGTCTGATGAATTTTTTCATCAGATATCCGATGAAGCTGACTTTCATCAGTTGTGCCTACACACCATCAGTTAAAAAACGATCGTGTCAGAAAGCAATGATGTAAAACACAATGACGTGCTGAGAAAAAGGTCAATGCTTTCGAGCATGCGTCGACTTGATTCTGAGCGGGGCAGCACAGTGGTCCAGTGAGTAGCACTTTCGCCTAGCAGCAAAAGGGTCGCTGGTTCGAATCCCGACCACGACACCATCTGCCTGAAGTTTGCATGTTCTCCCTGTGTCTGCGTGGGTTTCCTCCGGGTACTCCGGTTTCCTCCCACACTCCAAAGACATGCTGGTAGGTAAATTGGATCGTCCAAAAATTGACCCAGTATATATGTATATATGTGTGTATGACTGTGTGTCCATAGCGTGACCGCACCAGCCAAGCAGACACTGGCTGGAAAAAGCGCCCAGAGGCGATTCAGTTCGCATGCGTTGCGCTATACAAGTCATTCATTCATTCATTCAGCATGCGTTGATTTTTAACCGATGGATTTCCCCACAGACAATCGTTTTTTTCTATAGTTTTTTAACCATCAGATAATTTTAAAACAGGTTCTAAGTTTTTATACCGATGGGAAAAAAACAGATGGGGTCCACACCCAATCGGTTCGTCTGATGAAAACGGTCCATCAGACCGTTTTCATCAGACGAACCGATCGTGTTTCAGCGGCATTAGGTCATGGGGGCTAGACAGGATGGCTAAGTTAACATTTTGAGAAAGTGCACTTATCCTTTAAAAATGAAACTTCTGTGCTGAAAGTCTATTATCTCAAGCATTATCAACATTGTTAACTATTTTTGGTTAATTACATTTTACAACTGGAGTAGTTTTTCAACTATTGCAATAAAATCCTCCTAAGAAAACAAGATTGAGTAAGTACAAAATAGAATAGTGTATGAACAACAAAGATAATACCCCCATGTGTATTCTGATTGCACAAATCAGCAGTAAACATAGACTTTCCTTTTAATGAACTTCCCATCCACTTCATCCTTTCAATGGCTTAGCAATTGTACATTTCCCAGTGTCATAAGTTAACTCCACAGGTTCCAACTTTCAGATAAGATTCTACATAACAACCAAACAAAATGTTTTTTTCAAAATAACAAAAGACTTGGTTGAATGCCTTGGTGCACAACAATAGACGACAGAAGTCATCAATCTTCCTGAATAATTCTGCAGGTCAACCAATTGCTTAGCCAGCTGCCTAATCAATTGTCCCTTGAAATTGGGCAGGATTGAAACTAGAGATTCTTTTACATATCCTATCTAAAGATCATTTATAAGACCTGGGATATCTGATTCTAAGAGACTGAAAAAAGGAAGCAAAGCGGAATGGTATAATTGATTCACTGATTTAAGAAAATTATTTTCTTAAAAAAAAAAGAGATTGATAGCATTTTTTGGGGTTTATTTAGTGGGTTTATTTTGTCCCTTTCTATGTATACCCATTCAACTAAACATAAAAGTGTTATAAGAACAAAAGTGTTTAGGTTTTTGGGGCTAGACAGGAATTCAAAACGAATGATGATTCAAAACTTAATGAATAAAACTTTTGTTAAAGTAAAACACTGGGGGTTAATTTGCTAAAGGAATAGAGACATTTTGAAAATTGAATGTTCACTGAGCTTAGTAAATCAGATAAATATTCCAGTGAAACATGTCAAGAATCAAGTTTTTTTACAGTAGTTATACCTAAATTATTAAAGATTGTTATATCTTTTTTAACAAATCTGTTAACAAATAAAGTGTTACTTTTACTATACATTTAATAGTTTTTCATTGTTTTAGGCACCTTCAGAGCCGGTTCACACTGGAGCTAGTCGTCGGTCGCATCCCATCTAATGCTATGGAACCGTTCTAATAGGAGCGACGCAAGTCACTCCGACTTAGAAAGAGGTTCCTGTACGACTCCGGGGGCTGCTCGAGGTGACCTGCATAGACTTCTATACAGAAGTCATTCTGCAGGTCGCCTCTGAAGTCGTCCTCAGGACGACTTGCAGAGCCGCCCCCGGAGTCGTGCCGCGGGAGTGTGAACAGGCTCTAAAAGTCCCCTTATTCCAATTGTATTCAATTCAATTGGGATGTGGTGCCTTTCTCCACCTATCCTTGGCTGATTCACTTTACTTCTTCAAATAAAGATGTGTTACATTGTTACATAGTCAGTCTGGTTGAAAAAAGACACAAGTCTATCTAGTTCAACCAATAAAAGGAAAAAAATATATAATACAAACCTATATACACAATCCTATACCCACAGCAAAAAAACAGCAAAGCATGATCCAGCAGGGGAAACAAATCCTTCCTGATCCCTTAGGATCTCTTAAATCAACTAGCCTGGTCAATCCCCGTATTTGTAATTTCCACTGAATGGGTATTTGTACTGGACACCTTGATATTAAATAAGCAGTAATTTTTCAATTATTGTGAACTGAATTAGCATTTTCTCAAATTAAGGGAAAGTCTGTACACAATTTTTATCCATAAACATTATAATGTATCTTTATATAGCACAGGAATGTTTATGGTATATGAAAATGAAGAATTGTATCTTATACAAATGCAAAAAATCACCGGTTTGTTAAACAATGTCCGCATTCTATTTATACCATATATTTTTTAAACCAACATTTTTTTCCTGACAAAAATACATTACCACTATTATAGTTGTCTCACGGTATGAAATTTTTTCTAAATATGTTGATGTTACAAGAGATAAAATAGAGAAGTTTACAGTGCACACTTTGCGTGCCACTCATTCTATGTGTTCAGTAGCAATAGCAACCAGAAACAATCCAGTACACTTCAATAAAAAATAATAATGTTGCATTCATATATCAATATCATGCAGCCTGTGTGAGACTCATGAAATATGATTTTTATTTTCTTAATTTAAAGTATTTACAGTATTTCATTTTTGATCGTGTCTTTTCAAGAGGGAATACAGAAATGCTGTTTGGAAAAAGCTAATCATATCTACTGTTGGAAATTCAAACAAGTAAGTAAAAACACATTTTGACATCTCCTATAAATCAATGTGGCCCTTAATCAGGCCCAAAGGACCTCTACAATCCCAAATCCACTATTGTGTGCATTATGATTCACCTATAAATTCAGTTAGGTTTGAGATTTTCCCCTGGTGATAGGCTGTATAACACATACAATGGAGTAAATAAGAAAATCCAGAAAATGCCCACCAAAATGTATTTATTGACTGTTTAACCACTTAAGGACCGGACCAATATGCTGCTAAATGCCCAGAGACGTTTTTACAATTCGGCACTGTGTCACTTTAACAGACAATTGCGTGGTCATGCAAAGTGGCTCCCAAACAAAATTTGCGCCCTTTTCTTCCCACAAATAGAGCTTTCTTTTGATGGTATTTGATCGCCTCTGCAATTTTAATTTTTTGCGCTATATACAAAAATAGAGCGAAATTTTTGAAAAAAAAAATCAATATTTTTTACTTTTTGTTATAAGAAAAATCAAATAAACTAAATTTTAGTCAAACATTTAGGCCAAAATGTATTCAGCCACATGTCTTTAGTAAAAAAAATCGCAATAAAAAAAAATAGCTACCTAGCGGCAACAGTGACACTAATACCGCGATCAGAAAAATAATCGCTTAGTGACACTGGCAATAGGGGGTGAAAGGGTTAACTAGGGCGGTGATCAAGGTGTTAAACCTTTATTAGGGGGGTATGGGGGCTACCCTGGACCTAGCACTAACTGCCTGTCACACTAACTGTCACACTGACACTAAATGCAGTGATCAGTAAATATATGATCACTGCATTCAGTGACACTGTGACAGGGGGGTGGGTGGGGTGATCGGGGGGGGGGGTTAATGTGCCTACATGTCCTGGTATCAGTGTAGTGTTGTGCAGACCCACTGTGTGATGTCTTCTCTCCACAGCGGCGGTTGAAAATACCGCCGAGAGGAAAGATTACATCACTTCCCCCTTCCTGTGTAAGGGGTGCGCGCATTGGCTGGGAGCGATCCGGAGGGGGCGGACAAAAACGAACAGCCGCCCCCTCGTCCCGGATCGCTCCTGAAGCCACGGGGACCGCTAAAAGTACCGGGGGGGGTCCGATCGGACCCCCGACCCACGTCTAGGCAGGTACGCCAATGTGCCTGTATGTGCCATTCTGCCGACGTATATGTACATGCGGCGGTCCTTAAGGGGTTAAGGCACATCCATGCACACTTTTTTCCAAATGTTCTATGCATACAATAGCAGTGCATTTTTTCTGGTCTTCATTCAAATACTTGAAGGACTTGAAGGCCAATCTGTGTAAAAATAATGACACTGGATGGAGCATCAAAAAAAGTAAAGTGATGTGTGGCAATCATTGACCTACTAGCAGCGGGCTCTAGTCAAGTCAGTAGTTACCATAATGATGTATATCACTAGTGTACAGGACAGCAAAGTTAGGAAGCAGAATTAAGCCTGAAAATGTACAAAAAGTATTGTTTTTTGGCCACCTTTTTGTTGCAACGGATGTTTAAGGCTCTCCCCTAGCCTAAGATGAGGATTCAAAACATTGTTGACATGTCTATAATTAAAAAAAAAGTTTTTGTTTTTTTTTAAGAATCATACTTACCTAGGTGGATGCATTATTGGATTGATGCTGCATCTGTCTCCCGCAGGTTCTAAGACTGAGAACCAAGTGCTCAAACACCACCACCAAACACGACCACGTGAAGCAGAGACTAGTGGCTCACTGAGAGGCTGAGCTGGGTGCTGGTCCATGGTTGTGGGCAGATCCTGACCATATTGTCGCACTCTTTCCCCAGCCTGGACCATCTCTGCGATGCCAGCAGACAGCGGTTACTGGAGTATAGAACAAACTGTACTTCTGTGATTCACAGGAGAAGTACAGCCAAATAAGCTTTGGCTGTACTTCTCCTTTTAAGAAGCAATGAGTGTAAGGGGTGGGTTTCCCACAGTTAAGTGGGTATCAGAGTACTAGATTTTCAATGAAAAGGGAAGTAGGGAAGTAAAAATAATGGAGGAAGGGGAAAAGGGGTAGGTTTGGGCTCTAGAGAGGTGAACTTACACAAACAAGAGAGATCATATTTACTTAATTTGGCCATATTCCAGAAACTGTTAATGATTTTTTTATTCAGCACTGAACCTAAGTGTTTTTTTTTATTTTTTATGTCACAATGTAGAGTATAAGATTTCCTATCATCTGTGCCCAGTCTTGCCACACAGAGTTAATCCAGCACTGAGTAATCCTATTTTAATGTTCAGTGCAAATTAACAGAATTCCAGATAAAAACTTGCCAAATTATAAAGTCTGTTTCTCTGTGTTTGCTTTCAGTGACAGGTTATTTACAAATCTAGCTTGGACATGTTTATCAAAACATGAGGTGATCCAAAGTTCATTGTATATTACCAGGATGTGTTATGTGGGGGAGGGGTGGATTTTTCACTTTTTATACCTCATGTTATGATAAACATAACATATGATAAACATGTCCAAGCTAGATATGTAAATAACCTGTCACTCAAAGCAAGGAGAGAGAAAACTGACTTTTTATTTAGGCAGGTTTTTATCTGGAAGGCTGCTCATTTTCACTGAACATTAAACAAGGATTTCTCAGATCTGGATTAACTCTGTGTGGCAAGACTGGGCACAGATGATAGGAAATATTATACTCTACATTGTGACATAAAAAAAAAATGTTTTGGGGGTTTACATCCACTTTAATGTAAGATGTTATTTCCGACAGCAGAACACCCCCTCCCCCCGGTTCTCAATTTTAATGTCACATGTCACTGTTGGCAGCCCCCCCCCCCCCCGCTTCTCAACTTTAATCTGTCATTTTGCGTACATACATACTATTGGTTGTGTATTTCCTCACACAACCAATAGTACTCCCTGTTAAGCAGCGCCTTGCTCATACAAGATGACAATAATGGTAATGAAGATTATGGCTAATTTCAGTAAAAAAAACATATAAACATATGTATAAAATCATCTATCAAAGAACTTGTAAGACAATTCTATGATTCACATATCTGTACAATACATAGACAAATAGGTGGCAAATCTGTTTCTTAGTTCCCCAATGCACCTTTGACTCCAGCTTAATTATGAGACAATGAATGAAAATGAAATCATCAGCTCAGTGCAATAATAAGAAGACCCAACAGAGCTCTAAAGTGGCACCAGGAAGCATTAATGAACTGATGGATACTAATATATGAACAATTTAATAGTTCTGAGATTAGTGTATCAGATCTGCATGTCTATTTTATTGAAAATACATCCTACTGATACATTTAGTTTATTTATATAAATATGTGATATGTACAATGCCTGCTCAGTCTCTGCTGCCAGCTGTTCTTTGCTAAGCCCTTAAAGCTCTAAGCTCAAAAATTAAGATTTACTATATTATCTGGAACATCTGGAAACATTATTTGTGCCTAAGTTGTACTCAGTGGTGCCAACCTACCAGATTGAAATTTACTGGCACGACACCCAAAATTTACTGGCACAGACACATTTTTACTGCCATTTTACAAAAATTACAAAACTACAGTTTTAAGTGTAAATGTCAGTATTTCGGCTACAAACAAATGGGATTTAAGGTAGCTATTAAGGTAAAAAAAAAAAACATATTTCTGTTATTTTTGATATAATAATAGTCCATCAGTTTTTGTTACTTATCCCTAACTGGAGAGATTTCCCCTTAATTAAAAAGTGAGAGGAAATCCCTGGTAGTCACTAGGATCACCAGAATTTATGTCCCCGATTCTAAAAACCTCTTGTCTCCATCACCTCCTGTTTCCATCCCTCTATCACACCTTCCCTCAATCACCTTCTGCCTCCATTACCTCCTCCCTCCATCCCTCAATCACCTCCTGCTTCCATCACCTGCTGCCACCATCACCTCCTGCCACCATCAGTTCATGTCACCATCAGCTTCTGCCATCATCAGCTCCTGTCACCATCAGATCCTGTCACCATCAGGTCCTGCCCCCATACCTGCTGTCACCATCAGATCCCCTCACCATCAGTTCCTGTCACCATCAGGTCATACCCCCATCAGCTCCGGTCACCATCAGCTCCTGCCCCCATCAGTTCCTGTCAGGGACATTTATGGGCTGCCCGTAAATATAAAAAAAATTAAATTTTAGACCTAATTCTACAGGCTAAAGACTCCCCCACAGAGTTTTACGAAAAATGGGCTTGCTGGACACTCTTTACTAAAACTGATGAATTTAAGGCAATGTCTCTTCAGCCTTCCTCGAATCAGACTTGAGGTGATAATTCTTTTTTTTTTTTTTATCTTCCCCTACTTCCTCCCCCTCTTACCCTTTGTTTATTAAATTTCTAATTTAATATTGTTATTTTAGATTCATTCCATGATTTCCAATTTTTATTCTCTTGTTTTGTTGCCTCAAAGTTCGAAAACTACTGATGTATAAGTTAACATTTACTTTAATTTTAAACAAAAATATGTACTGATGTTGTTGCTATTCTTGTTTTCTCTTATTTGATATTACAATTCTACTACCTATGATACTTTATTTTATCTACATTTAATTATATGTTTACTATGTTATTTATTCTGAAATACCAATAAAATCTTTTAAACGAAAGTATATAGGAAAATGACACAGCCCTGCGATGCACCGAGTTATGTAGACCATGAACAATTAATCAATCATTTTTTGTGTATGAACGCATATCGGCAACTTTGCTTCAGTTGGCCGAAATAAACAATTTCCTAATACAAAAAAAAAAAAAAAACTTAAATTTTGTCTCAAATTCCTCTTCAAATTGGTGTACTTTTGCTTTTGCTGTGCTGTGCCTTATATTTGTAGATCTGCATCATGAGATCATTTAAAGTGGAACTTTACTATCCCAATCAACATTGAATATATGTAATCCTTATGCTGCTAGCATTAGAAAATAGATAGGAAGGTATAATATATTTACTCGTATAACTTGTTCTTAATTTTTTTACAAAAAAAATTACATATATTCCTGGAGTCTTCAGGAAAGGAGGAGGGAATCCAGGAAGTAAATGCTACATGAATAATTTGCCCTTACTCAAGATGGCCATGGGTAGAAATGCTAGAGGTTGTTTTTCAAAGTGATTTCTCAACAAAATAAAACATAGAGACATCAATGGACGGGGCAGTTTGCTCTGAATATTAAAAACCAATGAAATAGTGTTTTTTTGGTTTGTGGTGCTTAGATGCAGTGAAGATCCTTTTTAAGGCAATGCTGCCTCCGACTGCTAGTATTGTTGCATTTGAAGCTAGGTTTAGTAAAGTCTTTACTGTTTTGCCCACTGTTTTCCTTGCTGGAGAGAAAGCCTTATGTGAGTGCCCAGAGTTCAAGGATCTGAGAAAGCAAAGCCCCACTTCTCTACCAGGATGGCTGCGTCCATGCAGAGACATAGGGGTTGATTTACCAAAGCCAAATAGACTTTGCAAAGTGCAGTTGCACTCTGCAAGTGAAGTTGCTCCAGAGCTTAGTAAATGAGGTACAGCTTCACTTTATAAAGAATAACCAATCATGTGCAAGGCAAAAAAAAAACAGCAATTTTGCTTGCACATGATTGGATGATGAAAGTCGGCAAAGCTTCTACTCATTTACTAATCTCTGGATCAACTGCAAAGTGTACAGTCTTTTTGCCTTTAGTTAGTCAACCCCATAGTGTGAAACAAGAGAAGGTAAGTCAGAAGTGGGAAAATTGGCTGTTGAGAGCCTACAAGCAATACTGTGACTAGTTGTTTATCCTCTGCTTGATTTTTGCGGCAAGCTTCCACAGTTCAGGTGCATTTAAAGAGTAAAAACTGACAGTTTTTTTTTAAATTTTGTTTTTTTTTATGTGATATTTCTCCACTTTATCAAAAAATAAATATAATGTTTTTGCTGGAGTCAGGCTTTAAAGGGGTTTTAAAGGTACAATTTTTTCCTAAATAGCTTCCTTTACCTTATTGCAGTCCTCCTTCACTCACCGCATCCTTCCATTTTGCTTTTAATGTCCTTATTTCTTCTGAGAAATCCTCACTTCCTGTTCTTCTGTCTGTAACTCCACACAGTAATGCGAGGCTTTCTCCCTGGTGTGGCGTGTCATGCTTGCCCCCTCCCTTGGACTACAGGAGAGTCAGGACACTCTCTACCTTGCAGATAGAGAAAGGAGCTGTGTGTTACTGGGAGTCCTGACTATCCTGTAGTCCAAGGGAGGGGGCGAGCACGATCCACTCCACACCAGGGAGAATGTGTCATTTCCCATTGACAGGGGTGCTTACGATGATCAGTTTTTATTTATTGATGTAAAACCTTTAACCCAAAGAAAAAAAGCTGTTTGCTGTAACTGCATATGAAGTATTAGCCGGAGTGTTGCTTCCATTTGTTAGTTCATTTAAATCTTCCAGTACATCTTATAATCCTCTCTTCCCAGACTGAAAATGCTGCTGTCCAAAATTCCCCCCTGTGCTCAGTTATCCAGAATGGGAACACTGTGGGGTTGATTTATTAAAACTGAAGAGTGCAAAATCTGGTACAGCTGTGCATGGCAACCAATTAGCTTTTAAATTCAGCTTGTTCAATTAAGCTTTTACAAATAAACATAAACAATTTGGAGTTGGTTGTATCTGCTAAAACATGCCCAACATCCCTTTATTCTATGAGAATACAGATTTCTCCTCAAGGTGGGATTTAAAGGCACAGATTGTGAAGCAATGGTTAAAAGTTATAAAGTTTAATAGTATCAAAATATATAAATCACATATACAGAATCTTTGTATAAAAAACATTGAATGCTGAGTCATCACATGATAATAGACAACATAAATTCATGTTGGGTATGCATGTAGTGGCACCACACTGGAACCAACTGACCAGGGGAAGGAAAAGTTAAAAATTTGAAATGTGAAAAAGTAAAAATGTTGAAGAAGAAAAAAGATAAATAGAAAAAAATAAAAAATTTGAAATAAGTAAAAAAAAAAAAATAATAAAACGAAAAAAAAAAAAAAAACAGTCACTGTTTCATAAGTATCTATACAGCAAATGGATGCTTCTCTCTTTGTTCGAATTGTTGCCATTTGGTGTCTAACAGATGTTTAATATATGTTCCCATCCTTTTTAGACTATAAGCTTCACTACACTGCATATCGGACTACCCCTGAATGAGTAAAAGTCACCACGAAATGCGTAGGAGATTGCGAATGCAATCAGTACCTATTGTACACATGAATTATTTTATATGAATTTTTGTTGTCTATTATCATGTGATGACTCAGAATTCAATGTTTTTATACAAAGATTCTTTATATGCAATTTATATATTTTTCTACTATTAAACTTTATAACTTTTAACCATTGTTTCACAATCTGTGCCTTTAATGTCCCACCCCTTAGGAAAAATCTGTATTCCCTTTACAAAGAAACATGGACGCTGATTGGTTTCTATGCAGAGCTGTGCCAGATTTCGCACTCTTCAGTTTTAGTAAATCAACCCCTGTAATACAGGAGGTGCATTATGGGCCAGATCACCAGGTGAAAACAGAGGGAAAACCTATAAAAATGAATGCAGCTGCCACATGTAATGATTAGTAAACTGAAATACATTGCAGTTTTGGCCAGTGGTACAAGGTATGGCTAACACGTTTTTAGGGCCATGCCCCTTTTTTCAGAACTGCCTGTGATGACTAGAACTCCTGGTATGATCTCAACTGCATACTTACATTGGTCCAGCTTTGACTATGCATATCTCATATTTTATGGACTGCTGTAGAAGCTGACAATCACTGTAGCAGTTGGCACTTTTGAAGTGATAGCCACAATCTTCAGGGGCCCGTACTGAGAAGCTGCCCCAGTGCACGTTGTCCACAAGGGGGTCTCTCACTAGGAACTGCCACCCTTTACAGAACGCCTTGTATATTTTAATCAGATACACAGCTGTCTCTGATGTCACAGCCCCTCATTAACCCCTCATCCAGTGGCGGCCATTCATTAGGGGCTCAGGAGCGCCACCACCCTAATCCATGCCCCCAGCCCCTAATCTACATGCAGGGTGCTGGATGCATGGATTGCAATGGTTTTCTTTTTTTTTTTTTTGAACGACTGAAAGAGGCAAAAGCTTAAAAAAAGGGTGGGCTCGGGGCGCAGAGCACTGCACCCAGTTGTGTGACATTAGTGAATTAATATACACTAAAGTCTTCCTGTTTCTCCTCCCAGACAATCGGGAAGCATGTCTCGAGATTCCGAAGATCCAATTGGTTGGGAGGAGAAGCGACGGCCGGGACACGGAGGAGACAAAGGGGTGAATCTGCCATCAGAGTGGTGAACTGCATGGGGTAAGTGCAGGGCTGACGCAGGGCCTGGTGTGGCAGAGGGTGAGCGAGCCTGTAAACCGGGGGGGTGGGGAGTGTGGGAATGGTGTGCAGTGGTGGGCTCGAGCGACAGGGGGAGTTTTAGTGTGGGGTGGCGGGCTGGAGCGACGAGGGGGGATGTCTGTGGTCAGGTCTGTCTGCCGCCCCCTTGACCGATGGAGCACCAGCCGCCACTGACCTCATAATATGGTGGTAATAAAAATCCTTGTATGCTTGTTCTTGTAGATACCCCATTTACAGTCCATTGCACCCTTAGAAAAATGCAAAAATAACCTTTGTTTCAGTTTTTCAATGTCAACATTTTACCGGAGTCTACAATTTTTTTTACATTTTAGGGAAATTATAGTTCTCAATTTTGCGCAAACCTTTTCATATGAAATTTAAAAAAATAACACATTACATATAAAACAGATCTAAGTATTGTTTAGTAATAAAAAAAAAAGCAAACAACAAGAACAAACGGGACAAACATTGTATAGTGAACGATACAAGGGGGTGCTTGGTTAATATTCCAAATTGTTTACTTCAAAATGGAGTACATGGTTCAAATAATGTTGTACACACTGCTCTATACTCTAATAAGAAACCGCTCTGCTCCCTAATAAGAAACATTACTGATCTTAAAACTTAAATGAAAAGTAATATGAAAATACAAAATACATCAATATAGCATCAAAAATAAATTGTCAATGTTCTCCATAAATGCAGCTGTCTTTTGAGTCACTCTTTTATTAAGCAACCTCTGAGCATAAATAATATAAACAAGCTGAATTGTTCTGAATAAATGAGTTTTTGTCTGCTGCCTGTAAAGTTATAATTGCAATAAAGATAGCCTTTGAGAAGCAGTCACTCACTTCCCTGTTCTCCCCTATGATGCACAGTGAAAGCATTCTCTTTACTGTAAATATCTTTTTTCAACCCATAATCTCTACAAATTGCAAATGAAAAAACATAAATTGAGCAGACCGACATGCCTACTGATTCCGATGCCCTTTGTAACATCAAAGAAATTGCTATGTCTGTTAATAACATCACTCTGGCCTAAAAAATAAGGCATCAATAAAGGGGAAAAAAAGAGTGTTGATGCCAAACCCACCATGTATTAACGTCAGAGAGACTCAGCATTTCAAGTGTGTAATCAGCTGTCACCAAATAAAACCAGCAATGAATCTTCAATGTTATAAAAAGGACAAGTTAGTTCCTGTCACTGAAATGTTGTTAATAATTACTCCAACATATCAAACAAAAGCCTTTTCAAGAGATGATTTTCTTCCCCCTTTTTTTTTTTTTTTTTTTTTTTGTTTCAGGCTCACAGACCCCTGGGAGAGTATGGTGAGAGATAGAAGCAAATTATCACATGAGGAATGGTTTGGTGGTAGTGTCAAATGTGATCTCTACTGTAAAACTGTGAACATGGCGTTTTATATTATTACTATTCAACAGACATTGTGCTTTTAGGATATACGCCTTGTTTTTATTTTTGCTTGATTTATTTTTAAAAAGTCATGAATAGATTTAAAGGAGTGCTAATCATGAGACCACCTATAAAGTACAAAGCCTATTTTAATTTTGAAGGAATTATGCTAGTAGCAACACATTTATTTTTCCACTTCAAAATTTTTAACCAAAGGTCAAATAGGTCAGTTTTATCTAATGTACCATTTTTTCTTCATAACGCTGTTTGTGTTTACAAAAAGTAAAAAAAAAAAATAGCATGCAGTGACCACCATCAGCTCAAAACAAATGTGTTATTGACTGTTCAGCCTTTTAAGAATGTGTGCTTGTATCATAGTTGTAAAGGATTTATTTTATACTGTAAGCTCTGCAATGGATTTATCCACTATTAAAGGCATGAACGTGTATACACTGCTAACTGTATTTTAAAACGGTGGAATAGAAAAAAACACTGAAGATAAATAAGTAAAGGTCTCAGTGTTTGTGGTTTCGATAAAACTGGGCAACAATTGGGCAATATAAGAGGAACCAGTTATAATGGAAAACCACTTCTGTGAGATAAAAAGGTGACATGCTGGGTTTAGTCTTGTAAGCATATAGTCATCTTTGCTCATAGGATATTAGTGAGAAAGTCAATGTGCCTTATAGTGGGAAAAAGTGATAAGTCAATATCTGGACTATGTAATATCTGAGCATTATCTTCAGTCTGTGAACTTCCCAGGGCTTTTTTCCTCAAACAATAGGTGCTGGAACTGAACCACAGCCCCACAAAACCCCTCCCCTACCAATACCCTTCAAATCACATCAAATAGTCGGTGTGTTCAGTCAAAATTCACGAAAACAGTATGAGGGTCCTAAAGGGGCATTAAATACCAGGATTTCATTACATAGAGAGTGCAGAGCTGTCACTTGTAAACACAGAAACCAGACTTCTGTGTTTTCAAGTGATTGCGATGACCAGGCACCAAAGAGTCTCAGCCAGAGGTGGTGGAACCGAGTTCCACCAAGTTCCCCCTGAAAAAAAGCCCTGGAACTGTCTAATGTGATTCAAACCCCAAAAGATCTGTTATCACAATGCACAACTCTTTCTAAAAGATTATAAAACAGAGGTCTCACAGAAGCCCTTAAAGGGGTTGTAAAGGTTTGTTTTTTATTTTCTAAATAGGTTCCTTTAAGCTAGCGCATTGTTGTTTCACTTACCTGTTCCTTCAATTTCCCTTCTAAATGTTTTTTTTTCTTTGTCTGAATTTCTCACTTCCTGTTCCTCCTCAGTAAGCTGTTCTGGCTGACTAACCCCCAGCCAGAACAGCTTACTGAGAAGGAATAGGAAGCTGTTCTGGCTGACTAACCCCCAGCCAGAACAGCTCAGGTGATGGGGTCAAACTTACTGAGGAGAAACAGGAAGTGAGAAATTCAGACAAAGAAAAAAAATTACAAGGGAAATCGAAGGAAAAGGTAAGTGAACCAACAATGGATTAGCTTAAAGGAACCTATTTAGAAAATAAAAAATTTACCTTGACATCTTTAAAGGGGTATTTGTGGAGTCAAATACCTATGTAAAGCGTAAGGCATGGGATGCGTCTTGTCTTTTTTGGGGTTAAGAGTTCATAGTTTACAGTAATTGGTACTTCTGGTGTGTTATAACAGTTAGATTTTATTGTTGTGGTGTACTAAAAAATCTGTGGCTTAGCCCTTTCCCCCAGTTTTGGTCAAATCAAGCCGTGGCCTAGCCCTTTCCTCCAATTTTGGTCAAATCAAGCCGTGGCCTAGCCCATTCCCCCAATTTTGGTCAAATCAAGCCGTAGCCTAGCCCTTTCCCCCAATTTTGGTCAAATCAAGCCGTGGCCTAGCCCTTTCCCCCAATTTTGGTCAAATCAAGCCGTGGCCTAGCCCTTTCCCCCAATTTTGGTCAAATCAAGCCGTAGCCTAGCCCTTTCCCCCAATTTTAGTCAAATCAAGCCGTGGCCTAGCCCATTCCCCCAATTTTGGTCAAATCAAGCCGTAGCCTAGCCCTTTCCCCCAATTTTAGTCAAATCAAGCCGTGGCCTAGCCCTTTCTCCCAATTTTGGTCAAATCAAGCCGTGGCCTAGCCCTTTCCCCCAATTTTAGTCAAATCTCGTGTGTCAAATAGGGGGAATGTTTTATATTTGTTTCTAATAAATTCTCAGCAGTTCTGTGCTTGGGAATAAAGTGTGTATATAGTGTATTTTAGCAAAAAGAAAAAGCATTTGACAAGAACAGAATGGAACCCAGTGACCACCAAGGTAGAATTTCTCATTCAATGTATGGCTTTCAAACTACCATGATTCAGCCGGGCCTCTATTTAGATAAATCTTGCAACACATATATTGAGAATATCTCAAGTTAGCCATAGAAATCAGCCAGGTTACTTTAGTCTTGTATACAGGCTAGTGAAAGTACTTTGATAGCTTGGATTAGTACATTATGCATGTTATAAATAATGTAAATATAGTATGCATAATACTCAAAGTAAAATTTAGTTTTGCATAAAGCGATTGAAAAATTGACATGAAAAGATCTAACTAATAAGATTTATGCAATATGATCACTGATCAGACAACAGCAAAAGCTGGTAAACACAAACAGATATCTAGCCAGCTAAATAATTAACTGGGTCTTTAGATCTGATTTTGGAAGGTCATTATACTCTTTGACTGGACCTGTCAGCTCATGATTAATGCTCTTTGTTATATATATTGTGTGTCTAGATCAAGTGTATCACCGTAATAGTTTGATAGACTGAACCAATCTTCCCTAACAATTCACATTAAGAACCATTCACCATTTCAGACTAATCAGATAGACAGTGCATCCTGACTCAGGCTGACTTGTAAACCTTTACATACACCTTTGTGAAAGTAGCAGTCATACCATTGTTGCACTGCACATAACTGGTGAAAAGGATCCATCAGGTCCATCTACTACAGGCTGCAGAAAACTACATGTAGAAAACAAACAAAAAGACAGGCGCCAATAAATAAACTGCTGGACTTTAATGAAAAAGTAACATAAAAGCACTCACACAATGGTTGAAGTACACAGGCATAAGGTGAAGGTCTTCATGAATCGTCCAGACCAGCCGAGGATTGGTAGGGTCCCAGGGAAATCTTCATGCTGATGTCTGCTATGCAGGAAGGACGAACAGCGCTGATTTCCAGGAGCGTGCAGGAAGCTGGAGCGCACTCTGGAACGCACGATGGGACGCTACGGTTGCGGCTTGGAAGGGGGGAATGACGTCATCACGCAGGACTTCAAGGATACGACGCGTTTCAATGCAAGTGCCGTGTGTTGAATCTCTGATAACACACGGCGCGCACCTTTTTCAACCTTTTTAGACTTGAAAAAGGTGCGCGCCGTGTGTCATCAGAGATTCAACACACGGCACTTGCATTGAAACGCGTCGTATCCTTGAAGTCCTGCGTGATGACGTCATTCCCCCCTTCCAAGCCGCAACCATAGCGTCCCATCGTGCGTTCCAGAGTGCGCTCCAGCTTCCTTCGCTGACACGCTCGCACACAACACCTGCACGCTCCCGGAAATCAGCGCTGTTCGTCCTTCCTGCATAGCAGACATCAGCATGAAGATTTCCCTGGGACCCTACCAATCCTCGGCTGGTCTGGACGATTCATGAAGACCTTCACCTTATGCCTGTGTACTTCAACCATTGTGTGAGTGCTTTTGTGTTACTTTTTCATTAAAGTCCAGCAGTTTATTTATTGGCGCCTGTCTTTTTGTTTGTTTTCTACATGTCCTTGGAGCATTGCTTCGGCTCCCCACGCAAGACTGCCTTTCATCAAAGAACTGTGACTCATTATAAAGCTTTTCATAGCTTACAGGACTTTGCACTGAGGACAATTAAAAAATAAAGTAGTTCCTGTGTGCGCCAGCATTGTGTTTATTTTTGCAGAAAACTACAGAACAGGGGGATACAAGTAGGGTTTCCACTTTTTTATTAAGCCAAACCCGAACACTTTAGTGGCCCGCAGTAAAAA
Organism: Rana kukunoris; assembly: GCA_029574335.1. Classification (NCBI taxonomy): domain Eukaryota; kingdom Metazoa; phylum Chordata; class Amphibia; order Anura; family Ranidae; genus Rana; species Rana kukunoris. The sequence goes on along the minus strand of CM056049.1, from coordinate 456,896,410 downwards.
AAAAAAAAAAGTTTTAGTATTCACTATAGGATTGTAACAGACCTGGGACACATTTGGACACTTCAAAGAGCATAGTGCCCCCTCGCCTTTCTGCCAAGCCCTGTTGCAAGCCACATTCCTGTCTAAATAATGTGTCTGGGTTTCAGGTGGACTGAAACCCAGACTCATGATGCAAAACCTGGACTGTCCAGATGAATCCCGAAGAGGTGGCAACCCTAGATACAAGACCAGCTACACAGCACAAGGAGAGAGCAGCAGTGACCAGTCTTTATTACAGGAGGCTCCTACACAAAGCAAACATTTAAGGTTGCATAACTGCACAGATATGGACAAAATATATAAAGCACACCAAGGTTTATTTCAGCACCCAGGAGTCATAGAAATTATCAAAGTCTGTGTTCATAACATATGGCCCTGTATGCAAGTACCACTCAAATGTGCTGCATATTTTGGCCTGTCATTGATTTTGACAGGCTGGTTGTATGCCCCATATGTGACCCCTGGTTGCTGAAATCTTTATTACACTGTATCTGCAAATGCATCTGAGTGCATGAGCTCTAAATGAGAAGAGAAAAGCAATTAATTTAGTTGATGAAACAAAGCAGTATCATAACCATCGCATTCACTTTCCAATGTGAACATTTTCTACTCCCGAAGCAAGTGAACCTCATTTATCTCCATCGTCTTAGGGCCCTTTCACACGTCCGCTCCGCCTGTCCGTTCATTACAAGTCCGTTTACGGACTTGTAATGAACCCCTATGGGAGCGGATCCGTTAGCGGATGATGCATCTGCTAACGTCCGCCAGATCCGCATCCGTTTTTGCGGACGGAAGAATGTCCTATTTTTCTTCCGTCCGGCCCAACGGATCGGATGCAAATGGACAGACGGTCCGTTTCCATCCGACTCTCTATAGGAAGAGGGTGCGGGGACCGCCCCGTCCGCCGACAGCTCAGCGGAGACCCCCCGCTGAGCTGACGGATACACGGAGCGGACCGAAAAACAGACCGCTCCGTGTGTAAGGAGCCTAAGTATGCAAAACAACATAAAATAACATAGTCCTGTAGTTGTTTTACATACAATAACTATTAGCTATAGATTGACACTGTTAAAGTGTTATTAAAAGCTCATTTAAAAAAACAAAAAAACAAACAAACATGTTATACTTACCTGCCCCACAGAATGGTTTTCCACAGAACAGCCCCAATCCTCCTCTTTTTGGGTCCCCCACTGGCGCTCGTTGTCCTTCCCTCCTGCTGAGTGCCCCCATAACAAGGAGCCCGCTATGGGGTTACCTGAGCAGACTTGCTCCCGAGCTGCTGCTGTGCGTGTCCATTCATACACAGCGCCTGCTTTGGCCCCACCCCCTCTCTCTCCTCATTGGATCATTGGTTGTGATTGACAGCAGTAGGAGCCAATGAGGATGGAAAGTCCCTGGAGAACTAAGGGTTTTGTGACATCATTGGATCACGATGGGGCTCAAATAAATATAAGGGAGCTGCTGCACCTTGAGCCTTTACAACCACTTTAAGCTCTTTCTGGTGGTGGAAGACTTTAAAAAAAATAGCTTTTTGTTTAAAGTGGTTGTAAATCCTCTCCTATACCCAGTGAAGTGAATCAGTAATCAGTGATCAGTAATCTATGTCCTTAGTCTGCTTGTCTTCAGCAAACTGTTTGTGGGCTTTCTTGTGCATCATCTTCCTTCTGGGACAACAGCCATGCAGACCAGTTTGATGCAGTATGCTGCGTATGGTCTGAGCACCGACAGACTGTTCCCCCACCCCTTCAACCTCTGCAGCAATGCTGGCAGCACTCACATTTCTATTTCCCAATGACAACCTCTGGATATGACGCTAAACACGTGCACTTATTTACTTTGGTCGACCATGGTGATGCCTGTTCTGAGTGGTACTACTGTATGGTCTTGGTCATCATGATGCAGCTCAGTTTAAGACTGTTGGCAATCTTTTTATAGCCTAGGCCAGTAATGGCGAACCTTGGCACTCCAGATGTTTTGGAACTACATTTCCCATGATGCTCCACTACACTGCAGAGTGCATGAGCATCATGGGAAATGTAGTTCCAAAACATCTGGGGTGCCAAGGTTCGCCATCACTGGCCTAGGCCATCTTTATGTAGAGCAACAATAGTTTTTTTCAGATCCTCAGAGAGTTCTTTGCCATGAGGTGCCATACTGAACTTCCAGTGACCAGTATGAGAGAGTGAAAGTGATAACACCAAATTTAACACACCTGTTCTCCATTCACAGTTGAGACCTTGTAACACTAATGAGTCACATGACACCGGGAAGGGAAAATGGCTAATTGGGCCAAATTTGGACATTTCCACTTAGGGGTGTACTCACTTTTGTTGCCATTGGTTTAGACATTAACCACTTAAGGACCGCCTCCTGCACATATACGTCAGCAGAATGGCACGGCTGGGCACAAGCACGTACAGGTACGACCTCTTTAAGTGCCCAGCCGTGGCCGCGGTCGCGGGACCTGCGAACCCGATCCCTGCTGGAGTCCCGCGATCGGTCCCCGGAGCTGAAGAACGAGGAGAGCTGTGTGTAAACCTCCCCCGTTCTTCACTGTGGCGCAGTCATTGATCGTGTGTTCCCTTATATAGGGAAACACAATCAATGACGTCACACCTACAGCCACACCCCCCTACAATTAGAAACACAGATGAGGTCACACTTAACCCCATCAGCGCCCCACTTGTGGTTAACTCCCAAACTGCAATTGTCATTTTCACAGTAAACATCGCATTTTTAATGCATTTTTTGCAGTGAAAATGACAATGGTCCAAAAAATGTGTCAAAATTGTCCGAAGTGTCTGCCATAATGTCGCAGTCATGAAAAAAAACGCTGATCGCCGCCATTAGTAGTAACATTTTTTTTTTTATAAAAATGCAAAAAAAACTATCCCCTATTTTGAAAAAACGCTATAAATTTTGCGCTTATTGCAATTTTTTTACCTAAAATAGGTAGAAGAATACGTATCGGCCTAAACTGAGGAAAAAAAATGTTTTTATATATTTTTGGGGGATATTTATTATAGCAAAAAGTTAAAAAAAAAATGTTTTTTCAAGATTGTCGCTCTATTTTTAGTTTATAGCGCAAAAAATAAAAACCGCAGAGGTGATCAAATACCACCAAAAGAAAGCTCTATTTGTTTTGGAGCCACGTCGCACGACCGCGCAATTGTCAGTTAAAGCGACGCAGTGCCGAATCGCAAAAACTGGCTAGGTCCTTTAGCTGCCTAAAGGTCTGGGTCTTAAGTGGTTAATGTGTGTTGAATTATTTTGTGAAGACAGCAAATTTACTCTGTTATACAAGCTGTACAATTACTACTTTCCATTGTAACAAAGTGTAATTTCTTCAGTGCTGTCACATGAAAAGATATAATAAAATACTGTATTTACAAAAACGTGAGGGGTGTACACATTTTTGTGGGATAATGTAAATGTGCCCAGGTCAGATTTCTTGAATGGGTTTTACAACCACTTGTATTTACATTATTTACTTTTTTTTATTTACCAAAGTATTTTCACTTTATTTTCATGTTGGAATTGTATTGTTTACAATGCGGACATATAATATATATATATATATATATATATATATATATATATATATATATACAACCAATCAGAAATAAAGAAATACTGTATCAAAAATATTTAGCTTAACTATGGTATTCAGCATAGATATTATTCCTTTTACATTACAATTTACAGGTATATGAAAATGGGACAAGATAGGACAATGCCATAACTGTTTATAACAGTTAACTTTTTTTACAAGTTGTCAGTCTTTAAAAAAACTGATGCTGCAACTTTTCATTCAGCTCTGGTGGAGTTACTGTATATCTAGTAGCACAAGGACGGCTCTCAGCCGGAGCCTTTTTAATAAGCTATAAAAGTCCCGCCTCATCAGTCGAATCTGTCCAACCGGTTGTTAGGGTTTTATAGCAAAATAAAAAATAGCAATGTGCTGATTTACAGGACTCACAAGCAAGGCAGGTAGAAAAAGAGAAGAATATGTACATTTTTTGTTAATGGTTTTATTGTAGGCAAAAAAAACTTCTCAGTGTGGGGTATCACTTCAATGGCCATTTGCTGTTATTGCTATTTGGGCTTAATACTTATAAAGAAAGCAAGACTATCATACTGCTAAATTATATTTTATGTTGGTTCTTCTTTTTTTACATAAAACAATGGTCTATAATTAATTTGCTTTCTATGCATTAAAGGAGAAGTATGGGTTTGGCTTTTAACTCATATTCATATTTATCAAGGTGGATGCAGCATTGGTCCGATGCTGCATCTGTCCCCCGGCATCTCTGCACTGAGAACCGATCCATCAAACATGGCCGGTTCTCTTGGCTCCCCCAAGAGGAGAGCTGCTGACTGTCAATCAGTAGCTCTCCTTCTCTGCTCCTGCATGCTTATTTGAGCGCTGAGCTGTGTAGGTGCGGGGAGTGGTCGTCTCAACATCTTAGCAGCTCGCTGAGAGGCTGAGACTGCCATCAGTCCAGGCACTTGGCGGATCCAGAATTCTGAAGTTGGGGTGACGTAGTTCCTGTACGAATTTTGGTGGCGTCAGCAGAGAGCAGACTTCAGACTGCTCTCTGCTGAAAACAGGTCACAGGAGTGCAAAACGAATTGTACTCCTGTGACCCATAGGAGAAGCCCAGCCAAACAGGCTGGATTTCTCCTTTAAGGTAAAAAACCTTCTGGGTGAAGTTTTCCCCCTAGCCACCACCCCCTTAAACTTACCTAAGCCCTATCTAAATCCAGCGATGTGTATGAGACCAGCGGCTCCCCAGGGTCTCTCTCTTCTCATTAGCTCACACAGCAATGGGAGCCATTGGCAAAAGATTTTCAATTGACTTTTGTCAAGGAAGAAAATGCTCAGGCTGAACAGTGACTGCATGTAATCAGATGTAGGCAATGTTCAGGTACAATACCCTGCGCTCGGGAGTTTAGTCACTTAGTGATATAACCAGAGCCTTCTAATGATGTATGGAATGTCTAAAGTCTTGCTGCCCTCCTCAGAACAATGGGTATTCTTTAGGCTGAAACATATAGAAAGAAAAGGAGGGCGCCTCGACCTTGTGCATTACCAATGAAAATGTTTATTCATAAAATGATAAAAATACTACTTACAAACAAGCTTTAAAATATGGCTTATCAATTCCCGGATGTTTTCTTGATGGGAAAACTGCGAGGAAGCATACACATGTCTGGTTTTCCTGGCCAAAAGCTCTCCGGTCGTGTGTACGAGGCTTAAGTGTGCAATTCACTCACTGGCATGGTGTGGCATATGTTGATTATTTTATGATGGAAGGTATCATATCCAGAAGTTGTTCATTTCATTTTTATGGCTTGAACACTTTTTGGGATTATATATATTTTTATGAACTTTTGTTTATGAGCACTTTTTGGTGATTTATGTTTTTTTATAGCACTTTATTAAATAATGACACTGCTTAGTTTTATTACAATTTATGTTTTTATTGTTCAACATTTTGACGTTTACATGTCACACATTGCTTTGGTGTATTGATACTAGAGAGCTCACTTTATGTATTTGTTTTTTGGGCAGGCATAGGCACTGCAATCCATTCTTTATTAAAAACTAGCTCAATAGCTATGGTTAGGTGGCTTCCACACAGGAAGGCCACAGTGGGCACCCAACAATCGCTCAAACCAAAGAAATACAGAAAGGGGAGCCAGACCATAACCGGAATAAACAGTCCAAGATAATTTTAATTGTTGGTAAAAAGTAATTTAAAAACAGCAAATGAGTTTTGGGATCAACACCGCTCCTCTTTCATCAGAGCTCAACACAAGATGAATGTTGGATGGACTTACAGATCTATATATGAACTAATAATAAACTTTCCAAATGGAGTAACAACTTCACAGCAGTCTCTGAGCAGCAATGGAGAAATACAAATCTGTCAGGAGTTGTAATCTTCCCTTACTCTACAAAGATTGTTGTTATTTCTGTATCTGTGGCTGTTAAAGAGTTCCCCTTTCTTCTTTTAGGCAATTAAGTGCTTGAACGTGACAAACAGTATTTGTCGCATTCATGTACTTAAATGGGTTGTAAAGGTTTGTTATTTATTTTCTAAATAGGTTCCTTTAAGCTAGTGCATTGTTGGTTCACTTACCTTTTCCGTCGATTTCCCTTCTAAATGTTTTTTTTTTCTTTGTCCGAATTTCTCACTTCCTGTTTCTCCTCAGTAAGCTTGCCCCCATCATCCGAGCAGTGTTTAGTTAGCCAGAACAGCTTACTGAACAGATTACTGAGGAGGAACAGGAAGTGATAAATTCAGACAAAGAAAACAAAGAATAAATACATTTAGAAGGGGGTATAAAAAAAATACTAGCTTAACCTCCCTGGCGGTATGATTATGTCTGGAATTTTGTACCAAAGCAGTACAATTATTTTGCATGGAAATTTGGCGTTTTATACCGTAGGCCTGCAATTTTTAGGAATCTCACTTAAATCTGTCCAAACAGTCTAGTAGACATCCCGGGTATGATAAAGTTTGAAACACAAAATCATAAATTATAATATAATAAATAACTATAAATAATTATAACAAACAATAATGTAAGTATAATAAAAATTATTCAATAATGTAATTAAATCAAAAACTCTGAAATTTGCTCAGTTGCAGAATTGTCGCTGTCATTATTTTTATTGTTTGATGACGAATTTCCCCACAAATCGCTATTGCTCAATTCTGAAGTGATTCTAAGAACAGTTTTTATTATATAAAAGTGCATGCAGAACGCTGGGCAGACCACTAGGGACAAAGGGGGTGTGTATTTATTTCATACAGTACTGTAATCTGTATGATTACAGTATACTGTATGTGTATTGTGTTTTTCACTTTTTGAATTTGGCGCCGAACTCCGCCCCCGTGCGTCGCAACGTCACAGGGAACTGAGCTCGGCGGCACTGTGAATCGAGCGAGGAGACACAGCGCAGGATCCAGGGACATTATAAGTAACTTCCCCCTGTATCCTGCAATGCGATCCCGAGTCTGGCTCGGGGATACCGCTTTTGGTATAATAAATTCACCCAGAGCCAGACTCGGGATTACCGCTAAGGAGGTTAAAGGAACCTATTTAGACGAACCTTCACAACCCCTTTAATTGGCTAATGGACTTATAACAGCACAACACATTGTTTATCTTGAATGTGGGTATTGGGTATTCATATATCAGTGAGTGCTAGTATTACTATATATACATTTTTATTAATGTTTGTTTTTATTATTATTTTTTACACACAGTTCTATTTTTATTTTTGATTCCCCTCTCTTCCTGTCAGGTAAACATTTTGTTAGCAGGACAGGAAGTGAGGGGAAATGTCTCTAGCAAATCCAACAGAGCCTCTACATCCTCTGGAACTCCCAATCCCAAACGGTCCAGCTATCCCCAAATCTGTGTCCACTTTTAGATGATCCCTGAAAACTCATCTCTTCAGAGGGGCCTATCCAGCCTTCATCTAACAACCAAATCTTCTACTTCTGCCATCAGTTCACCCCTCACAGTTACTAACTTTTGTTTCACTAGCCCCTTCCTATTAGGCTGTAAGCTCGCAAGAGCAGGGCCCTCTTTATCCTCTTATGTTTCATTTTATTGTTGCTGTATTGTCTCTCTTTCTATTGTAAAGCTCTGCGCAAACTGTTGGGGCTGCATAAACTCTGTATATTAATAATAATAAAAATAATGACAGAGGATTTAACCTTCCTCCATTCCACCCAAAACAAAAAAAAGCTTTGAGCATACCCTTTAAATATATTCTGATGTTTACTTGCTCCACATGATAAATATGGTCTGGAATGGAAGAATACATTCAAATTCATGAATAGTATTTGACAACATTATTAGTGAAAAAAAAAAATAGCCTACTAAGTTTGACATGTTGTTAATATTTGCTTCTGAAGATTCTATGAAAAACAAAAAAAAACATCAAACTGTCCGCTGAAAGCCTCCTTCTCACCATATGGTTCTGCCCAATAGTTTGGGGACAATTAATGTGCTCTCTGTCATGTAAACAGTTTAAAGAAATCTCGATAAACAACCAAGGTTAAAACTAAACTTGCATTAGCTATGCTCCTGTGGGTTATTAGCGACAATACAGAAATGTTTACCAGTCCGGCAGTGTCGTTTATATAAAAGCCCCCCCACACAGTTACCTCGTGTGCAGTGATTAATTGCTGGTTTATGTAGAACACTGGAAACATGGAAACCTGTTTTTTTCACAAACGTTTAATACATCCTCCAGACTAAGCTGCAAAATGTTGTGCGTTGGTGAAAAAAATGTAACGGCTGCATACATCCTGCTTCTTACGCCATGCCGCATCACTTTCCTGTGTGCTCTTATAAACAGGAAACTATATTATATGAAATATCAATTAACTTTGTTCATGCCATATTTCTTTAAAAATATGGTTTTGTGTAGGATGTTGAAGCTTAAGAGAAATTTTCTGATAAGCGCATTATTTTGCTTTCATAAAATAGAGATTAGCAAAGAAGCAAGAAAACCTTTAAAGTATATGCAAACACGAAATAGCTGACATTTTGTTTGCCAGTGCACTGTGTATCATAAATAGCTTTTTTTTTTAAGACTTGTTTTTATGTTTTTTTCTAATCCCCTTTGAAAGTTGTGGTGGACTGTGAAATGCATTCGGGCGAAACATGTTGAACTAAGAACACTGGTCTCACGAGGAAGCAATTTTTCAAATGATTGGAAAAGCAGCATTCTTCTTGTCACTTTTAAGATTTGGATACTGATGTATTGTAATTTAAACAATTTTTGTATGAATTTTTTTTAAACTTTTAAAGAAACTTATCTGACCATTCCATTGTGTCTTGTGGGTTTGGCAAAAGTAACGGCTATCTATAAGTATAATACTTTAAATATACCCTTTTGCATCCTTAAAGTCCCATACCCTACGCCACTTCAGGGATCATGTCTAATCATAATCTCATTTAGGGATATAGATGCATTTGGACATTATTATTTAGTAGTGCGTGCTCTTTAATTGGCCTATATTCAACGAATATGGCTGTTGAAATTTATCTAAATTTACCGTATTTATTGGCATATAACACACGCCGGCGTATAACACGCACCCCAAGTTTAGGAGGGAAGTTTAAGAAAAAAAAACGTACATTTAAATGCCCATCAATGCAGCCTTATCAGTCTCCGTCTGCAGACTTGTCCATCCTTGCAGAATGATCAGTGTCCATCTGCAGCCTTGTCCATCGTTGCAGCAGAATGATCAGTGTCCATCTGCAGCCTTGCCCAGTATCATTTGCAGCCTTGCCCAGTGTCATTGCATCCTTGCCCAGTGTCATCTACAGCCTTGCCCAGTGTCCTTGCAGCCTTGCCCAGTGTCCTTGCAGCCTTGCCCAGTGTCATTGCAGCATGATCATTTAAAATTACTGCCGCGGCACGAGATAGACAGAACTGGATGTCCTGTGTACTCGGCTGTACTCAGCTCCTCCCGCAGTCCCGCCCCTTGGCCAGGCTCCTATGATGGACATAATGCAGGTCCAATGGCGGGACTGGGCGTGACTGCAAGCTGAGTCAAGCCTAGCCAAGTACACAGTACACTCGGCTATGTGTATATCGGCAGCGCTCGCTACTCTTCCCCTCACAGACAGCGGGGATCAGCGTATAACACACACCCAGGATTTCCCCTGATTTTAAGGGGAAAAAGGGCGGGTTATACACCGATAAATACGGTATATAGTCAATCTATGCAACTAATCCTATCTTATGAATTTATGTAATCGCTATGCATTTTCTGAAATGGATCTGTTTACAGCTACTTTCTTTCTGCAAGCATTTGTTCCAGCACTGACAGTATGGCATTTTAGTAATCAGATTTTTTAGTTTCCTAGTGGTGAAAACGGTGTACCATATCCATTAAAAATAAGTAATTTTTTTATTATATTCGTTATTACAAATAAAAAACGATGAACCATTTCATAAAATACATAGCTATTATATAAAATCATTTGAAAAGATTAGTTAAACAGATCAAATATACAGATTGAGATCAATTTCAACGCCCATATTTGTCAATATGCCCAAACAAGGTTCTTCATGTCAGGATTACCAGTGACTTTAAGAAAAATTTAGTTTTAAAAATGTTGAAAATGACTTCTTGTAAAATGCTTTAAAGTTAAAGCCCCTCTCCCACCCCCATTCCTTGGGGTCCTCACAGTGCTATCTAAGGCTTTTTTTTTAATACAATACCATTTTCCACATGTATTCTGGTTGGTTACATGACTTTCTGATTCCTGATCTTCTTTAGTAGTGGCCAGTCCTCAGAGATGTAGAGATTGGTGCTGACTTAAAAACATCAGAACTGCTCTTTGCATTAATACCATATGAACAAAGGGCACTGTGGTGATGCCTCCTAGGGGGGTGGTGCCATGACACCCTAAATTCATTTTATAATATGTTTTATGGGGGTCAATCCACAGGACATCTGGAGGCGCAAATGAAATATTGTGGGGCAGAGTTTGAGATTACCTGAGCTGCTAACTCTTTTATTTTGCTAACTGTCTTAATTGGGCTTTAAAGCCTAAACAAGCTTATTTTTTTTTCTTTATTTTTTCACATCAGACTTTACCATTTCTAGAGAGTCACTCGTGTTTTCACAAGTAGAGAGAGACTGTTATCTCCACTTCGGTAATGCATCATTTGAGAATTTCTATTTTTTTTATTTACTTTTCATTTTTATTTTATTTGTTTCTTTTTTTTTATTTATATATAGATACATTTTTATGGATATTCCTCTGCTTATTATTAAAATATGCCCTTATAGTTCTATACTTCCTTCCGTTTATTCTCTCTTTTTCTACTCTCCGGCTTATCTTCTCTATATCTACCCTGCCCTCTACCCAACCCCTTCCCTCTTCCCCCTACCCCGTTATGTGGTTTGTTTCTAAGGTCATATTTATTCAAACATTTTCTTTATGTATTCTTGCGTCCCCTTATATTTCTCCCATTTTTTCCATTTCCTATTGTGTTTTTCAAGTTGGCTGCTATCGCTGCTGCTTAAATATTCCATTTTGTTATCATTTTCGATTCGTGAGAACCACTCTTTTATGTCTGGTTTATTTATGTTTAGCCAATTTTTTGGAATTAGTCCTTTAGCAGCATTTATTAATTGCGGGAGCAGGGTTTCTTTCCTTCTATTCTTAGGACTTTTTATATCGTGAAACAGACATGTGTAGATATTATTGTCTAGCTCTTCTTGTGTTATTTCCTTTGTGATTTCTTGAATTTCCCTCCAATATTCTATTATTTTGGGACAACTCCACCAGATGTGCAGGGTTGATCCTATGTGGCCACAAGCTCTCCAGCATAACGGGGAGTTGTCCTTGTTGAGCTTATTCATAATTTCCGTTGTCTTATGCCAACTAGTGATGCACTTATAATTCATCTCAATAGTGTTCATATCTGTTGCGGTGTTGTGCACTGATGCTATAATTCTTCTGAGTTGTTGGTCTTCAAATTCTTTATTTATTTCCCGTTCCCATTTTTTTTTATAAAGTCCAGTTTGTCTTGTGTCTCTATGTCTGTCAATATTTGGTATATTTTGGATGTTATATGTTTTATTGGTCTTTGCGTGGCACACAAGTTGAGTAAGATTCTCTCCCTCTCTTATTGGTGTGGGAATTGATTTTACCAAATGCTGAAATTGTAGATATTCCCATTCGTTGATGTTCCATCCAAGTTCTTCTTTTATCTTCTGGAATGATTTAATCTTTCCCCTTTCTATAATATCTTTTATTTGTGCTGTTCCTATTTTATTTCCTAATCGTGTTTCTTTTCCCGGCAAAAAATAATTTGTGCTCGTGAGTGGTATTAAAGGTGAATTGTAAATCCAATTATTCTGTTTATACAATGTGTCCCATACTCGAAAGGCATTCATGGTTATTCCATGGGTATTTCTGCTCAGATCTCTATATTTGCGAGTTATCCATATATTTTTATGTAGTGCTGTATTACTTATACTATTTTCTATTCGTACCCATTTCTTTTCTTTTTCTTTGTGTTTGTTTCCCCATTCTACTATTCCTGTTATAATTGTGGATATATAATATCTCTCTATATCTGGTGCTGCTAATCCGCCACATATTTTACTTCTTGTGAGTGTTTTAAAATTTATCCTAAGGGTTTTATTATTCCAGATATACTTTATCAGCATTGATTTCATTATCTTAAAAAAACTTTGGGGGATTTTTATGGGCAGCGTCTGGAATTTGTATGTTATTTTTGGTAGGTTCATCATCTTAAAGGCGTTGATTCTTCCGATCCATGTGAGGGCTTTTGTAGCATTTTTTTTAAAATCTGTTTTCACCTTGTTTAATAAGGGAATAAAGTTGGCAGGAAACAGACCCTCTATTGTGGGTGTCAACTTAATCCCTAAATATCTCAACTCCTGTACCCATGTATATGTGTGTTGTTTTTGCAGGGCTGACTCTTCCTTTTTTCCCACACCCATATTCAAGATTTCTGTTTTTCTGGGATTTATTTTGAAGTTAGTTAATTCTCCGTAATTTTTTATTTCTTTAGCAATCTCTGATAAAGTTGTAGCTGGAGTTATTTAGTAGAAAAGGTTCTAATGCTAATATATATAGCAGAGGGGACAGGGGACAACCCTGTCTAGTGCCATTAAACATTTCAAAGGGGGCGGAGACTTTACCATTAACCTTCACCATTGCCGTTGGTCTGTTGTATACATTTTGAACCCAGTGTCTAAATTTTGGCCCTATCCCCAGATGTTGAAGGGTTTCTGTCATAAAACCCCAGTCCACCCTATCAAACGCTTTCTCTCTCGGCGTCGATTGAGAGGAGTAAGACTGGGGATTTTACTGCCTCATTTTTTTGCATTAGTAATATTGTTTTTAGGGTATTGTCTCAGCCTTCTCGTCCTGGTACAAATCCGGTTTGGTCTGCATTGATCCAATCTGGTATTAGGTCTTTGAGTCTTGTAGCGAGAATTTTTGCATATAGTTTGGTATCCGTATTTAGTAACGCGATTGGCCTATAGTTGGCACATATTGTCTTGTCTTTATCGGGTTTTGGTATTAAAGCAATATGTGCCAGCAAAGATTCGGGTCGCATTTCGGTCTCTTCTCCTATTTGGTTATAATAATCGCATAGTCTCGGGACCAGCAATTTTTGGAATTTTTTGTAATATTTGATAGTAAATCCATCGGGTCCCGGGCTTTTCCCATTTGGCGTTTCTTTAAGTGCTCTTATTATTTCGTCTTGTGTGATCTCCATTTCTAGAGCTGCCAGACGTTCTTTTTGTACTTTTGGCAGGTTTGCGCTGTTTAGATAGTCTTGTATTTTCTCTCGTCTCTTTTCTTCCTCCTTATATAGATTATCCTTGCCTTTTGCGTAGAGTGTACTGTAGTAGGTGTGAAATGCGTCAGCTATATCAACTGTTTTGTTCACTATTTCGCCTCTTCTATTCTTGATCTTTTCTATAAAATTCAACGCCTTTTATATTTTAACATTTTTGCAAGATATTTTCCTGGTTTGTTCCCTCCTATATAACGCTCCTTTTTCATCCTGAAGAACTCTTTCCTTGTCTCTTGTTCCAATTGGTCTTTCAGGGTCTCTCTTTTAATCATTAAAGCACACTGGGTTTCAGGTTTCAGATATTTTTTATGTCTTTGTTCTAATTCATATATTTCTTTCAGGGTCTATTTGATATTATTTTCCCTTTCTTTCTTTTTTCTGGCTCCTATGGCTATTAGTTGTCCCCTAAACAAGCTTAATTGGGTTTTAAAGCCTAAACAAGATTTTAGTAATTGGTTTACGTATAAATTAAGTATACAGGAATTCTGTAAATTAAGGAGTGCCTAAATTAATTAACACTAAATCGAGAGCAACTCCAGGAACTTAAATGGGAGGTACAGCCATAGCTCGTTTGACTGTACTTCTCCTGTATTTCACAGGAGTGACCCTACTTCAGCAGACAGTTGGTTGAAGCCCACTGTCGGCTGACATCACAGAACCGGTCTAGGCTCGGGCAAGATTGTGACAATGGAGTCAGGATCTGCCCACATGCCTGGACCAGCAGCCAGCTCCCCCTTTTAGGGGAACTGTGAGAACCAAGCGATCATCAGTATTTGATCATTCGCTTCTCAGTGTTAGAGGCGCCAGGGGACAGATCCACCTAGGTAAGTATGATTCTAGAGAAAACAAAACAAAAAAAACATACAGTACATCTCTTTCAATATGTACAATCTGAAAGAAAGAAAATAAAGGGGAAGACATTACTGAAACCTTTAAATACATCAAAGGGATGAATAAGGTTCAGGAGTGCAGTTTTTTCAATATCAAAAACCAAAATCTCCTCAGATCATACAGGGCCATGACCTCAAACTAGCTGAAGGGAAGTTCAAAACTAGTTTTAAAAAGTATAATTTTACTGAAAGGGTAGTTGTTGCTTGGAAAAAACTTGTAGCAGAGGTAGTGAGCCAGTCAACAATAAATTACTTCAAATATGCTTGGGACAAACATAGATCTTTAAAGAAAAACAAAACAACAACAAAAAAAATGGGCATCACTTTTCTATGTTACCAATCTTCATTTTATCAATATATATTATCTTTATGCCCAAATACAAGGTCCCCACCATGGTGTAGTAATGTAACAGACATATTCATTAAGACTAAGGGATGTTCTAAACCCTGATCTTTGGGTCTTCTCATGATACACCAACATCTCCAATATAATTGTATAAAAATGAAGCACAGAAATGCATCATTATAATACAGTCAGTATGCCTTGGAAAATACTTCTCTGCTGCTATATACATAATTACTGAAAGCATTTAAGGTGTTACTAAACCCAGGGCCCTGCATTCACTATAGCGGGTCTTCCACAGCACACAGAACATGAAAATGCAATTATTTTACTAAATATACATTGATAAATAGTAATACCTTTTCTCATCAGCAGTTATAGCAGTCTTGTGACTTCTATTGGCTTCCAGCCAAAAACTGGTTAAAGCTTGTAGGAGGAGTATTCTGACTGACCTATAAGACTCCAAGAGCCCCGACCCTCTGTCTGGACAGTGCTGATTGGCCCTGTGCTGATCACATGCAGTCTCCTAAGAAAAAAAAAACCTCTCTAGCAATACACAGCAAACTGAATCTATGGCTCTGTGTTATCAGGAAATTATCAGGGGACAGTGGGAGGAAGGAAGGATCTGTGAATAGAGGATCAAACAGCCTTTTTACACAATGTGGAGGATTAACCCCTTAGGTTCCACAGTGAATATAACAAGCATGCTTTACTACACATACAGACTGATTTTACTGTTGTTGGCTTAGTTACACTTTAACTCCTTTCTGCTAGACTTTGCAAACACCAAGATGTGCATCATGAAGGAGTCCTACTATGGGAAACGGTTATTTTTCCCAATTCTTTCCCACTAAATCCAAAAAACAAAACAATATTTTGTACATGTGAATTAAAAAATTACCTTACCTTTGAAATAACATGGTTTAGGCAGAGATAAGACACATGCCGGCACCCCTTCCAACAAAGCAGTGTAACATTGGTACCTAGTGTTTCTCTAGTGTTCTGATGTAATGTACAGGCAATATAGCTTTGTGGCTTATTCTAGCTATATAGCTCAAGTGTAGCAAACGTTAAAAGGTTTATCTGTGTGAATGAAGAAATCTAATAAACTTGTAGCAAAACTTGGTTATTGTCCTTTGTGGAGTATAGTAATAATAGTGCAATTTAAAGCAATTTTACCCTAGAAGTAAGATAAAATCTACCATTGCAGTGCCTGTCAACCTCCCCCCCCCCCATCGCACTGCAAGAGTCAAATGCTGTCTTGGGGTACAGAAATAATGCTTACCTTATCCCTAGCCCCAGCATGCTTTCTCAATTCATGCGACTGGTTCAGAGATGCTGCCTCCCTAAAGTGCTCTCAGCTGCATTTGCTTTGTTGCCTTCATAGTTGCATGGGTATAGTCATGTACAATGCAGAGTTAATAGTCTTGCATTGTAGATGATGATGTTGAGAGCCCACCCATAGAGTGAAGCTTCAGGTAGAAGAAAACAACACTAGAACCTGGCACACTGAGGGATAGGGTAACAAATTATCCCTGCACCCCTAGTCTAAATAAGATGTACCATGTCATGAGGGCAAACATAGATTTTGTGTAATTCCTCAGCTTTTAATATTCCAAATGGCAATGCCCATATACAACTAGGTCATTCCTACAAGGTCCCAGTGGATGTATACTTCCCAATGTCACATTGTGTAAAAGCAATAACATATCGCCTTGATGGATGTAGCCTCTTGAGCATTCTAATACAACACAACTCAGAGTGCTCAAAGGCACAAACACATTCCAATTCATAGGTAACTACTGGGATCCAAGCAGGGTAGACAATTAGAAATATGAATAGGATAGGAAAAATAAGGATTTGTTTAGATGATAGCTTTTAATAGTATTGTTATTAATAATATTATTCAACATTATTTGCAAAGTTTCTATAAATTGGAAAAGCATGTACATCATCAAAATTTATCAGTTCCATGGAAATCTTTGTGGAAAAAAAAACAATGAAATTGCTATGTATTACATATTTGTTCTTACATTTAAGAAAAATGTAAACCCATTAAAAACCCATGCTATATTATATATAGATATCAGATGTACAGGAACTAGTAGGTGCAAGACCACCAACAAAATGTTTTAAACTTTTATCACAGGCTCAATAAAAGGATATATTTTCACTTTAGTGGATAGAATATGTAAAGCTAAATTTGATATAGCAGAGAACAGCAAGAACTTCTGTTGATTTTTTTTATATGTATCCCCCTATTGAATAGACTTTCCTTTACTTATTGCCCCAATACACTAGGACAAGAAATGAGAAGATAAAAACCTAACTGATGTGCTTACCCTTTTCCCTCTCTACTAAATATCTGTTCTTCTGTTGCTGTCAATTCAAAGATATAACCATTACTTTCTCTCCCCATTCCCTTGACAGGTAGCTAAAGTAAACCTCCCCAAGGAAAACAAAGAAATAAAAAGCTGACCAAATTGCCCACCCCTCTACATGTTTGGCTGCAGTTAGACTGAAGGTTAAGGGCAGTGTCAGGTTAAGTGTTAAGAGTAATATTGCATGGTTGGGTTAAGGGTTGGGTGTAAAACGTAAGGTTAAATTAGTGAGGTATGAGTGATAGCAGGGTTAAATGTCAGACTAGAGCAGTGTTTCTCAACCATTTTTCAGTCAATGCACCCTCTAAAATTATGGACAGTCCAGAGGCACCCATTCTAATCTGTAAAAAACGGTTTTTAATCGTTTTAGGTAATACATCAACATCCACACATGTAGGACACCCAACGTTAAAGATGCTTTATTCTTCCAATCCAATACGCTTTTGCACACTGGTACTAACTAGTATTCCATTGTTTCTCTTCTCCCTCAGTTTTTCTCCATCACTCAGTTAATGTGACCCCAACACTAACAGAGAGGGGCAGAGGAGGGTCATTGGTTGTTAGGATGTCGTAGGCGAATAGGTCGTAATGGTGCACAATGAAAACCTGTGGCTTTGTGTAACTAAAAGGCAGGCTTCATCCATCTGTTGGCTTGTATACAATTTTGGGACAATTTTGGGCATTTTGCCAAGGCACCACTGAAGAGACCTCAAGGCACCCCAACCCTGGTTGAAAAAGGCTGGACTAGAGGACAAGGGAAGATTGGGGGTTAGAGAGTTTGGGGGTCACTTAGTCTTACATTTGTTTACTGTACTGGAGTCCCCACAATAAGAACTTGTTTCTCAACATCAAAAACAATACTGCCTTTGTGTACTCATCAATGAGGAGTGATTTGGGCCACTGGACATGCATTGGACATTAAACAAAAAGTCTCTCATAGGTTAAAAAGAAGTCACAAATTCACATCCCTTTATTAAACCATGTCCTAGAGTATTGAAGGATAACTAGAAACTCAGTTTAAAAACAAACAAAAAAACAAACATGTCATACTTACCTCCTCTGTGTAGTTGGTTATGCACAGTGTGGCCCCAATCCTCCTCTTCTGGGGTCCCCCTGTGGCGCTCCTACCTACTCCTCTTCTCGAATGCCCCGTTGGAGAATCGCTCTTCCTCGGGGCACCCGTGCGGGTGTGCTCTTGTGTCCTGCTGCTGCGTCCATAACACAGACAGCAGGACTCCGCTCCGCCCCCAGGTCCCGCATCATTGGATTTGATTGACAGCAGCGGGAGCCAATAGCTACGCTGCTATCAGTCTATCCAAACAGGACCAGAGACACCAGCTGGATCAGGTGTGCTCGACCCCGGCGCCGGAACGGTCAGACTCAGGTAAGTAAAAGGGGGCTCTGGGGGGCTGGTGCATCACAAGAGGTTTTTCACCTCAGTGCGTAGAATGCATTGAGGTGAAAAACCGTGAGGGTTTACAACCCTTTTAACTAATGGTATTCAACTACTAGATTCAAGCTTTGTGCTGTATGATCACTTACAGCATACAAAAATTCCTGATTGCACAGAGAAAGAAAAAAACTGAAAAACTGCATACAGTGATAGATGTAGCTGCTGAACTGATCAAACACAGCAAATCATTTTTGACATATACAACTGGGTGAATAGAGACAGATCAGAGCTAAATAGTCTAATTGTTACTATAATCATGTGAGTGTAAGGGGCATATTTAGATCCCAGGATAGAAAAAAAGGAAGTTAAAAATAAATAAAGGCAGGAGAAAACTACACATGCCAATGCTTTTACAGATGTTGGATGTGTCCTTAGGCTATCATTATACACTAAATAGACCCTACGTTTTGCTTACCGGTAATCCGTATTTAGAGATT
Source organism: Rana kukunoris (assembly GCA_029574335.1). Lineage (NCBI taxonomy): Eukaryota > Metazoa > Chordata > Amphibia > Anura > Ranidae > Rana > Rana kukunoris. Next base: position 456,877,480 of record CM056049.1, on the reverse strand, counting down.
ATGCTATAGCTTACCTCTCATTCTGATAATGATAGTTACCTGGCTCTTATACTTATTTATTGACATCAGTACTTTTCTGAGTCCCAGGCCTAGAAGAAAGATCAGCAGTTTTGAGTTCACTCTGACATTCTCTTATGCATGCTTGTCAGTGACTCAAATTATTGTCAGGCAGATAACACTTATTATTAGGGGAAAGTAATGTTAGAGCAGTGGTCATAAACCCTGTCCTCAGGGCCCACTAGCAGGCCAGGTTTGCAAGATAACTGAAATAAATCACAGGTGATATCATTTGCTGCTCAGTGATTGCAGTATTGTAGTCTGCATCTCCCCAAGGTAATACATAAAATCTGGCCTGTTAGTGGGCCCTGAGGACTGGGTTAATGACCACTGTGTTAGTGGGTCCATGCACACTGGCCTAAAAATCACTGCTTCTACAGGAATTTAGTGTTTTGCCTGTAAAAGCAGCTCAATGTTACCCTTTGTGTCCATGCACATTAGGATGATTACAGGCAGACTTTGAGCTCAACATTTAGAGGCAGGAAAAAAAACTTCTGGATCGCATTTCTGATTGGAGCTTACTAAAAGAAAAAATGCAAAACTTGAATAAACTTGTCTAAACACTCTATATACCTGATCTTTCCTGCCAAGGGAGCTGGCAATTTTTAAGTATGTTGCTATTTCTTTTCCGCATGACCTTGTGGTGGAGTTTTCTGGTTAACTAAGGAGCCAGTGTCCAGACTTGCAACCAGGGAGTTTCAACTTTCCCATAAAGGCCGTGGCTGGGTTATAGCCGTTCGCTGTTTCAGTTAGCCTGTCTGGTAAGCTGTTTGATCATCTGGTGGTGGGTTCTCACCTAAGAGTGCCGTGTGCTGTGGAAGTCACGTTGGTGATCAAGATACCTCCTGCATGATTCCAGTTACATGCTGAGCAGATTAATCCACCCGTCTAAAAAGAACTGTTGGTTCTGTAGATCATAACAATACAGATTGTTCTGAGGACTATATGAATTTTGTGGACTGTTTATGTATATCCATTGGTTCTATTGATTACATAGGGGTTCCGGGTGCTATGGCGCAGTTTTTACCCCCCTTTTTCTACGTTCATATTTAGTGCATTTGCATATTAGCTGCTGCCTCCCTCTATTTATTTTATAACTTTTTAGGTGTTTTTCCATTGATATTGGCCAATACCTCCTTGATAAGCGCAATTTGTGTTGTTATTATGGCAATTTTTAAGCCCGGTGTGTATGGAGCCTAACTGTACTTTTCTAACAAACTGCAAGCTAAATACGCAGGTGAAATAAATAAAAATGAGCTGTATCACCAACTAAATAATTTGTAAATCTTACCATCTAGTCCTGCAAAAAAAAAAATAGAGTTGGATTATTCATGCCCTTTATATGGGTCTGGAATTCCGCTTCAGCTTCCAATTAATGAGAATTGTGTAAAAGAAGTCTACTAATGGTCCATATTACTGAACAAAACAATCCTTGTACAGTAATCTGCTTTGTAGTGCAAAACAACTGATAACAATTTCTGGACTTTGGGCTTATGATCTTTGTCTAAAAAAAACTTCCTCTTAAGACCCTTCACTTATTAGGTGCTGTTTCAGGGGCAGGTTGGGCTGTATAATGTGGCCTTTCCCTTTACACATATGTGGCCTCCTCCTATGCATTGTTTGTTGCAGTCGCATCAATAATGGAAGTATGATACTAACATATTGACCCCATGTAAACACTAATAATAGGTAATCTTTAGAATCATTCGAAAAAGTGGACCTTTGGTCTGAGAAACAGATTTTATGTCTCAAATCTTCAATAAGGGGCAGTTAGAAGTTGGAATCATAGCTTTCTGATTAATAGGATGCAGAAAAACAAATTTGGGGGGTTGGGTATACATTCTGGGGATGCTTTAAATTGATTATGATGATTGTTGATTGATTAATACGATGGTTGATTGATTATGATGGTTGATTATTTACTTCCTATGATCCATGCCAACTTTGAATGAGAAACTTTTGAACCACAGAGGAAATAGCTTAACAAAATATTATTGTGCCCCAATTGCACCATACTAATGAACAGTTTCACCAGTTAAGCAGCACTGCAAAGTTTTTTTTTAAATAAGCCCTTAAGTGACTATGACCCATATGTGATATATTTGACTAATTACAAGTAATAGATTATATACCATTTTTATTGGCGTATAACACGCACCCTAACTTTTAGGCCGCGTACACACGAGGGGATATGTCCGCTGAAAACGGTCCGATGGACCGTTTCAGCAGACATCTCCGCTTGTGTGTATGGGCTAGCGGACAGATTTCTCCACCCGACAGATTTCAAAGCAAGCTTTGAAATCTATCCGGTGGGAATCTGTCCGCCCGACATGTCTGCTGGTTAGTAAACTTACCAGCAGACATGTCGGCCCCCACCGCCGCCGCGCCGCTGCCGAATGGATTCGGCGCATGCGCGGAAGTGTTTTACTTCCTGGTGCGGTGACGTGGCGGTGACGCGGCGGCGTCAACGTCACCGCCGCGTCACCGCCACGTCACCGCGCCGTCCGGCGGCGGGGAATTTGATCCGATGGTGTGTACACGCCATCGGATCAAACTCCCGATCGGACATATCCGATGGAAATGGTCCGCGGACCGTTTTCATCGGATATGTCCGATCGTGTGTATGGGGCTTAAGAGGGAAGTTTCAGGAAAAAAACTTCCCACAGCCCCCTGCGTATAACACGCAGGCACAGTTTACCCTCTATTTTCAGGGTAAAAAAGTGAATGTTATACGCCAATAAATACAGTAATTGTTATTTGTTACAATGTAAGCAGCTCTTAAAAGCAAATCAAAGGCTTGTCCTTTGATCTGCCCATATATCAACCCTAGCAAACCTGTAAGTAAGTATTGTACGTATTAAATCTATAATTAAAAATATTTGTGGGTGATTTTTTACTTTTCTTTTTTTCACATTATAGATACTGTACATGTATTACATTTTTATATTTATAGAAAAACTTTAATAATAAATAATATTAAAATTAATGATAATAATATTTGAAAGTCAGTAAAGTCAGTACCACCAGTAGAAATACTGGTTTGTCCCAAACAAAACAATATATATATTAGGTAATAACAAAGTTAATGCCTACTTAATAGGCCCATAGCTATAATACAAAATTTCCTCTGGCAAATAGGGACACACAGATATTGGCACTCATGTAGTTAACATATTTTATGTTTTAAACTGTGCAGAAAAGACATTGCTCACCTTGATATCTTCAAGAATTGCTTGATTCATGTTAGAACGAATGGTTTAATTGTACCAGCCTATATTTTATCAGTATCTTTAAATTACTATATACTGCTTCATTTCACTATCAGTGTTGTTTATGTAAAGGAAAAATAATGTTAAACACTCTTGTTTAAATTTTCATTTTTCTGCCAAGTGTGAAGGTAAGTAGTCTGTTATATAGCACTGTGTGATTCTGTTCAGAATTTGTTATAAACATATTTCACACATTACAGTATATATAATTTCTTGCTGTCTAATGTGTGCCTCAATTTCTCATGGGAAATTGCCAGAGATTAACTGAAATGTATTGCCGAGTTACTGTAGTGTACACATCTAAAGGTGACACTGTGCAGTCAAAGTACCCAAGTCAACAAGTTGCTTCGTAACAAATTGTACAATGTACGATGTGCGTTCCAGGCAAGCTATATGACACATTCATGGCAATGTTTCAAATACATTGATCTGTAAGCCATTGTAATAGGTTATTTTTCTTGTGACCCTAAAAAAACATTATACCGCGTACACCCGATCGGTCAATCCGATGAGAACGGTCTGATGGACATAAAAAAACGATTGTTTGTAGGCACAGCCATCGGTTAAAAATCAACGCATGCTCAGAATCAAGTCGACGCATGCTTAGAAGCATTGAGCTTCATTTTTTTCAGCACGTCGTTGTGTTTTACGTCACCTCATTCTGACACGATCGTTTTTTTAACCGATGGTGTGTAGGCACGACTGACCATCAGTCAGCTTCATCGGTTAACTGATGGAAAAATCCATCAGACCGTTCTCATCGGATTGACCGATCGTTTTATTTCATACATTAACAAGTTGACTGTATGACAGCCCATGCAAGATGTGTCCCTACTGGTATAGTGGTTCACTAGGAATTAAGATCTATATTGCCTCAACATGTTGATTAATAACATTAACAAACCCTTGCCCATCTCAAGCAGAGTGTAGAACACATATAAACCATAGTGGCAATAAATAACTGGGCAGGCACGCAATCCAAAATGCAATTCCACCATTATACAGGAAGCTGGAATTATAAAAAAAAAAAAAAACTTGAAGTAATCAGTATAATCAGTACATTAGTGGATATCATCTGGAAAACAATTGGTAGGGTCAAGCATCAACTGCAGTATTAATGAGATTATCAGAATGGCCAGTATGTTCTTGATGCACTGCCAATACAACCCATAGGAACGGATAGAAGAAATTAATATGGTGCGTGTTTTGGTGCAGGGCATGTGGAGTTGACTAGGAGGAAAATGTCACAGCACCAGCTTGCGCAACCATTAAGATCTAAAAATATATATAAAGTTGTGCACTCATATGAAAAAATATATATTTTCTCTACAGCTTTAATGACATTACTTACCTGTAAATGTATACCCCATATTGTGCAGGCTGCTGGATTCTGTAGAAATCTTTTAAACTTAATGTGTAGTGATGGTTAATAGCTTTAGGTCTTTGGGCAAAGGTGCAGTCTGATGGGGTCCAGCCCCTCCTCCATTGAGAATTTTTTTTTCATTGTTTAGACAATCTCTGATTAGCAAGATGGCCACCTCGTTTATCTGAATTTCCCTCATTCAGATATCATGCTAAATTTAGTGTAAACAATGAAGAAACTTTTCTCAATGCCTGAGAATTCTGTTCAAAGACCCAGGAAGAGGACAGGGCATCCCTAAAGAGAAGATTTCTACAGAATCCAGCTGCCTGCACAACATGGATCATATTTCACTAGCGTTTAGTAGTGTGAATAAAGCTGCAGAGAATATTTTTTTTAGCTAAAGCTTCAAAAGGATCTAACCTTTTCAGGTTAAACATAATACCCGTTTTTTCGCAACAGTGCATAAAAAGTTTCTAAACTAGCTTTTCATTTATTTTTTATTTGTATTTTTACAGTTAGGTGCTCTAATAATTAATTATGGTTAATATTCTATCTAATTTTTGGATTTGTTAACCCATACCCTCTGCGCCAATACACTTTGCAGGGATTTTACCAAACATTGTAGCAGATTCCTACCTTTTTCTGCTATGAAGAAATAGCTGTCTTTTTCACTATGCCCTTGCAGGACTGATTCACAGAAGGGAGGGTCTGTATAATTAAAACCATTTGGTACACATTCAGTCTTTTAAAGAGGAAATTTGCAGTGTCTGCATTCACTTGTATGTATTTAACCCTTAGGGGGCATCTTACCAAAATGAAGCTCCTACTGCAGAGGATGCCTAAAAGATATCTTACCCTAGACTTCGAGGAAAGTCAGTGAGCCAATCATGAAAATACATTTCTGGAGGTGCTTAGTACACCAACAGTGTCCAGGATGTCCCCAGCTTGCCATATTGCATTGTTTTACAGAATTTTGCAGCCAGGTGCCAAAGGAGCCCCTGAAATGGGGACACCCACATCATGGGGCACTTCTCAAGCTGATGATGCACTCCATTGCATTGAGGGATGCTGTAAAAGTTTATATTGGCTCTGACTTTTGTAAATGACCTTGCATACTATAAAACACCTGTGCTTCCAGGGGCCTGGGTTACCCTGCTTCTGACCTCCCTAACTGCACACTTCTCTTATTTGCTCCCTTTAAGTATGCCAAATAAAACAATTGACAACATTTTATTATATCTGCCCAATCAGTGTGAAAAAAGCAAGAAAAAAGTGGGCAGGGCTAACACTATTCGGAGCACAAAAAAATGTGTGATATAAGAATAAGTTAGAAGTTGAGTGTATTTCTAGAAGAACAAAAGGGATTACGTGTATGGTCTTAAAGTAGAACTATAGGCAAAACTTGCAGCAAGATTTTTTTTTACCATCTGTGTCTCATTGAAGAGATTTTCCTTCACTTTCTTTCCCATAGCCAAAAGAGGAAGTGAGAAGAAACCCCTGCAAATTAAGGAAATTCCTTGAGGACCCCCAGGTCACCAGAAACTATTATACCCATAGAAAGATTTCCCCTCTATTGCTTTTTTGGGGACAACCTAAAATTGGGATATTTTTGTTTTTTACTTTCAATGATAATAATAAACAGGACAAATAAAGAGGGTGATTCTTCCTATTGGGGGCACAGACAGAAATAAAAATGGACAAGTGTTCTAATCCCGCTCCAGTCTATCCAAATCTAAAAAAAAAAAAATTTCTTTAGTTATACTTTAAAGAGATAAAAAATGGGGGGAATTACGGGAGCTCTTGTGAGTGGCTCAACGTGATTGGCACTGCGCGTTGACAAGCCATTCACCTCTGCAGCCAAGGTTCGGATCCCGGTCTCGGCTACATGTGAATTGAGTTTGGTGGTCTCAGCCGGCTCCCGGTGGGTGTGCTATGCAAGGTACGCCTGTGCTTAGTGCGCCCACCCCCCCCCCAAAAACCACCACACTTGCACGCACACGAAATTGGTTTAAAAAAAACACACGCACTTTGGCCATGCGATTCTTTAAAAATAAAGAGAGGCGAAGGACCTACGGGGCTGGCTGGGTGGGCTAGGCCCCCTCACTCCTCATAGGGGGAGTCCCT